>CM054124.1:168221452-168689941 GCA_028751855.1 Ambrosia trifida
CTAATGTCGAGTACGGACTCCATCTTCTCGATCCACCGAACAAATCCTACCGCTCCTTCAGTACTATTGAAACTACGCAGATTGCATGCCAAAAACACCTTTTACGAGCAACCTTTCTGTACATCCTCAGTCTCTGTACCACTCCCGGTCCTGGCACCATCTCCACTAGTGCCGCTACCTCCGGCGCCAGCGCCAGATCCTCCACTTGTGCCATTTCTAGCTGCCTCATACTATGCAATAGCAGCCGTAACTTGTTGTGAAACCAACTGTGCAATGTCCTCAGGGGTCATCGGGTTTGCTTCTCCAGAGTTGTTGTGAGTAGATCTTGTTGCTGGTGCCATGTCCTCTTCCAAAATGACAAACGAAAATAGATAAGACCATGTGTCCATAGAAATCACGTATAAATGTTAAGCAATGCACAAAGACTCCTAAAGTATAAATGAGTGGACCTTAGGTTATAGTCACACCCTGCCTAAGGCGGAAACGCGAGGTGAGACGAACATGGTGATCACAAACAGTGTTTACATGAGAAATACTAATGGCATTTATTTCATCAAACACATAAGTTACATAGTCGGGTACAAATTACAAATCCTAAAAAGTGTTTCAAACAGCTACGTTAAAACCACAAAACAAGGCCTTCTTCATGCAGTCCTAAACTTGGCTCCTTAACGTCCTTACTTGGTTTCCTGAAAAACATGCTTACAAGTGTCAACTAAAAAGTTGGTGAGTTCGCAGGTTTTGTTGACTCGATAAAACAGTTTGTTGCTCATAAAGTTTCGTTGTTTGTGTCCATGCAGAATATAGTTACCATGAGCACCATAACCAAACCGCGACGTTCGTGTTCACCCCGCCCCAATGCCTTATCGCGAGACATTGTAAAGTATGGATAATATGCATTCATATGTGTTAGCGCGACTAACAGTGAAAGGGGGTGTCAACCCAAATAGTACTATTCATATGATCCACGGCTTATTGCTAAGCTAATGGTTATAGTTGTTGGGGGAATTTTTGTTGATCTGCGATAATTGTGGGTCTAACTCATGTAACACATATTGTTGTCATGTACATATGTTGATTTGTAGCATGTTTCTCCCCCGAAGTTGCAAAACAGTAAAACAGTAAAACAGTAGAAGTAACTACTGTTCCGACAAAAAGTTCCCTATAACGTCAGAGACATCTTAAGTTGTGTGTACTTATTGTTTACCATACAAATTGTTCACCCGACTTGTGGGCCCGTGTGTCATGTGTATGCGCGTGATAACTATTACGCATCTGGTTTGTACTTTCAAAGTGTATTGTTTTGATCCAAAAATCGATTCCTTGACAACTATTAAGTCGAGTGTGGTTTATAAAACATTAATCATGATGTGGGTGCATTTACTAAGTTGCTTTTGTGTCACATAAGTGTGTGGTATGCATACATTCGGTTATATAAGTGTACACGTGTGAGTTTCAAAATTAATCAACAATAAACAAGACAATGCTTTTAGAAAATCATTAACTTATATGCAAGATAGGGTCGATTACTAGACGACTAGGGGTCGAAGGTCGGGTAATCAAGAGGGTCGGTTATTATAGGAGTTATAAGAAAGAAAAGGGCATGATTACTTACCAAAGGAAACAAGGGATGTGGTAAGTGATAGTGAGGTTCTTGTGCTTCTTCCTTGGATCGTAGCTCAAGTGGTTTGGGTCCTCCTTGTCTTCGGCCGAGTGAGGTGAGGAAGAGAGGAGTGTTGTGCGGGAGAAAGAAGTGTGTTTGGTGCAAGAAAAGATGGTGGTGGTGAGCTCTTTATATAGAGGTAAAACAAGTCATCTTGGTTGTATAATCTTGGAGAGTACATACTAATTTAGTGTATCATGAGTTGTTTTTGCTTGTCCTTGGCCGAATACTCCCATAGGATCCTATCTAGGCTTCAGACGATTGTCACTGTTCATGGAAATGGTATAGTGTGTTGTGTGGAGGTGAAATCCATGCATGTGTATAGTCTAAATGAGGTTAGTTAGTGGCAAGACTAGGTAGTAGGTTTGTGGAAGAGGATAGTGATGTTTCATGCCTCTTGGCCGATTACCATTAGTGAGTTATAAGTGGTATAGTTGACAAAGGTAGAAGGTGATTAAGAGTATTGTTTTTTGCCTATTTTGGTGAAACATCATAGTTTCACACATGTGCTCTTGTTGGTTCATGTAGTTAGCCGAAAAGTGGGTATGATTAGGTGTTATAGGCATGAGTTGAAAGTGATTGTTCCTTTGCTCTCCTCAAATACGATTGGTGCTAGGTAGTTTAGGAAGGCTATAGGTTTGTAAGTGAGAGGCTATCCTTAGTTGTTCTTTCCAATTCCATGTATCTTGGAGACATCTAGTTAGGAAAGGGACTTGAGAGAATGTTTTAAGTGAGTGTGTGTATAATTCGGTCAAGAGGAAAAGAACAAGAACATTCACTAGGTAGTTTATAGTCTAGGATAGTGACCTTTCATGCATGCAATTCTTGTCATGTATGTGTATATATATATGTAGGATTAGTAGCTTGAGTTGTCATTGTCTCTAGTATATAAGATTTTGTCTTATATTGGGTGTTTAATGTTGTTTATGGTATTGTGTATGTCTCGTAGAATGCATACACTATTCGGGTTTTGTACTCTTATAGCCAAATGTATATTTGATGGGTCCATGTTTAGAAAATAAAGCCTTTCCACCAACTTTTCTGCGACCTGTGTTTGCTTCCTAGCAAAAGTGTGACCCTCAACATGTTGAAAGGGGTCGTGGTTATGATTCGAGTTTTTTACCTCTAATTTCCAACCATCGTTGCCTAGCCTCCCTATCAGTTGAAAGGTACATTTAACCTTTTGCTGTCCGAAACCCATACTTTGGCTGTAGTGTGGTGTTCGCCACCACGGTCGCATCGTAGCCATATCTTAACTTTTTTTCGCATACGATCCCTTGCCTTTTGAAATTAAACGTCCTGTCACTATGACATAACCGCTATCAAGGGATCTATCGTAAACCTCATTGTTTCAAGTCTTAAACAGACCCGAACACCTGGAAATTTATATAAGAGTCTAGTCTAAATTTATACGAGTCTAAATTAAATACGACTGTAAATATATACTAGTTTAATCCAACAAACCCTAAAACCTGTAAATATATACTAGTGTAAATAAATAAACGCCCCTTATCGGTTTCATACAAAACATCCGGGTTAGGTTCCACTTTTATGTTAACACTTTCATAAGCACCTTTCTCGTCGTCAGCAGCTTCCTCGAAGCCGCTATCACCTTCCTGGGAGTCCTTAGCACCTTGCCCACGCGAATGGTAAGTCCCGTATGTGTACAACAGATAGCTTGGTGGCACGAAAAATGACTCATCTTCCTCTACTTATTCCTGGTTCAGATCGGGCAGCACCTTCCCGTCAGTACAATGAACCCCGGATTTTACCTCCTCCTCACCAACTTGAACTCTGGGTCTGAAAATGCTTTCAGAGACGTAAGACTCGTTCGCAGACAGGTCACCGAAGGAATAGTTGGAATATGACATCGTGAGACCGAGAAGTCGCGGGCAGTCGAGAAAGAATCGTTGGTGATGTTTGAATGTTTGTTTGAAATAAGAACGAAGCTGCTCCCGTTTGTGTTAAGTTGGAAAACATCACATGTCGTGGAGGCCCCAATGGGCCGTGGAAGTACATTTTTCGGTCCGAACTCCTTGCTTTTGTAGGGAGTTTAGACTGACCTCGTACCTCGTATCACCACGTACCGTGGGGGTCTCCATGGGCCGTGGTAGGGTAGCATTTCCATGTGCCGTGGTTTTGCATTTTTTTCCTTTCCATGGCCCATTAAGGCCTCCACGGTCCGTTGGGGTGGGGGTGGGGGGGGGGGGGGGCTATCTAAGGTTTAGGATGGGGATGTCTAGATAATATCACCCTTAATTTACGTGGATAATGAGTGTGTGTTAAATATGTATGTAGGTGTGTGAGTCATATATTATGGGTACGTTTGATGGGAAATATTTTGAAGCTAAATATTTTTTAAATCTAAAGGTGCAGGACTTTTAGCTTACATTCATACGTTTTATGGTCCTATCAAAATTGTACATGTAATGTAAGTTATAAAAAAAACAAAAAATTCGTAATTTCTTCTAGATAAGTGTACTCATTTTTTTATATAATATTAATAGTCTAAATACTTTCGATTTTCATTAATTATTAAAAATAAAATGACTAGATTGGGTTCGTGGGTTGTAGCCGGAAAATTTCAACAAACAAGTTAATTAATGTGAATAATTCATCATAAAACTAATTTGAAAAAAGATAACGGGAGTAGGTTCGTGTTCTCACTGAAGACGAATTGTTTTTTATTTTTCTTTGCTATACCAAGGTACGGATTCTGTTTCCTCCTCTTTATAGTATTTTTTTATATAAAATTCGGTTCGTTACTTTTTAGTTCGGATTTTTGTTGAATTCATATGTTTCATTTGATTTTTGATAGCATGTGTTATACCTTAAATTTGAGATAAATGTTGCATGTTCCTTAGACCTCATTCAGTATTTATTTGATATACGACTTTTTGTACTCTGACACTTTTGCACTCTGTTTTGACATGTCGTTTCGGTGTCAACGACATGGTACTGTCGTGACAATGCATTATAAATTCTCACGGCATCTGTAGTTGTGTTAGTGTAACACTTGGCCCTTAAAGGCGTATAGATCGATCTTAGCTCTGTTATGTGTATGTGTTTTTGTATGTGGAGATGGAATAATAGGTGCACGCCACACTCGCTATCTTATTGGTGCATCGATTAGCTACCTATGTACCGCTTTTGTTTTGGTTATGAGTGCTTCCGATTACACGACATATTTTATTGCTATGTTATAGTCGTGTATGTTAGTATATGTTCTCTGATATGCCTTGATATGATATGCTTTGAATAAGTTTCGTTATGTTATGGACATGTACCAAATTTTGTTTCAACGTTTGGTTCTGAAATTTTGTTTCTTTAAACCGCTTTTATATGTACAGTTGTTCTTTCCATTACTACGCAATTTTTGGCTCAGCCGTTTGTGTTTTACTTTTAATAAGACATAGGCTTGAAACTCTATTTCTGAACTCCGTTGTTTTGTTAGATTTCCATTTAACGTTTTATGGACTTTGTTTGGTATTTGATATCTGTAAGTGTGACACGTAAACCTGTTCCGGGTTAGGGTGTGATAGTTAACCAATCCATCCACAAACCCAGGGTCTCCAGGTGTAGATGCAAGTAGACCAAATCATCATCCATGATACAGCAAGAATAAATGAAGCACGGCCTGTGAATGTGTGATTGTTCTAAAGGTTTTCTTACAACTAAATATAAATCCATTGAAAGTACATGATATGAGACCTCCCAGTGGTGACATAAACACAGTTTGAATACGAATTAAAAACAAATGAGACAAGGAAAGGATTCATTTTACAATATAGTAAACATGATAAAAAAACTAATTCAAGTCCCTTTCAAGAAATATTTTTAAATCCTTAATCTGGATGCCTTTACTAAGTCTGGCCCGACGGTGGAAATCGTCCAATATTTTGAATCAACAAACTCCTAACGTGTCAAAGATGAAATCTTGTTAAGTGTTATTCTTAGACTCATCCTAACACCAACGACCATTAGTTGTGTTGATGATGGCACAACCAACTTACCCACCTTCACCCAATCCAATTTCTGTGATAGGGTCACAGTTTATAGCACCACATCCGTTTGAAGTTATAATTGTTAGAAAATCAAGTGGAGATCATTTGATCACAGATGTTAACCATAAAATTCTGTTTAAGGTGAAACGACACAACACAAGCTACCATGATCAGCGTCTTATTGTTGATTATGATGACACACCCATAGTTCTGATCCGCGAAAAGGTGATTGCAAATTTTTATCTTTTCCTTTTGACACCCCTTTATAGTTTAGCGTGAATCATTGATGTTGTGTTTAACATTTTGTAGATCTTGACTGCACATAAAGGATGGAAAGCTTTTAAGGGTAACAGTAATGCCAATTCAGAAAAGCTTTTTATCACCAAAACCCCAAAAATCATGCATTCGAAGGCGAGTGTTCATGTGTTCTTGGCCAACAAAAGTAATAGCAAGGATATTTGTGATTTCAAGATCACAGGAAGCTGGTCAAACAGGAGTTGCACTATTTATATGGGAGAATCTTCAACAATAATAGCCCAAGTAATTTCATACATTTAATATTTATTGTTTGTGTTAAATTTTGGCGGTTTCACGTATGTGGAAGATAATAGAATACTGTATAATATTATTGAAAGGTTATGTTACAATATTTAGAGATCATAAGGAACCCTAGAAACCTAACTGAGCTCGTGGGCTTATCCTAATTAACCATAATAAAAATAGGGTCCAATACTCCCCCGCAGTCAAAGCGGTAGAAAATCAGACACTTAGACTAAAAAAAAACATAAATAAAAAAAAAGAAAATACATAAAAAAAACTAGTCTTGATCTCGGTTCTTGAGTTAACTTGTAAGTCAAAAATTTTGCCATAAATCCACAACCTTTAGGTCAGTTCCGTATTCCTGCAATCTTCTTTGCCAAAAAAAAAAAAAAAAAAAAAAAAAAAAAAAAAAAAAAAAAAAAAAAACATACTCGTACTCTTCAATAATGACTTTACTTCGGTCCACAAGTTCCCTATGTTTGGTTTCGTTTCTTATTTCCCATAATGACAAACAAAATCCACTATATCCCAATAAAGTCGCAATGCCATCTTTTTGGCCATTACAATACAAAAGATAAAAGAAAGGATAAAAGAGAGAGGCTGTGGGAAAGAAAGAGGAAAAAAAATAAAAATAAGAGGAAGAATAAATAGACACCCTACGACTCTTGTCGTGAGGCGGCTGTCAAAGAGATGAAAGAGATGGTGAAAGCCCAGTGACCGTTGTCAGTCGGCAGTTTTGAGAAGAAGTGAGATGCTTAGATCAAAGAAAGATGTCCGACTAAACCGTCGTTTAATCTGCTGAGATCGGTGGTAGCGGACCGTGATCTGGCTAGAGAATAACGATAAGAAAAGAAATAGAATGGAATAGAGAAAGCAAAAGAAAGCAACTAAAGATCAAGAGATGGAACTCAAATAAGAGAAAGGAAAACAATAAATAAATAAAAAGAAACAGAGGATGTTTGTGGCGAGTGTGTTTGACTTTTGAAAAAATAGAAGAAACAAAGAGATGTTGGTTGTGGGAAGAAAAGACAAACAATAGGCGGCGTTAAAGGGATTTTTTTTTTTTTTTTTTTTTTTGTGGTGTGAAGAGGTAGGATGGATCGAAGGAGATAAATAGTGGGCGAATATAAGAGTAATGGTTGGGATCTATAACCGAAACTGAGGCTTTATTTAGAATTAAATAAAAAAAAAGAAGAAACAAACAATGGTCGGACAGGGCGGCGGCGGCAATGGCGGCACACCGCCCTGTCTAGGGTTTTTCTCAAAGTGGTGACGGCTAGGATTTGATTATTTGTGTATGGCGTGGTGGAGACGGTAGAGAACCTTGGCTGGCTCTGATACCATGTAAGATAATAGAATACTGAATAATATTATTGAAAAGTTAGAGTATAATATATAGAGATCACAAGGAACCCTAGAAACCTAACTGAGCCCATAGACTTATCCTAATTAACCATAATAATAATATGGTACAATAGTATGTAATATATGAAGCTGATGGACAGTGGCGAAGCTTGACCCGAAGGTTCGGGGGGTCGGAAGTCGCCGGGGGTTCGGAAGTCACTGGTTTCGGGGGGCCGAAAACCAGTTTCGGGGGGTCGAAACCCTATATTTTCAAAATTTTCTATACGGATACTATATAATCGGAACTTCTGCGCGAAAATCCGGGGGGGTCGGCCGCCCCTCCCCGCCCCTACAAACCTGCGCCACTTCTGATGGAATGCCCCATCAATCTGTAAGCAAAAATTGAAACTATTGAACTAATTTGTTCTTTAATTGTAGATGCATAAGATGGAACCGCAAGAGAATGTCAAGGACAAATTCAGGGTGAAAATTTATCCGTATGTGGATTATGCATTCGTGATAACACTAATGGTGATTGTTGAAGCTATGAAAAGCTCTTATGCAGAAAATGATGATGCAGATAACGTTGATGATGCAGACCAAAGTGTAAAAATTGGTGATGTGGTTGAATCTATTGGAGAGGTGGGTGAATCTATCGGAGTTGTGGCTGAAGTTATTGGTACGATGTTTTCCTAGTCATTGTTTAGTTGATCTCGTTATGTTCGTTTCAAAATTTAGTTAGTATAGTTAGTGCCTAAAGTGTAAAAATTAGATAGTTTGTGTAATTTGTAAATTGCATAAAAATAAATGAAGCGACACCTTCTTTAAAGTTGTGTTTCAGAGTCTTAATTAACAATACAAGTGAAAGGAAGTGACAAATAAAGAAAGATTTGAGCTTATCCCCGTCCTTCCAAATATGCCTAATCTGAGAGATTTAAAGAGAAATGAATGTAATCAAAGTCAAACTCTTTCAATATCCCTTTTCTAACGTGTGAAGGCACTACACATAATAAAAATCATGGAGATGTCGAACTACTAGGACTCATGACCTCATCATGACCTCACAATACAAGATAAAGATTAAAGGGGTGATTGTTAGTTAATCATCGATCTTGTTATGTTATAAAAGCCAATTTGTATAGCGTATAAAGTGTAAATATTAGGGAGGGGGTGCGCCACCAGAAAAGCTCACGGGTACCCCCACTACCAGCACGGTAACACTGCCGCCATCAGTGCTGGTAGGGGTCTCGTGAACCGTTTTCTAGTTCTATCTAACGGGCTGGTAAAGAATAATAATAATTGCAACGGTCAAAGAAGAAATCGCGGCGAAATATGAATGGGACCGTTATTGGGTTGAAGGCGACGAGTAGGATAAAGGCGTTTGTATGTTTATTTTAATTGATGTTTCTTGTAATTTTTTTTTTTAATTTTAATGGAACGGTTTTATTTTTTACGTTTTACAAACGGTTCTTTCAAATCAAACTTTCAATTTTTTAAAACGGTAATTAAAAAAAACTAAAAAATAAAGATTTCAGTGAAGTAAATCAGTTAAGTGTTGTCTCCAAAAAAAGTGATTCAATGAAATAAATCAGTGAAGTAAAGTGATGTGACAGTGCAGGATTGGTTAAAATCACTGAAAGAAAAAAGAACAGCTAGGAGTGCCCCTCCCCCATAGATAATTCATGTCACATTTTTAAGTTGTATAAAAAATATAAAATAAGAGTGATTTGCTTGGTTGGTCCCTCTGGTTTCCCAATCTTGCACACTTGGTCCTCAGGAAGTACTAATTACATACTTGATCCTAAATGTTTACAATTTAAAACTCGAGTGATACTGTATGTTGGTTTTTTATAACAATAAGAGTCCTTGCCTGATTGTGCCGTTATCTTTCAGCGTTAACTCACTCCACGTACCTCCCACGTGAGGGTAAATATGTCATTTTATATCATTCGTTTATAAATAAACATGATGAACCCTAATTTCCATAAAAAAATTAACCACCTTCGTTCTTCTTCCTCCCATCTTTGTTGCTCATCAATAGCGACTTGCAGGTGTGGGAAGTTAGCCATGATTCAAACATCTTGGACTAATAACAACCCAGGGCGTCGTTTCCTTTGTTGTCCTGACCTGGTAAGCATCTTCATTTTCATTTTTCCTTTTTTCTTTTTTTTATGGTACGAAACCTTGTAACACGATTTGTGTTTTTGTTTTACAGGAGGTTACATGCCTACGATTTATCGGTTGGGTTGACCCTCCTATGCTTTGCAGGTGGAGTTCCTACACATATGTAATCTCTGATTAATTGCTCGTGTGCACCTACACGTATGTTGTTACCAAATTACTAACATATATTTGAAGAAAAATTATACATTCTAAAAAATAAAGTATCTAAATATGTATTTGAAGATAAATTATAAACTTACCCTCCCGGTCTCTGTTTATGGCCGTTTGCCTAGGTCGCGGTTGCGAGCTCACCTCGTCTTCCTCCGCCACGATTAGTTGTGCCGCTTCCCAAACCGCGTTCACAAAAACCCGGTTTTCTTCGCTCGACGAAGATAAGGAATCAACCATTGGTAGGTATGACATTATTGGGTATTTTTTTAAAGAAAGTAGAGAGTTTTATGTTGGTTTTGGTTGATTTATGTGGGTTTATTTGGATGGTTGGGTTTATATATTTGGTTTTGGTTTAAAAAATATAAAAAATCAAAAAGTAGCCGATTGATTTGAATTTAGCCGTTGGTTTTTTTTTTAAAAAAAAAAAAAGGAAAAAAATCTGGTTGGGCCGTTCCAATCGTTCTTGTGAGGACAGCAGGGACGGGGGTAGTGGGGGACGGGGCAGGCGGGGGTGTGGGGGTGGAGGACGGGGCAAAAAGGAGGTGGACGCGGGGGGGGGGGGGGGGGGGGGGGTTTGGGGCGGGCGTCTGTGTACCTCACAGCCTAAGGGACGTGTTTTTATAAAATCAATGGCATGGAATCTACTTAATGAACGTATGAATTATTGGTGGGATGATTGATATCTACATTATAATTATGGTGTTGAATAATCAAAGATAGACTTACCTTATAAAACCAACAATCCGAGCTAGAGGCGAACAAAAAACCTTTTTGAAGAACCGAACCGGTAAAACAAGAAGCGATCCCGGTTGCATTTACGACCTGGACGGTCCGCATCGATTCCCCATCCCGACTACACCGATCAAATCAGTTTTCTTTTATTTTTGAATCAATCATGAACTAGTTTGAAAAAAGAAAACGAATTCAAACTGGTATTAAAAACCGGTCTATATCATTAAAAAATAATTGCAATATTATATATAACAAAATTATACAAATAAAGGTCTCTACACATGCAAATATATAACAATACACCTTAAAAAATGTAAAAACATTTTCGCCTTGCTTTATTTTAAGTGCGCACAAGAATTGGTTAACAAACTGAAATCGGCCTTTCAACCCGACGAAACGGGTCAACACCCAATCCGTTCAAGTTCTAAAAAAAACCGAAGTGTGCACCTCTAATCACAGCAGTTTTCATAGCTCACTCACTGGGCCATAAACCCAACCCACATAGGCTATACACAACTCCCATAAAAAATAATATTTAATGACCCAGCCCAGGCGAGCCCAACCCACACCGAGCAAAAAGCTCATCGGAGAGTTCACACATCCGTATCAGTCCACAAACCCATGCCCTACCGTGCCCATGCTTCATAAAGATATTCTGCACCTTCCATACACTATTCTGAATTTTCAATGGTCAATTAAGCCCATGTCATGATGTCACTCATTGTTGATTTGTTGTGATGATATTACATTTACACTAACTACATCTCGGTTCATATAACCTGGATAAAATATCATAACCCAAAAATTCGTCTACGCAATGGGTGATTAGAAATTTTTCATAACCCGTTCCTAAAACCGGCTCTAATAAGTTATGAAACCATGTTACGTTTTTCTTTTGTTTTTTTTTTTTTATTTAAATTGATATAATCAGACACTATGAGAAGTGGGAAAATGGAAAAATGGACTTTCGGATCCCTCCGTATAAGCCCAAACCCTTTTTTTTATTTTCTTTTCTTACACTTCTTTTTCAAAAAATTGAAACTTTTTATTTTTCATTTTCCTTTTTTACAGATTTTCAAGTTTCTTTTCCTCTTATATTTACGTTATGAATTTTAGTACCCTTGTTGTATGATTGTTAACCGCAAATTACGATACCCGTTGTAAAGCGCGGTTTAAATATTAGTTTATACTACTAACTAAAATGGATGCACTAGTATATACTAGGGATGAGCAAATGGTAGGTGCTGAAAGAAACTAAACCAGTACCGGGCATGAACCATACTGTACGTGGCGATTTCCAATTTAGAATTGTGAGTTGAATATTTATCATCCTCTATGGCTACCACAAGTCTATATCCTCACCGTCTAGATTGTACTTTTAAGCTCAATCTTTAAGATTTTAATTATTAAACTTAATTTATGGCTTTTTTAACTATCAATTGAGCGTGATTGCTTTGTTGGGTATGGGTTGGGCTCGACGAATTGATGAACTATTATTGCAATTAGGTATTTTGTTGTGCCTTAAAAATGGGTGTAATTACTTAATTAGGTAATTTTTACAAATTTAGAATTGGCGGTTTTGTTGAATCATAAGTGGCATATTTTTTAACGGCTTGAATACGTAAATCATTAAAAACGTCTCTAGTCATCATATAGCATATATACATTTAAATAACAATAAGATATTTTTATGCTATATATTTAAATAACAAATAGATATAGATATTACTATTAAAGTAGCGAGATAATGAAAAGTTATCAACAAGAGGGATGAAGCGTATAACACAAAAAGAAACAATAAAATAAAAAAAATAAACTTTATTCTAAAAAGCCATATCTTGGTTGAGATCACATAGTCCAATCTAATGACTCTACAACACGTACAGGTACTGATCAACTGTAATGGGAGTGCTTAATCATTAATAGCAGAATCCTCAAAAACGATGCCGAATTTTGAATAAGATCGAGCTTAATCCTTTCAACTGAATATTGATAAAACTATGTAGATAAGTAAACACTGTACAGGTAAAACAGTAATTGATTTATTGAATTTATGTCCAAATACTGCGATAAAGTCTTGGAAGCAGTTAAGCAGTTGCACCGATAATTTGAGCATTAGCTTCGGCCATTTTCGCTGAGTAATCTTTATCTACGCTTTTCATAGCATCGACGATAGCAATAAGCGCAACCACAAACACATAGTCGACATTAGGCTGAATAGTCACCATAAATTTGTTCTTGTCCAACTTCACTTTCTTCGATTTGTCTTTTTTATACATCTAATAAGAATATATGATTTCATCAATTACATATATTAAAAGATTAAAAGCACCAATAAAACAAAGTAAAAAAAAAAAAAATTACTTGTGCTAGTGCCGAATCACCCATATATACTTTACATTTTCTCTTGGACCAGCTTCCTTTGATCTTGAAATCACAAACATCATTCGCATTAGTGTTGTTTGCCAAGAACACATGCAGACTGGTCTTGAACTGAATCATGTTTGGTTGTTTTGTGCTGAATATCAAATTCTTTCCAGATCTACTGTCACCCCTATAGACCTTCCACCGATTATGTTGACTTATGATCTGTAAAACAAACACACTCCAAATTATCATGAAATCTATAAAAGAATCAGATAAACAATAACATAATTATAATCAAACTCTACCCTTAAACTAACCTTATCGCGAAGCCTAACGATTATTCTGCCGCTGGCGTTAAGGATTGCGCGCTCATTGTGGAATGTCGTGTTGCATGATTTTACTTTAAGCAATATATTATGGTTAATATCTGTGATGATCATTTTTCCACCTGATTTTCGTTCAACTATGATATCAAATGGATATGGGGCCATGAACTCGGGCCCTATGACAGAAACGGGAAAAGATGCAGACTGAGCCATCATTAATGGAGACAAAGTGAAGGTTATTGTGATGAAGAGTATGAGTTTGAGAATGCATATATACAAAATATCAAGGTTGACTTATGGCGATCAGATGGGATGTTTGTTGTACACGGCAGCTTTTAACGCGGCATTCTTTTGACGAGACACCACATCACATATAGGAGTTGAATTTGTGTTATTTTCCACGAAATGATTGAGGAGTTTTGTGTGTTGAATAAATATATCTAGCTAAAACAATCTAAGACTAAGTTCAAAGAATGATACATACATATTAATTTTTAATCATTCTCACATTTTTCACAAAAACCTATTTTTCTACATGACCCCTACCTTATATAGTTATATACATAGGATTCGGTTCTAATGATAACCAGGTTGAGTTGCGAGAACCGTGAGAACTCTGACGTAAAATGTGAATTTAAAACATTTTTTATACACTAATATAAAAACGGCTAACCCCACCGTAAAAAAATGATTTTTTTTTATTTACGACGTTTTTATACCGATGTAACAAAACGACTACACCTATGTAACTAAATTAATATTTTATTTAATATTTTATTATGGTTTAATTACAACCACAAATTTATAAAGGCAGCTAGGGTGGTCCGTGATGGCCACCCCGTGATGCTGCGATGGCCGCGAAACACCGCCTCGTCCGAATCACGGTCACGAAATCAAAGAAACCGTGCTGGCTATCACGGTATAAACAAACCATGTGCACAATCAATTTTTGTTTTTATTTCAAAAAGTAGGTGGGGACCAACACTCTCTCTTGTTTTTTGTTATAAAAAATAGTAGTTGGTGTGATGGTTTTAATGATAATTGAGAACACCATCACATGGGTTTAGTAATGAAATGTGATGGAATGTGATAGAATGAGGTGGCACAAAATGATTGGGTGTGATAGTGTGATAAATGTGATGAATTAGTGACCACCCCTTGTGGCCTTTTTGAATAAAATAAGTGTGTGATTATAAAGTGGGTTTCTTAGTTCTCTCAACTCAATATAATTCTCATTTTAACCCAACCATATATATATATATATATATATATATATATATATATATATATATAGGAAAAAGATCAAATAGGAACCAAGAGCCTAGTTAGGAACTTAGGAACCAATCTGAGCCATTCATCTTTGATCTTGATCTAGCGGGTAGTTATGTAATTAGACAATTAAATATTATATTTTAATTTAATTAAAAGTTTTATATATGGCAGTTAATTATCTTTCTGCAATTAATATACAAGTTTTTTTTTTTTTTTTGACTTTCCTTAAATCTCTCAACCTATTATCATCTCTAATCACAAATAAAAAAAAAAACACGTTCGATTGAATTCGATTGAATCGAAATAACTTCCAGTCAAATTCAGAAGATTTAAATTGATTGAATTGAAAAAACTTTCGATTTAAAAGAATCTAAAATCGGCCAACGATTCAGATTTCCAAGTTATGGATAATAATTCTATACATGAAAATATTGAATCACAATCTCATGTGATAGAAGATCATGAAACACAATCACAAGCTTTGTTTCTAAATAGTGTTGAAAATCAAGGTATTTATGTATTGTTTTTATTTTTTTTAATTGTTTTTCATGCGAGAATCACGTTTTTTTGTGATTTCTATTTGGATTAGCCTTATAGTGTGGTTTATTATTGATTTGCAAAATAGTTGTTTTGTATTCTGTAAGTCATATTTTACGCACTGAAAACTGATATACACCAATGTACACTTCAAAAACGAATATACACCAATGTACATCTGTGTACATCAATGTATATCTATGTTGATGATGAATGAAAAAACGAATATACACCAATGTATATCTGTGTTGATGATGATACACCAATGTATATCTGTGTTGATGATGTTGAATGATGATGAATGAAAAAACGAATATACACCAATGTACACTGTTGTATATATACCGAGATATAATTTTAATAGCATATACAATAAATACGTTTGGGTATAGCATAAACACTAATTTGCTGTTTCCAAATATACATGAGTTTCTTATTAATTACCTAATCAATGATATTGAACAAAAGACACTAATACCCCTTTATTAAAATAACAATTAATTAAAGTTTTACTTATTTACAATCATGCCATTGAAGATGGATGGCTCAGATTGGTTCCTATAGTTCCTACTTAAGGGTTGGTTCCTATTTGAACCCTACCATATATATATATATATATATATATATATATATATATATATATATATATATATATATATATGGGTGCACTACTACAAAATTTAGCAACTGCCACCAAAATTTGCTACCGAAAAACACGGTAGCAAATTTTATGACTTAAGGTAGCAAAGTGGTAGCAAGGGTTAAAAAAAAACTTAAAATAATTTGCTATAAAATTTTCCCAAAACTGATAATATCGTTCCTCCATCACTGTTCCTCCATCTCCATTCCTACCAACTGATAATCGTTCCTCCATCACCATCTCCATTCCTACTAACTGATAATCGTTCCTCCATCACTGTTCCTCCATCACCGTTCCATCTCCATAACTGATCGATAACCTTTCATACTATCTGATAATATCATTCCATCTCTCTAATTAAACCGTTCCTCCGTCACCGTAACCCTATTCTCCATCATCACTGTTTTTTTTAGATCTGATTGTAACCGATTTTGTTACAAGGTTTTTGAAAGCTTTGAGGAGAGGTTCGAGATCTGTTGCTCGATCTGCTGCTGGATTTTGTTCGAGATCTGATTCGTGCGAGTCTGTGATCTGTTGCTCGATTTTGTTTGAGTCTGCGGTTAAGTAGTCAGGTAATCTTTGTATCTACGATTCAGCAAATGCTAGGGTTTCATTTGTGAAGAAGTGTTGTTTGTGTGATCTGTTGCTCGATTTTGTTGTGCATCAGGTTTGTTTGATTCAACAAATGTTAGGGTTTCAACATGAGCGATTTAATAGTCTGTGATTTCATCCCTATTTGCATCAGGTTTGTTTGATTTTATTGCCTGCAGTTTTTTTTTTGTGGATTAAGTTTTTGAATTAGGCTATGTTGTTGCATCCCTGAGCTGTTTGTATGTTTGTATTAGTTACGTTTGCTTGCAGTTTGTTATAATGAGTAATATTTGGTTGTAATTTTCTACAAGTCTACAACAGGACTCTGAGCGTCTATTTGGCTGTAATGACTTACATGTGCGCGCAATGTGTTATAATAGGTCTTAATGGTATGTTCTTAGCTATAACAGGTCTTAATGTGTTATAACAGGTCTTAATAGTTAAAAATTATAGAATTCAGAACTTATTTGTGTATACCCTTATGCTTCTGTTTACCTTATGCTTCTGCAAATTATAGACTTTTGACCCATTTACCTTTTAACTATTTCATTGAAACCCCCCAATTACACACTTTCTCTAATCTGAATTGACCCGTTACAAGTAAAGTAAGTGAGATTAAAACCATTTTGACCCATTTACCTTTTAACGTTACGTTTTTGTTTAATTATTGTCAGTAACGGGAACTAGAGCAGATGAAGAGGTAATGTATCTTTCATTCTCAAATCATCATGAAAAACAGCATTTTGACCTATTGGGTCCCACACATATGAGCTTATTATCCTTTTTTCTTCACTAGATCGATCGACTAATAGAGACAGGGGACAGTGAACAAATTTTCCATAAGGCAATTCAGGAACAGGGACGAGGCCAGGTTAGTTCATAGTTTTTTTCTTTCTTAATATTAGCATTTTTTTTCTATAACCACGGTTAGTTTCTTGTGTGTATTGTGTGACTACGTGTTATTTAAGATTGAGCTTCAATGTGTAAGTGCAGGTGTTAGATACGCTTGCAGAGATCCAAGAACGCCACGATGCAGTAATAGAGGTAGAAAGGAAGCTTCTTTTTTTGCTAATTGGTCAAAATATTGACCATATTCAGAAGTTAGATGTAAGTTTTGTTTATTCAAATTCTTGCATCCTTTTTGTAATGATTTATGAAACTTCTAACATTTTTGTTATCAGGTGCCATTTATTGCTATGTATAGAAAGGATGAGTGCCAGTGCCTTTTGTAGATACTGAGCCACAAGATGACTCGAAACCCACACTGAGGTGGCACAAGGTAATTGATTTTGTGTATCTGTAACTGTTTGTTTTACAATTAAGTTGTTTTCATGTAGTGGACTAGTGGTGTATAACTTTTAGATATATGTGTAGATACTTTGGGCTATTTTGGAGTTAGACAGGAAGTGGTTACTGCTTCAAAAACGAAAAAGCGCTTTCAGTTTTACTACAAAAAGCGGTTTGAAGAAGAAAGAAGCATATATGATGAAGCACGTCTTCATTTGAATCAAAAGCTGTTTGATTCAATTACAAAGTCCCTCAAAGTTGCCGAGTCAGAACGAGAAGTAGATGATGTGGACTTAAAGTTTAACCTGCATTTCCCTCCTGGTGATATTGTTGATGAAACAAAGTTCAAAAGACCCAAAAGGAAATCACAGTAAAGCGTTTGTTGCTAATCTGGGTTGTGGGAAGTCGCTAGCAAGTTTGGCTACAGCTCTGAGGAATTTGGATTGCAAATTTCTTTTGAACAAATGGTTAGTAAATGGACTAAAATATCCTCTCATTTGCACAATTATAACATAGTTCTGCTTAACTATTACAGGCGACAATTGAGATTAGCTGTGAGCCTTGTGTCAGGAGACATGTTAGAAGCATATTCATGAATAATGTTGTTGTGTCAACTAATCCCACTGCTGATGGCAACATGGCTATACACTCACATCATCAATTTGCAAGGATCAAATGACTTAGAATACATTTATAAATACTAGTACTAGGCTAGGATGTGAAAATCGTATTATTATTATTATTATTATTGTTGTTGTTGTTGTTGTTGTTGTTGAGATTAAGAAGATTGAGATACACTCTGTCTGTCTGGACTTAGATTGAGATAAACGCAGGGCTCTCTAGATTTGATTTTGCAACTTGCGGTCGATCGAACTGTAATCATGAATTCAGGTAAACTAGTTTGCTGAAAATAATATATTCTGATGTTTTGTTAGACAAAAACTTATTAAAAAAAAGAAGGAATTTTTATCTAATTTCATATCCATATAATAATAATAATAATAGGAATCGAAAAAATGAAGAAGCAACAGGATCACAAGAAACAATGGATGCCGCAGCGCCTGCAGAAGTGTGAACAGCGGTATGAAGAGTCAGTTCAGTGGCACAAGGAGGCTATTCAGCGGCACGGGGACATTAAGAAGAGGTTCCTGCAGGCTATGCAGCGCGTGCAGCAGGTACAACGCCAGAATGAAGCTCTGCGCCTGCTTCTGCGCCAGAAAGAACTTAAGGAGATTGAGCAACGGATGAAGGAGAACCACCGGTCGCAGAAGAGGCGTCACAAGGGGGCAACTGATGCAGCATGAATTGAAAAAATGAAGAAGCAACAGGATCACGAGCAACAACTGATGTAGCAGCGCGTGCAGGAGTATAAGCAGCGTCACCGGGAGTTAGTGCAGCTGCACAAGGAGTTTATGCAGCAGCGTGAGGAGTTTAAGCAGAGGTTCCTGCTGGCTATGCACTGTAGGGGGTCTTGAGTTTCTTCATAAGTATGTTCTGAATTTAATTATTTTTTATTTTTATTGTTTTATGTTTTATATTGAAATATATAATTGGTTCTGCATAGATACCGAATTTCAAGAAATCTTTGCAGCAGGTCCAAGATGGCGTTTTTACGGATGCTGCTAGAAAAGCTGGCGAAGCCTTGATATTGGTATGCTTGATGAACACATCATTTTGTTTACAAAATATCACATAATATATTGATTTTTTTTATCTTGCGACACATCAGCTTATGAAAAATCCTTCTACACCTCAACGCTTTTGGCTCCCTCTTCTGTATGATTTATGAAACTGGTTTAGGCTGGCTCTTGCCACTAATTTAGGGCGTGCTATTCTCGAGGAATGATTTTTGGTATGTTCATTATTCTTATGTTTACCATTAGGACCTTATATTTAGGGTCATATTTTATAAAAATCATTTCATTACTTGGTTGTCTATATGAATATTGAACATGTGTGCGGTACACAATCACGCATGAGGTCACTAAGCCATTAAGCATACACATTGCGCATATCCTCAGGTCGACATCAAATAGGAACAATCAAAGTTAGATGAAAGGAGCAGGACCAGGACCGATATCCAACAATGTCCCAAGGTTTATTATTGACTATATTTTCTTATGGATTTTGTAAATTTTGACGTCCAGGCTGCATACCGATGTTGTAAAATTGAGTGAGTTATATGTGCAAGTTTTTGTAAATATGAAAGTTCTGTTTCAGATTTGAGTTATATGATGAAAGATAATGTCTGCAATTTGTTGAAAGTTGAACTTTAAGCAAAATATTTTATGTTGTCAATAATATGATTTATTGTACGGGTAAACTACTAGTTTCATAAATGATAGCAAAATGGTGACAAAAAACGGTAGCAAAGTGGTGACAAAAAGCGGTAGCAAAACGGTGACAAAAAAGGGTAAAAACGGTAGCAAAGTGGTGACAAAAAGCGGTAGCAAAACGGTGGCAGATAAACGGTGGCAGATAAACGGTGGCAAAGTGGTGACAAAAAACGGTAGCAAAACGGTGGCAAATAAACGGTGGCAAAACGGTAGCAAAAAATAATATGGTAGCAAAACGGTTGCAATAGGGCAATTGCCATGTGTGATTTTGCTACCGAGTTTTTTGGTAGCAAAATGGTGGCAAAAGGGCAATTGCCACCGTTTTGCGACCGAAAATACGGTAGCAAAAAACCCTATTCTCTAGTAGTGGTGAGGTTCCTGTACAAAGGCCATATTTCGTAAGAAGTGTGAGAAAGATTAAAAATTGATATGTAGGCATTATTTTTTGAACTTATTCATGATGTTTTGGATTGTTTTTCCTAGAAAAATAACAAACATAACAATTAAAAACCGTAAGCAATGTATTTTAGGCTTAAAACTTAAAACACTATGCTATAAATATTAAGCAGTGTGTTTTAAGTGTTAAGTAGTGTGTTTTATTTGTTTTTAAATTTAATGACTATAATACATTGCATTGTGCTTTCTATTGTTGTGTTCGGTGTTTTTCAAGTTAAAACAATCTAAAACAGCATTCCTAAATCTAAAACATGATGCCTACATGTCAATTTTTAATTCTTCTCACACTTCTCACGAAATATGTCCTTTGTACAGGAACCTAAACTATATATATTGCCTTTTTTATGTATATTCTATTTAATGATAAATTAATGATGAGCAAACTCAAAATTAACGGTAAATCTGAAATATTTGAGACGAGTATTCTCGCATATAGGATTAGTTGTAACTTTTTTACGGTAATAAGATACATACACGTTTACCATACCGTACTCTAAACATCTTTTTATTATCTTTTGTGATTGGTACTAGAACAACCTACTAATTCGTTATTTATTTTGTTTGTATAATTCTATTTCTAAGATAATATAATTATGTAGAAAAAAAATAGTAATAAATGTACATACATGGAAATCACACCATGTAACTATCAATACCCTATCTATTACTATCCACGTATTTAAATTTGTCATGTTCGATTGATTTTCATGTCCGTCTAGATTAACTAATTAAAATTTTTATAACTAAAATGATTTTCGATCTTGAATGTTGGACAAACCGTAACATTATATTGGTTTGGTTTTTTAAATTTTGATATCTTGATTTTAACTTTTTAATCGACCGGCCGTTGTCAAAAATACTAGCTCTTTGAATGTGTGAATAGCTTGTAGATGTGTACTAGCGCTTGTGTGTTATTGACCATTGTTTTTAATAATCTATACTATCTTATAAAACATTTCACAAGACCTCTTAATTTTTAAGTAATACAACTATAAATGTCTAAAGTACAACACATAATACATGTAGTAACCACTTTTGAAGGGTATTTATGTCTTTTTAAACATAACTTGCACATATACCTTTTATTAGTTACAGTTTTCCCCCTTATCTATCAATACTATATTATAGTTTTATATAATACTTACATATTTGCCCCCATCAACTTTACTCAATTTTTTTTTATTTAAATAGTAATTACACTTTTGCACCTTTATTTTAACCAACTACCCCCACGATTTTTAAACGTTCATAACTTTTTCAGACGATAATATTTTCTTAATATTATTACACCGTATAAAAGAGAATTTTATTCTCTTTAATTTGAGTATAGTATTCCTATAGTTTTTTAATTTTTAAAATATTATATGTTAGGGTTAAGCAATAACCAAAACGAAAACAAAGGGAAAAAAACGAAAACTAACTTAGATCATCTAAACATTATTATAATACATTTCCCAGTGATCTCTTAAAATTCAAGTTTTACAAGTATATTGACTATAGTACAAAACACAATGCATATATTAACTACTTTTTTTTTTAAAGCAAACATGTCTTTTAAAAAATACTTACACATATGTCTCCCTATCTTTACTCAATTTTGGTTTTTTAAATAGTAATTACATTTTTATACCCTTAATTTAACCAACTCCTCATGATTTTTAAACGTCCATAAGTTTTTCGTGCGCAAATATTTTCTTAATATTATTACACCATATACACGGGCATTTTATTCTTTTTAATTAGAGTATAGTATTGGTATAGTTTTTTATATAAAAATGATATGATAGGTTTAAGTAATAACTAAAACGAAAACGAACCGAATCAAACGAAAAAAAATAGTTACATGTTTTCCTTGTTTTAAGGAAATTACCCACACGATTTTTAAACGGCCATATTTTTTCATACGTTAATTTTTTTTAACATCATAGAATGGGGCCCAAATAAGATGGGGCATTAAGCCCATACTTTAGTAGACTTATACTTTGGCCAAAGTTTAGTTTTGGTTATTAACAAAACTAACTTAACCGGATTGAAAAACGACAATCTAATCAAATAAACCGAACCAATTAACCAATCGGCTAATAAGATTATTTAACCGCTGACTTTGGTTTTGGTTGAGGCTAATAACTGAATTAAACCGAATAATACATACCCATAAAAGTAGTTGTGTTCCCCGCTGCATCGTGCGGTCACACTACTAGCATATGCAAAATGATGAAAAAGAAAGTCCTATTATGACATAATATATATATATATATATATATATAGGATATAGATAAATTAGAAACTCCCTTGAGTTGGAGAAACTCAAGAAACCCAATGCTGACCATTAATCATCAACCATCTATGGTTGAGATTCATCATGATTATTTTATTAAAAAAAAAGCATGTCATTTTTGTTTTTAGTGTGAAGAAGGGTAGAATGGGTAAATCATATTTTACAATAAAGTAACCATCTTGTCTCCTACAAAAACATCTAATCATCTTCTCTCTCATCCTTTATTCTCTTCTCTCTCCTGACTCTTTCTCTTTTCTCCTAAATCTCTCATATCTCTTCTCTCTTCTAACTCTCTCTCCTCTCTCCTTCTCTCTTCTGACTCTCTCTCCTCTCTCTTATCTTTTTCCTTTCTTTTACATTTTTTCAAGTTTTTACCTTTTAATAAGTAACAATTAGTCAGATTTATCTATAACAACTTATGTGTTACGTTAACATGTTACATGTATCATTTGTATGTATTTAAATTGTTACATTTTAAAATAGCATTTGTTACAAAATGTTTAAAATATCTAGTTACATTTGACAACAAATATATACTCATAACAACTTTTGTTACCGTGTTACATCTTATACATCTAGTGTGTTACGATTTTTGTTACTGTGTTACAACTTATACTCCTGGTGTTAGATTTATGTAACATGATCATGTATCATTTGTATGTATTTAAATTGTTACACTTTAAAATAGCATTTGTTACAAAATGTTTAAAAATATCTAGTTACATTTGACAACAAATATATACTCATAACAACTTTTGTTACCGTGTTACATCTTATACATCTAGTATGTTACGATTTTTGTTACTATGTTACAACTTATACTCCTGGTGTTAGATTTATGTAACATGATCTCGATACAAAGAAAATATAAAAAAAATAAAAAAAAACATAATAATAAACTATTGATGATTAAAATGTACACTTGTAACAAAAAAAAAATTGATAACATGTCTTAAATAATAAATGTTCATCATAACAAAGCCAATATAATGTTCTTCCAAAACCCTTCATCAAAAACTCCATCTGCACAAAAGAAAAAAGGTAGATAGAGTTTTAAATTAAAAATGAAAAAAAGAAAATTCATACTCTTATCGATACACACATTTTTCAAACAATTCTCAAACCTAGATTGAGCTTTTTCATTTTCTTTTTCCTCAAAAACACAATTAAAATATAACTATATAATATGCTTTTTGGAAAACAAAAAAACAGATGAAAAAAAATGCATAAAAAAAATACCATTGAACTCAGCAAGAAGAAGCTGAACAACAGCAGGCCGCCTCCTTTGCAACTGCCACCGTTCGACGCCGCCGTGAGCCACCAGGTCTTGGAGGCTAGGGTTTAAAAAGAGAATGGTCTGGACAGACAAACAAATCTTTTGTAAATGTATAGATCGGCCAGAGATCTGAGTCTTCGGCGATGGTTTATTGGCAAACAAAGACAACGAGGGTGAGGGTACAAATTTGGATTTGTGAAGAGAGATGCAGATCTGAAAATAAAAACCCACCTCATCACACACCGCCGCTGGCCGCCACTACCACCGCTCACCTCGTCACCAGCGCCGTACAACACCACCCCTATGCATCACCGTTGTACACCCACCTTTAATATCTTTAAGATAGAGAGATACAGAGAGATTTTGATGAATTTGTTTGATGTAAAAATGAAATAGAAGATAGATAGATAGAGAGAGAATGTATGTGTGTGTGTGTGTGTGAGAGAGAGAGAGAGAGACATGGTAGAGACTAATTTCATCAAAATGTGTGTGACTTTATGTGCTTGCAAATATAAAGTCAAAAAAATCAGAAAAGATGTGGTTTACCAATAATACCCTTTTAGCATAAAGACAAAATGGTAGACATGGAGCAATGGTGGCCACAAATGGGGTTTCTAGAGTTTCTACAACTCAAGTGAGTTTCTACATATATATATATATATATATATATATACCGTTTTAACATGCTCAGTCAGAAAGAGAATCTGGTGTGGCTTTTCGTTTTCACACGTTGGAAGGAGAATCGTGTCACATTGAAAACTATAGTTAAAAGGGATATGTATAATCTTTGAATAGTTATATAACTAGTATTTCGACCCAGATGTTGCTCGAACCATTAAACCAAACAAAAAGTATATGTAACAATGTTGAACCACACACACTCGTTGTAGCGTGTTGACTCCTGAAAATTAGACCAAAATGTAAAACATATAAAAGATTAACCAAATTGAGCTAGGACCTGCACATTGCAACCGAGTAATTAACTGAGAAAAAATATATGTAAAAACATTGAACCGCAGACGTGGGTTACAACAAAAATACCCTCACATGTGCAGCATGTGAGATGACTTAACCAGTTTGTTTGGCACTAACTCTGAGATTGGTTGGGTATATTTGAAAGAAGTAGTAAATAAATGGGTTGGAAATGGCTAAAATACCCTCACATGTGCAGCATGTGAGATGACTTAACCAAGAAAGTAAACGGAGTTTGTGCAAAAGGTTGATTCTAGCAACAAAAATTGAACTAAAACGTTGATTCTAGCGCTTTTTAAACTAAAAAGTATAAAGTGAAACTTTAGGTATACCTAAAGGTTGAGTTATGCAATTTCCTCAAGATGAAGTAGTTTGTGTTGTAGAGGATTTAGATATTGATTTGTAAGAGCTTCTTTTGGATTTTCTAATTTGACATGTCTTATATATGTTTTTATTTTTATACTTAATGACAAAAGAACCTTGAAGGGATAGGGAGCCTAATCTGAAAGGCATCCCTATCCCCATGAAACAGCAACCCTGCGCCAAACCACGACGGAACAACGCACCCGCGCGAGGACAAGTAATCAACGAGCCTCGCGCACCAAGACATGATAAGCAGCAGACATTACCTGATACGCGCGTACAACCACGCGCGGAATCTTCCCTTAGCACTTTTCATACGAGGTACAAGGAACGACAAAAGGAAGATTCATAAAGATTTATGTCAGTGTACGCACTAGCAGGAGAAGGACACGTGGCAGATAGTGCAATAGGAGAACAACTACACTGTGCATACCGTCGTCGAACAGTGACCAGCAGGCATTACCTCGCCAACTGTCAGACATCACATCAGACGGCAGAGATAGCCTGAGTACTGTAGCAAGTACAGCATCACTATGCACCACCGGAAACCCGCCACGTGTCCAGCTACAACAACGACCACACTGTAGCGTGACGTCATCAAGAGTGATCAGCCTTTCCCGCCAATTTCAGAAGGACCATGGACTTGGGCCTCGGTTGGGCCCAAGCCAATGGTGCCACCTGTGGGCCTTTCCATGCAGCCCACTTCGGTGCCTATAAATAGGATTAGATGCAATCCTTGTATTCTCATTCAGAAATAGCCATAACAACCACATACAACCCTTGTAATCTCTTATTCTTAATAACATTCCGGTGTACTTACAGTGGACGTAGGTCATTAAAGGCCGAACCACTTAACTCTCGTGTTCTCACACACTTCTAGCACACACTCACACACACATAATCTCCAAACGGGTTAACCATCACGGTTTGGGTAAAGGATTAAGCTTGTAGTCACATAAGTATAAACCACCCGGTGATTAGTATTAATCATCGTGTTACTTATTGTTTCTTCATTGGCGCCATCCAACGGTTAGAACAGCCCTATTAACTCATCTTTTAACCCACCCATGGCTGATCCCAACCCTAACACTTCTGCCCTTAACCATACCGGGGACGTCGACACGCAGTCCCCGGAAAACCAAAACACACCACACACTGTCGTTAAACAACCCACTTCACGTCTCGAACCGGACGTCGAGATCCGGGACGTAGACTCGGGTGATCACAGTGACGGCGGTTCTGAGGAGGACCCGGACCAGTGGCTCCTTCGTCAGAACGCCAAAAGTGCCGCGATATATCAACGCAAACTCTTGCAACAAGCCAAGAAAAAGGGCAAAATCCTTACTTACGAAACCCCAGCCAAAAAGGGGTACAAGAAGAAGGACCCGGCCACTCACGATGACGGTCGTAGCGGGGAACTCGGCGGAGACGCCAGGGTTCGGGGCTGCGCAAAGTCACGTGACGAGCAGGATGGCTATGAGTCGTCTAGCAGCGACTCTGACTACAATGGAAAGAAACACCGTCGTCGCTCGCGTCATAACGACGAGGACGACGACTTGGTCAGACCGTTCAGACCAA
The DNA here is from genome assembly GCA_028751855.1 of Ambrosia trifida. Taxonomy (NCBI): domain Eukaryota; kingdom Viridiplantae; phylum Streptophyta; class Magnoliopsida; order Asterales; family Asteraceae; genus Ambrosia; species Ambrosia trifida. The sequence goes on from CM054124.1 coordinate 168,248,349, forward strand.
AAGCTTTCGCCGAAAAATCAAAGTTTGTCGCTCGCATAGCGACGGCCAAAATACCAAGGAAAGCTAAGCTTCCTAGCAGCATCGGTAGATACGATGGCCTGCGTGACCCGGATGACCATGTGCATGACTTTGAGTGCGCAGGTATGTCGGTAGACTGGCCCGTCCAGGTCTGGTGCCATCTGTTTGCACAGACTTTAACCGGCGCGGCCAGAGTCTGGTTCGACAACCTCCCCGCCGGGAGCGTTAAGGACTTCGACGACCTCACCGACAAGTTTGGAAATCACTTTTCACACTTGCGCAAACACAAGAAGGACAAGGCGCATATTTTGTTATGTCGTCGACACGATCATGAATCCATCGAAGATTTCATAGTTCGATTCAACAAGGAGGCCTTGCAAATAGGTTGCGGGGAGGAGCTTACCCGGGCGGCATTCATACATAACGTGCGAAGCCCGGAGCTAATGAAATGCCTCACAGGCAAAGACGATATTTCAGAGTCCTGGGATGAACTCATCCACTCCGCGAAAATATATGCCTCCTCCGAAAAATCTTTCAACCAGATGCACGGTTTCCAGCCGCAACTCCATAATAATAATAATAATAATAATAAACACAAAAATAAATCTGTCTGGAGCTGCATCTCGGGCACCGCCGACGAGGGAAAGTACTCCCCCGCGGGCGATGCCCGCCAACTCATCAGTAACAAGCAATCGCGGGATCAGCGTGGACATTCAAAGAAAAACCACGATTGGACCCCGCTGACAAAAACACCATCCCAGGTCTTGAAAATAGAGCAAGTCACGTTGAAAGAAGCCAACCCCTTGGGGAAACGAAGGAACGTGGACCGAAGCAAGTTCTGTGAGTACCACAATGAGTTCGGTCATCTCACAGACAACTGTTATAGCCTAAAGATGGAGATCGAGGCCGCGCTGAAGTCGGGGCAACTGGGCCATTTGGTAAAGAACGTACATCGCACTGGCAAGGGTAATGCGGGCGATGAAAATCAAGGAGAGGGGTCGCGAAAGAAAATCCGTGACCTCAACACTTATGCCGCCACACTCGTCCCTCGTCATCACTGCAACATGACCAAGCGTGGCAAGAACACCCAGCACGGCAAGCGCACCCGACTGCAACCACTCGATGACTCATGGAAGGAGGCCGACGTCTTCATGCCAAAAGTCAGAGGCGGCGCCTCCTGCACCGCCCCACTAGTCATAACCGTCGTTTTCGGACATTACCGCATGCGGTACATGTTCTTAGACGGCGGCAGCAACACAGATATCATGTACGAGCAATGTTTCCAACAGTTGGATGCAGAAGATAAAGCAAAGCTCGTACCGGTCAATGAGCCAATCTCAGGTTTCATTCATGAGACCATCATGCCGCGGGGCATGCTCTCCCTGCCAGTCACATGGTCCGATGGTACCCATGAGTGCACAGAGATATGCGACTTTATGGTTTTACTAGCCACTTCAAATCATGACATTCTACTGGGTCGAGAAGGCATCGCGCGCTTTAACGCCAACGCTTCAACGGCGCACGCGATGGTCGGTTTTCCGACCAAGACATGCATTGCCTTCATCAGAGCCAATATAGACTGCCACACCACTGAAGCCGCCAAGCCTCCTAAGATGGTCAAAACAAACGCCCGCACCGAGCCGGAAAAATGGGCGCTGAACCCTAAATTTCCGGAGCAAACGGTGATCATTGGCCATGAAATCTCCGAAACCATACGCAATCACCTGAAGCAACTTCTGATCAGCAACATGGATGTCTTCGCGTGGCAACCAGCAGACATGGTGGGTGTTCCCCGCGAAATAGCGGAACACAGGCTCAACGTCTACCGCTCCGTAGAGCCTATAGTACAAAAGAAACGCAGTATGGGCCCGGAGAAAACAAAGGCCATGAATGAACAAGTCACCGAGCTGCTCAACGCGGGCATCCTTCGCCCTATCAGATATCAAACCTGGGTGGCTAATCCTGTCATGGTCGCCAAAGCTAACGGAGGCTGGCGCATGTGCGTCGATTACAAAGATATCAACAAGGCGTGTCCCAAAGATTGTTACCCTCTGCCAGAAATTGATCTAAAGGTGGATTCGCTCGCCCCATATCGGTTCAAATGCTTCTTAGACGCATATAAAGGTTACCACCAGATCCAAATGGCCAAGGAGGATGAAGACAAAACCGCGTTCCGAACGGACGCGGGCATCTTCTGCTACACCAAGATGCCTTTTGGTCTGAAAAACGCGGGCGCAACATACCAACGTCTCATGGACACGGCCTTCATCAATGAAATCGGCGTACGACTGGAGGTGTATGTTGATGACTTGGTCATCAAGAGTAAGGATGAAGGAGACATGCTTCGAGATATCCAACAGACGTTCAATCAATTGCGCAAAGTGCGCATGAAGTTGAGCCCAAGCAAATGTTCATTCGGGATGGAAGAGGGCAAGTTTTTAGGCGTCATTGTAACGCGGGATGGTTTCCGCGCCAACCCAGAAAAAGTACAAACAATCGAAAGGATGCCGTCTCCCACTTCCGTCAAAGAAGTACAGACATTAATGGGTCGCCTGGTGGCCCTAAACCGATTCTTGTCAAACTATGCTTCAAAATCATTCCCGTTCGTGGACACTTTGAAGAACTGCTTAAAGAAGAGCAACTTCCGCTGGACTCCAGAGGCGGAATCAGCATTCCAGGCAATGAAACAGTGCCTAATGAACCTCCCGACACTAACAGCGCCGCTTCCTAAAGAACCGCTTAGGCTTTACCTCTCCGTCACGGAACGAGCGGTAGGCACAGTTCTGATGGTTGAGCGCAAAGGAGTTCAAACGCCAATTTATTACGTCAGCCGTACATTGTTAGACGCGGAAACAAGGTACATAATAATGGAAAAGCTGGTTCTGGCACTTGTTCATGCGTCTAGAAGGCTCCGCAGGTACTTTCAAGGCCACCCGATAAACGTCCTCACGGACTATCGGATAAATGACATCCTCGCCAAACCCGAACTGTCCGGCCGCCTAGCCAAATGGGCTATCGAGTTGGGGGAACATACGATCAATTATAAACCCCGGCCCGCAATCAAAGAACAGATACTCGCGGACTTCACTACAAAGATACCAGCCGGCAAAGTCCAAGAATGCAAAGCCGAAAAATCACCCGCGCCAGCGCATGACCCGTCGCAAAAATGGTCCCTATTCACAGACGGGGCATCCAATGACGATGGCGCCGGCGCAGGACTACGCCTCATCAGCCCAGATAAACACGAGTTCACGTACGCCATCCGCCTCGATTTTAAAAGCACAAACAACGAGGCGGAATACGAAGCGTTGCTGGCAGGCCTCCGCATTGCGGAAAAAATGGGGGCCAGGCACGTTGAGGCACACGTCGAGTCACTACTTGTCGCGCGACAGATCAATGGATCATACGATGCAAAGGACGAAACCATGGCCTTATATCTGGAGCAAGCCAAGCAACTCATGCGACGGTTCGACTCATGCACCGTCGAGCACGTCCGACGCAGTGAGAATAAACCAGCCGATGCGCTGAGTAAAATGGCATCCACAATCTTCGCACACATGGCCAAAGAGGTGCGAGTTGAAGTCCTTGAAAAACCATCTGTCCCGCTGCGACAAGTCCATGTCATCCAAACAGGCAACGCGTCCTGGATGACCCCGATCAAAGCTTTCTTATCTTCCGGCATCCTACCTGATGACAAATCAGAAGCCCGAAAGATCCAACACAAGGCTTTACATTACCGACTCATAGAAGGCACTCTTTACCGCCGATCCTACCTAGGGCCACTATTACGATGCGTGGACTTCGCAGACACCGCTCCCCTCCTCAGAGACGTACATGAGGGAATATGCGGGATACACGCTGGCCCAAGGATGGTAGTAGCAAAATTGATGAACGCAGGGTACTACTGGCGCGGCATGCACGTGGACGCGGTCAATGAGTTGCGCAAATGCGACAGTTGCCAGCGCCACGCCCCGAACACCTTGCGTCCCAAGAACAACTTGGTGCCCGTTACAGCGGCATGGCCGTTCCAGAAATGGGCCGTCAATTTGGTTGGGCCATTCCCAACAGCCCCGGGCAACGTCAGATATTTAATCGTAGCCATCGACTACTTTACTAAGTGGGTCGAGGCAAAGCCTCTGGCCAAAATCGATGGCGCGCATGTCAAGAAATTTCTTTGGGAGTTCATTATTTGCCGATTTGGTTTACCGATGCAGCTGGTCAGCGACAATGGTACACAGTTCGAAGACCAATCCCTTCAAGAATGGTTGGCTCAAATGGGTGTAAAACAAATATTCACATCCGTTGCGCATCCGCAAGGCAACGGTCAAGTGGAAAGGGCCAATCGCACAATCGTTGAAGGTATCAAGACAAGGCTTGGAACCAAGAGGACAGGGTGGGTAGACGAACTGCCGCACGTCTTATGGGCCTACCGCACCCTCACAAAAACAAGTAACGGCAAAACGCCGTTCAGCCTAATGTACGGTTCCGAGGCAGTGATTCCCGCAGAAATGACTTACCCTACCGCACGAGTACTAATGGCCGAAACAACAGACAATGACAAAGAGCTCCGCATGAACCTTGACCTATTAGAAGAACGCCGCGACCTCGCGGCAATCAAAGAGGCAAGATATAAAACTCAACTAGAGCAGTACTACAATAAGCGGGTCAAAGAGCTTACGTTCAGGATCGGGGACTACGTCTTCCGCAACAACGAAGCCTCTAACGCCGAGAAACCAGGGAAACTAGCTCCGACTTGGGAAGGGCCATACAAAATACAAGAAGTTCTAGGCAAAGGCGCCTATGCGTTGGAAAGACTAGATGGCACCCCCATCCCGCGATCTTGGAACGGCGCACAGTTAAGACGCTGCTACTTGTAAAACTGTAACATGGCTACACACGCCATATCATTAATGAAAAAGTTTCATATATATGTGTTTCTACTTGTTTTTCCGCGCCAGGGTCTTCAAGACTTGGGCAAAATCCTGTCGGACCAAAAACCGCGAGCCAACGTAGTAAGATAAGCCTTCAAGACGCGCCACAGGCACGTCGGGCTTATACATCTTACACTTGGACGACGCGCCATGGTCTTCAAGACAGATTTACTTGTCGGACCAATCAGCCCGCTTAGCACATGTGCGCGCACCATCCCTTCAAGAACTTACAGTTCGGACAAGAGGAAGACGCGCCACATAAAACGCGGCCAAATGGTCTTCTAGGCAAGGCTCTTACGCGCCTAACTCGGACTCCATGGCACAAGTCGCGCTTCACTACAGTCTTCAAGGCAAAAGTGCATGTACAAAACGCCGGACTGTCTAGCCCAGCGCGCGCCCTAACTTACACTTACACACCGGGTGACGACTTGGTTAAATAAGTAAAAGTTGGAGCGAGAATAAACACAATATAACAAACTTACAATTTCATTAAAAAAGGGACTTAAAAACCCTTTATATTTACAAGATTGAAAAGAAAATTACAAGTACAGCGCCTACTCATCATGCGCCCCAGAAGAGCCCCTGCCAGAAGGATCCCCGCCAGCAGCCCTCGCCAACTCATCAGATTTGTCGATAAAGTATTTCAAGGCAGCAAGGGGATCCGCGTTGTTGTTGCATTCAGCAATGACTTGGAGGATAGGAAAGTCAATCTCTTCAAATTTGGCTAGCTCCGCCTCATATTCCTCCTTTAGCGGCTTGCCGTAATGCTCGGCGTCCTCAAGCCGCCCATCACCTTGGGCACTCAGGAAACCATCCGCATAGCCCTCGCCATATCCAAAAGCTTGTGCGGCGGCAGCAATGGAGGCAACCTGATCACCCAACTTGGGCTCCTGCCAAAATCTTTTAAAGACCTGAAGAAAGAACACAAAGTTAACTACTTGCAAGCAACAAGAATCAATAACAAAGTAGGCGCAAGGACTTACCCCATTCATTCCATCCGTCATCAGCCAGTGGATGGAATTTTGCATCTGGGTCTGAGCAGTGACCGCCTCCTCCAGTAAGTGTTGGGCCGCCTGACACTCCTTGACGGCCGCAACACGAGCCTGGTCAGAGGAATCTAAGTCCCGCTCCAAATCCTCCTTCGCCCCAAGGATCTGGACCCTCTCTTGTTCCAAGAAAGAGACGCGCTCCGTGGCTGCAACAAGGGCCGCGTCCTTGGACTCAAGCTCCTTGCGCATTTTCACATATTTAGCGGTCCTTTCGGTGAGGGCCTTGCTTTTCTCCTCAAGCTTGCGGACCGCCGTCCGCCTCTCCTCCTGCACCTCAGCCAGAGTATCCTTTACCTTCATCGTTTCAAGGTTGGCCTTCTTCCAAGACTCTGCCCAACGGCGCTTTCCAGCAGCAGCGTCCTCCTCAAGCTTGGAGACTTTCGCCTCAGCATCATGGGCACGACGGCGGTACTTGGCAATTTCCGCCTTGAAGGCAGCCTCTTTCTCTGCAAGGCTTGCCTTCTCCGCCTCCACCCTCTCGATGTCCTCCCACACCGCCAAATCTCGGCGGCGCAGCGAGTCCATCATAGAAAGTTGAGTCGCCTGATTAACGCACAAGGCGGCAATGAGGTCCTGACGACTCAACAAGTCTTGGTGAGTGCGCTCATAGGGAGGCACCACCTCGCTGACAAATTCGAGGGCGGCCAGGGAGTTAGAAAAGGAGGTATTCTCCCTGATCGCCCAGCGAGGCCGCCAGATAGCATCACCACCAGCCCAACAGGAGCCATCATAAGCTCCTGATGGCCCCTCACTAACCCTTGATGACTCACGCCGAGTTCGGCGTGAGCCACCGCTAGCACAAGCAGTGCCCTGCTCCATGAGCGCTCTTTCAAACCCATCAGACTCATGGATCCTGTCTGGGGTTTCAACAACAGCGCGCTCACGGTCTTCGCGCTCCCTCAGAAGCCGAGCCTTCTCCTCAAGAAACATTTGCTCTTGAAGATGAAGCCGCTCCGCCTCTGCCTGCTTCTCTGCCTCAGCCTTTCGTTTGGCCTCATTGGCAGCAGCAACCTTCGCGGCCTCAGCCCTACGAAGGGCTTCATCGGCCTCCGCCTGCTTCCTTGTAGTGGCGGCCACCCGCTCAGCCTCAGCCTTTTGCAGAGCTTCATCGGCTTCCACTTGCTCTCGAGCCGCCTCCTGCTCTCTCCACAACCTTTCCTCCTCCACCTGAGCCGTCTCCGCAGATGGAGACGCAGGAGGAGGGGTAGGAGTTATCTTGGGCGACACTATCAAAGCAAAACAATATATTAAGAGAAAAACTCAAAGTTAAAAATTCCAAAGGAAAATAAGCATTGCTTACCAGGCGCCTTCTTCTTTATCAACTTCTGGAACAGAGGCTGTCGAGTAGGGGCAGCGCTGATCCCTATAGAAAAAACGGGGGCGCTCCCTCCTTGCTCCCCAGCAAAGCTGACTTTCTGCTTGCCAGCGCCCTCAGCAGCAGTCTCTGAAGCCGTCACTGACTCAGAGATTCGAGTGGCACTCCCACTCTCGCCCCCACCAGCCGAGGCAGGGGACACACCCTCCGCAGCAGCAACACTGCTGCCCGCAGCGCTATCAGGACGGGCCCTCTTCCTCCTCTCTAGCTGAGAGGACTCAGCTTCCTCTTCATCTTCCGAGGGCGGCCCATCCTTCCGCCGTCGGCGCCCCTTTACAGCCTCTCCTGCTGAAACGGAAGAACCCGAGTCAGAAAGAGCAACTTTTGCTCGATACCCATGCCTCCGCGGCGCGTGTTTCCAACGTCCACGCCCCGCGGACGAGTTCAGCGGCGGAACGATTTCTACTGAAAACTCAGTAGAATCATCTCCAAAAACGCTAGTGCCGAAAGGATCCGAAGACTCACCGGTTGTATAATAAGGCTTGGGCGCGGTGGTGAGGTCAGGATAGTAGAAGCGGTCAGCAAACGCATCTATACAAGAGGTCTGACCCTCCGCCAAAGGTCTCCACTTGATACCCTTCTCTTTGCGGGCAGCATAAAATTGGAACTTGTCCACACCTACAACAATAAACAATAAGGGAAACTGCGCAGAAAACATAAAAGGAAAAAATAAAAGTACATACCCTCCTCCGCAATATAAGGCTCTTTGCCCGCACGGATGCCAAGGCGGCTCATTCCAAGAAGGAAAAAGATGCCCTCTGTCAAATTGTTGAATTCTAGCTTGGTGGCATTGGAGGTAAGGGTAAGAAACCAAGCCTGCTTCTTAAAATCCTTGGGCACAGCCATGTCCGCTACACGCTGCCCATCCCCTATAACCTTCCAGGGGAGACTGATGGGGATCACACCCCTCTTCACAAAGAAAAACTTCTCCTTCGCCCAATGCAAGGACTTAGGAGTGTGAGTGGCCATAGGCGGCACCTTTGGGCGTGGCTTGAACGAGAACCACATCTCGTCTCGCGCCATAAAGTAGAAGACATTAAACCGTTCAACGGTTGGCTCAATTGTAACATCGCAAAATTTTCCCCAAAATTTTAATACATAAAAAGCCCTTATATATATATATATTTTTTTTTATTACACCTTTATCATTAATATTATACAAATGTGCCTAAGTCTTTATTTATCCTAACTCACAACTTATATACATACATAAATGTATATAAATAATAATAATAATATGATTCTAAATTCTTTTTTTTCTCACATACAAGATTTTTTTTTTAAATAAAGCCTTGAGTCAAATAGTCAAAGTCCTAGTCAAAGTCTTAGTCAAACAGTCAAAGTCTTAGTCAAATAGTTAATTCATCATAAAACCTTACTTTATGTTGTTGACCAATTTTAATGGCTAATTGAATCCAAAACTAGTATAAAAACCCACCTATGACCCATTATACTTTGCACCTCTAATTGTTTCAATCTGATTAAACTTTCCCTCATACCTTTCTTCTATAGTCTATTACTTCTACACTTGAAGCTTTGATTATAAGCTCTTGTAATTGGCAACTTTGGGGCTACACATATTCTATTTCTCGAGACTTAATACTTTGCTAAGGTGAGTTTTACATAGCCCCTTTTCTATTTATCACCATTTTTGGGGTGAAACATGTTACAACATCATTTATGCAATTCAATCATCAATGTGTCTATGTGTTTTTCTATGTTGCATTATGTCTTGAACATGACTAGGGTAAGCACAATTCTAGCATAAACATTCATCAGCCAAACGGTATACATTGATAGATCTATTGGACTGACAATCCCACCCGGATACGTGCCTCCTACAAAGGTTGCGTGGGTGTTTGTTACTGCAATATAAACGAGTGAACCATGAGCGTATGGGATGTACCACAATACAACAGTCACAATGGTTGATTATGCACTCGATTTACTTCTAGTATGTTTTCGCATATGGACTAGATTGCCATGACACTCGAATTGTACAAGTTTTTATTCAATTATCAAAACCTATGTAATTCTCACCAACTTTTGTTGACCCAAAATATTTTTAACTTAACATGTTTCAGGTTCTACTTGCTTGAAGATTTGAATTAATGCTTGAAGATGTGTGCATAGTTTTATTCAATTTGATGTACGAATTCTTGTAGAACAATTGTATGTAATTTATTTAAATCATATAATGAAATTTATTATTTACCATGAGCTACTGAACAATCATCAATACGTGACATCCCGATGTTTCTGCCATCGGTTGGGGTGTTACAGATTGGTATCAGAGCCATGGTTATAGGGAATTAGGTTATTAGAAAAATAATCTAGTCTATAACCATAGGATTTAACCAGTACTTGCTTCTTTTACTTGCTATTCTCTATCTCCCTCCTACATCTTATCCCTACTTTCATCCTTACAAGAAGGTTGCTCTCCATCACAGGATCTACTCTTAGACTAATAAGACAAAATCCTCATGTTTAACCTGAACCACCTTGAGATCTCGTCAAAGTTCTAGATTTTAATAACGAACACGTGCAATCTGGAAGGGTGAACGCCTGTATTCTGAGTCTTCTGTCTAGGCTGGCATTGCGCATATATCCCAATCAGACGAGGGACCCGGATGCCTACCTGGGAATTCTCGGGATGAGTGTTCACTTATAGGCTAAAGCATGTCTTCATATGTTATTAGAATTTAGAATCTTTGATAAGTCAACGTTTTCGTTTATTCGTTTTAATTAAATAAATAAATGATTACATTCCTTATATTACCTCATTGTCCTTCATTCAACCCATATCTTATTGAACATTCATTACCCAAATCACTTCCGTAACCGAAGCCCTAAACTAAACAGAGATCAAGATCCTCCAGCTACCTAACCGTAAGTCTCACCATTTGACTATTGGTTGCTTTTATTCTATGTATTGACGCTATTTGATTCAAGTAATAAAATATTTGTCTGAGAGTTGTTACATGGTGCATGATTGTTTGAATGTGAACTAATTATATAAATCTATACAACTACAACTCATATACTGTGCTTGTTATACTTGCTTGCATAAACATGTTATCAATTTGCAACCTATGTGTATATAAAATGCTGCACTTAATAGAGGTCATCATGCCTTTTCAACAGTCGGGAGAGGCCCTACAACCTGCTCCACGACTGGTGGAGGCTATCGAACCTACTCAACGATTGGTAGAGGTCATTATGCCTTTTCAACAGTCGGGAGAGGCCCCTACAACCTACTCCACGACTGGAGGAGGCTATCGGACCTGCTCAACAATCGGTGGAGATATAGAAGGACGCAAAACTTTAATGTAAGGTAAATTGGTGATTGCGGTCCGGAACGTAATCATGAATTTACAGGTACGTTAAGGTAGTGTGAAATTCTATCAAGGTTTTCAGTAAATAACCAATTATAAACTCTAGTTACCTGGTAGTTCATTTAGTCTTTCTATAGTCAATCAACTCATGCATTTCTTTTAGGAGTCCTAAAACTTAAGATTCTTATTCTCCTTGCTATTTCAGATGAACCTAATCCAACCCTTAAAACTCACACATATCAAAACTCTTACCCAAATTATTCGAAACAGTTTATTCTGTTACCTATAAATTTATGTCATGCCTTAACTCGAAACTTCCCAAATCACCATTGTCCTAATTTCTACCCAATCACCTTCAACCCTGTGTTTTCAATAAACTTCGGGACGAAGTTTCCAAAAGTAGGGGAGACTGTAACATCGCAAAATTTTCCCCAAAATTTTAATACATAAAAAGCCCTTATATATATATATATATTTTTTTTTTATTACACCTTTATCATTAATATTATACAAATGTGCCTAAGTCTTTATTTATCCTAACTCACAACTTATATACATACATAAATGTATATAAATAATAATAATAATATGATTCTAAATTCGTTTTTTTTTCACATACAAGATTTTTTTTTTTAAATAAAGCCTTGAGTCAAATAGTCAAAGTCCTAGTCAAAGTCTTAGTCAAACAGTCAAAGTCTTAGTCAAATAGTCAATTCATCATAAAACCTTACTTTATGTTGTTGACCAATTTTAATGGCTAATTGAATCCAAAACTAGTATAAAAACCCACCTATGACCCATTATACTTTGCACCTCTAATTGTTTCAATCTGATTAAACTTTCCCTCATACCTTTCTTCTATAGTCTATTACTTCTACACTTGAAGCTTTGATTATAAGCTCTTGTAATTGGCAACTTTGGGGCTACACATATTCTATTTCTCGAGACTTAATACTTTGCTAAGGTGAGTTTTACATAGCCCCTTTTCTATTTATCACCATTTTTGGGGTGAAACATGTTACAACATCATTTATGCAATTCAATCATCAATGTGTCTATGTGTTTTTCTATGTTGCATTATGTCTTGAACATGACTAGGGTAAGCACAATTCTAGCATAAACATTCATCAGCCAAACGGTATACATTGATAGATCTATTGGACTGACAATCCCACCCGGATACGTGCCTCCTACAAAGGTTGCGTGGGTGTTTGTTACTGCAATATAAACGAGTGAACCATGAGCGTATGGGATGTACCACAATACAACAGTCACAATGGTTGATTATGCACTCGATTTACTTCTAGTATGTTTTCGCATATGGACTGGATTGCCATGACACTCGAATTGTACAAGTTTTTATTCAATTATCAAAACCTATGTAATTCTCACCAACTTTTGTTGACCCAAAATATTTTTAACTTAACATGTTTCAGGTTCTACTTGCTTGAAGATTTGAATTAATGCTTGAAGATGTGTGCATAGTTTTATTCAATTTGATGTACGAATTCTTGTAGAACAATTGTATGTAATTTATTTAAATCATATAATGAAATTTATTATTTACCATGAGCTACTGAACAATCATCAATAAGTGACATCCCGATGTTTCCGCCATCGGTTGGGGTGTTACATCAATGTCCAAGGCGCGACATGAAGCTTCAAAATGAACTAACCTCAGAGCCCGAAGGCGGTTAGTTGTGTAGGCCCAACGCCATAGGCCACCATGGTGTCAATCTGGAAGCGGGTACATGGCAGGCGGAATCCACACTTAGCAAAGTGGGCCTCATACAATGCCAACCGACCGCTACCGGTAGAGAGAACAGTGCTGGTCGGAGACGGAAGGGTGGGCTCCCACTCCGGCAGAATACCGTACATAATACAGAACCGGTTGAAGGCCTCCTGACTCCAAACACAATAGGTGTTGGACATCAGTTTCCTCTCCTTTATCTTGCCATGTTCGACAAGAACCTCTTCCTCCACCACTTCCTCCACAGCCGGCTCCATCCTAACATCCTCGGTGGATGGCGACGGACTCACCGGAACTTCAGACATTGTCAAAATAAAAGTCGCCGGAAACTGGAAAAGATAACCGGAAAACTTGAAGATCCGCCGGAAACTTCAAGAAGATACGAGGACTTAACGAATCCAAAAAACAGAAGACAACGGTGTAAGAAATCACACAAGAAGAAACTTGAAGTTTCAACAATGAATCTTCAAGATCAATGAGATCTTTCAAGATTAAACGGAAACTTCAAAGAAAGAAGATGACCGGAAGTTTGAGAGAAAATGAGAGCAAATAAGAAAGATATATGAGTGTAACCGCTCATATGAGCCCTAATGGGGTTTATATACTCATCGCATTAATGACAGTGGGACCCACCAGGGAGGCACTAACCGTCACACCTTTTCAAATTCCAAGCACGAGATGACGACACGTGGCAATGACGCGGACGGACGGTTCAGATGGTAGCGTGTGACAGTTATACACTGCACACATGCCAGATGATCGACACGTGTCGCAAGATCTCACATTATCTACTAGGAGGGCGCGTGAGAACCTACGCGCCTGACAGAAGACACGTGCATACTGACACGTGGCACAATCTCAACCATGAAGACAAAACGTCAGACGCGTGACGTCCCACGCTCCTGACACCAGGCGAAATATTGGTAACTGCAACCACGATGTGACGTCCCTCAGTCTGCACAACCAGACAATCACTGAACACGTCAGCAACAATTAAACTTCCATCAGAAGTTATTGATCATTTGAATTCCAGGCGCATTTACTCCAATTTATGAGAGACAAATTGAATGTCAATGATTTAGAATTTATCACAAACTCCAGACCCGCATTAATCACCCCAGCAGCATTTAATTTCAAGGCGGAAAGTTGACGTAAATTGGCAAAAGACGTTCCCCGCCCAACTCCTGCAAAGGTAAGGCGAAGAACGTCCTTCTCAGCGGAAAGTTGACGTAAATTTGCAAAAGACGTTCCCCGCCCAACTCCTGCAAAGGCAAGGCGGAGAACGTCCTTCTCAGCGGAAACTTGACGCAAATTTGCAAAAGACGTTCCCCGCCCAAACTCCTGCAAAGGTAAGGCGGAGAACGTCCTTCTCAGCGGAAACTTGACGTAAACTTGCAAAAGACGTTTCCTGCTGAACTTTTCAAGAGGCCGCGTTGGAACACATTCAAGACCTAAGCACAAGCAGATGAGCATTCATCCGTGAACAACATATTTTGAGTCTAGCACTCCACCTTCTCACCAGCGAGCAGGAGAAGTCCTAGACTAGGGGGACTTGAAGGGATAGGGAGCCTAATCCGAAAGGCATCCCTATCCCCATGAAACAGCAACCCTGCGCCAAACCACGGCGGAACAACGCACCCGCGCGAGGACAAGTAATCAACGAGCCTCGCGCACCAAGACATGATAAGCAGCAGACATTACCTGATACGCGCGTACAACCATGCGTGAAATCTTCCCTTAGCACTTTTCATACGAGGTACAAGGAATGACAAAAGGAAGATTCATAAAGATTTATGTCAGTGTATGCACCAGCAGGAGAAGGACACGTGGCAGATAGTGCAATAGGAGAACGGCTACACTGTGCATACTGTCGTCGAACAGTGACCAGCAGGTATTACCTCGCCAACTGTCAGACATCACATCAGACGGCAGAGATAGCCTGAGTACTGTAGCAAGTACAGCATCACTATGCACCATCGGAAACCCGCCACGTGTCCAGCTACTACAACGACCACACTGTAGCGTGACGTCATCAACAGTGATAAGCCTTTCCCGCCAATTTCAGAAGGACCATGGACTTGGGCCTCGGTTGGGCCCAAGCCAATGGTGCCACCTTTGGGCCTTTCCATGCAGCCCACTTCAGTGCCTATAAATAGGATTAGATGCAATCCTTGTATTCTCATTCAGAAATAGCCATAACAACCACATACAACCCTTGTAATCTCTTATTCTTAATAACATTCCGGTGTACTTACAGTGGACGTAGGTCATTAAAGGCCGAACCACTTAACTCTCGTGTTCTCACACACTCACACACACATAATCTCCAAACGGGTTAACCATCACGGTTTGGGTAAAGGATTAAGCTTGTAGTCACATAAGTATAAACCACCCGGTGATTAGTATTAATCATCGTGTTACTTATTGTTTCTTCAAACCTCTAACTAGTCTCTTGTTGCAAGGATGCTTAAAGTTTTGAAGTTTCATTGTGCTAATTTTCTATGTCACATCTAATTATCACTTTTTTATTAACAAAGTAAGCACAATGGTTTCCTCTCTACCTTATCATTGAAGTCAAAGTACTAAAATGGATTTTCTAATTCTTTTTCCTATTAAGTATACCACATTTTCTTGAATCCCTATTACTTCACATTTTTCGAAGATAATTTTAAAACCTTTATCACAAAATTGTCGACAACTTAAAATATTTTATTTTAATCCTTCTACGTATAAGATTTTTTCTAGAGTTAATTTCAATTTTCGTTCCTATGGTTTGCCCCAACTAACAGGTACAGCACAAGTATATCACTCTGAGTTCTTGTGGTTTGTCAGGCTAACAGTTAGTTTGTGAGTGAAATGACTATTATATCCCTCCATCCATCTTCTTATCCAAGCCAACCAACCAACCCACCCACCACCACCATCTGTAACACCACAACCACCATCTCCATCTCCACTGCCACCGTCCTTCTCCTCACCATCTCCTCTTATCTTGAAAAACGCTGAGGATCCGAATCTTCCTCTTCCTAGTCTATTACGATTACTTTATTAGAATTATCATCATTATACTACTCTTACATTTAGAATTGTTACTTAGGAACAGTAGAACGGCAACTTTGTAATATCCTGTTGCTGTAGGGGTAATTTCGTCATTTGGTCTTTTTGTTTTTCCCTCTTAAAAGCACCTGCACCTTCTCTCTCTCTAACAACTGTACTCTATCTTATCACCATGCTCTGGCTCTCTCTCTCTGCTATCTTTCTTGAGAAACCACCGCTAATGGTGGTGGGTGCAGGTTTTTTTTTTGTAGATGGTGGTAGCAATCGGTGGTTATTGTGGCGGAGGTTGGTGGTGGGTTGTCGTATGTGATAGTGATTGTTTTATACTTCCGTGACCAAGCCCTAGGCGTCAGGTTTGTAGTCGAGGGTTTGCGTCGCTGTTTCTTCGGTTTGTCGTCACCGTCGACCACGTCGTTTCTTTTGTCGTTGGCCTAGGGTTAGTGTTTAAGTAATGGTCGCGATGTGCGCAGTCGCCGCCTCTTTGCCGACATGGCGATTTGATGCGACGGTGGTGTGTGATGGCGGTTAGGTTTGGCCCATGTCATTGTTACCGACTTCAATTCCGAAACCCTAGTTTGTGATGACGGTCGGCGGGGGTGACTTCGAGGTTACCTATGGCGGCGCGGTTTGTCTGATTGTGGCCGGTCATAGACTTATAGTGATTGCCTTTTGGAAATATTGGCTATGATGAATCATAAACAAGACATAAAATCAATGATGATGGCGTGGCAAGGAAGTCGGGTGGTAGTTTTAAACTTGTAACCTACCTTACAGCCAAATTGGTTTACGAATTCTGAGCTATTTGCTGTCGTTTTGTATTTTTCTTTGAACGGTTCCAAACGGACTAAATAGTTATCCACCGCAAGTGTTGCATTGCCGCCGCAACGCGGCTAGTAACATACTAGTTATAAATAAAGATTATAATTTTACTATGTATTAAAGAAGAAATAAATTGAACAGTAATAATGGCTTTTTTGGTTATTTATGATTTCCCCGAGGCTATATCCGTCAATTTCTATGTACATCTATGCCATAAATTCACACCACACCTCATGTGGAACATATTTGTTGATTTCATGATTTGTTTTTCCAGCGGTGGAACACATTTGTTTTGTTTTTCCAAGGATAGTGTTCTTTAATATTTTATTGGTGAAGAGTGATTCAAGTCATGGTATGAAGTGCTTGAATTATTACATGGATAATGCAACACTCTGGAGAATTCATGAGGCTTAATTGTTTGCTAATGATGACCAAATTGTGATGGTAAGGAACGGTGGCTGTGATGTATCGATATTTGCTTAAGCATTGCGTGAAGAGGGAAAGTTGTATGGGTTGATATTATTACATAGGGCTAGCGGCGGTAGTAAGAGATGTTGGCATCAACAGTGAGATGGCTTAGGGGGTGCTGACCCACCGCAGCAACACACAATCAAGAGTAGGTTTTTGGTCAAGTAGTAACATGATAGAGGAGGTTAATCGAGATTGGATTCGAAAGCTTCTTAGCCTTGAAGAAAAAAACAATGGGTGTTTTTTTCAGGCAGATAACAAACCAACGTATTTGGGTGTAGCAAAAACGAGATCAGTAGGGGCTGAAGGGGGTTCGTTTAGCAACCAAAGAAGACAGAATAGTGATGGCTTATCGTATTGGGGGTCGATAGCAGCAGATGCAAATCGATCAGGGAAGTTTTTCGAGTAAAAATCCGATAAGAGTTACTTTCGTTTATGTTATCACAAGGGGAAAACGAGATGATTTTGTTGTTCAGGTGAACCAATGTTGCTGGGAGTATCGTTTGGGAAGGCGGTTTGTGAATGGTTGTTGGTTCAGTGGTGATGAACTGATCACAGTAGCAACTTTCAACCCAAGTTTGATCCTGTTTTATTTTTATCGGTGACTCTTTCTCGCCAAGGAGAAAAATTGCATGGAGTAGTTCGATTTTTTGGCAGAAAAATCAACAGGTGTGTCGTGGGAAGAACGAAAGAGCGAGGGGCTTAGGAATTCGTTTGGCGAACGAGGGACAAATCAACAGGCGGTTGTTGTCTTTGTTGGTGGTTGATAGCGAGGGCATATCAAGGAGGAGTGTGACAAGGTAGTAAAACTACAATCATAGAAGGGTTCAATCGGTTTTAGTATCCAGTAAAGTGCATTGGCGTTCAAACTATGAAAACTTTGGACGTGGCCGGGGTAGAGGTCAGGAGTTCGGCAAAGGTCGAGATTTTCCAGGAAGAACTTGGAGTAACGGTGCGAATGTGAAGAAACGAGTCTAATTCAAGATTAAGGGGGAGAATGAAGACGTTAATCTTGAATTCAGAGATCAAGACGACTTATAGATAATTGTGGTGAATTATTTATTGAGTCTTTTATAACTAATTAGGGATAATAATTGGTTTTACTAGATAGGTTTATCTAGTTGGCTTATTTTATTATTTGAATAGAGTTTGGGTTTGGTTAACATTAGAATAAGTTTAGTATAAATAGATGGTTAGGTCTATTGTATTTTGTGTGCTTTGGATGATAATATAAAGAGTCAAATGAGTTCGTTCAATCTCGTGTTTGTGTTTGATTTGATTGTCTAGGCCAACATCACCACCGTCATCCTAACTGGTACTTCAACCGCGACAACAATTTACACAAACACGTATCCGGTCCCCGCTTTCTGCTGTATAACAATCACGAGCCCTTATTTTACTCCTGCCCTCCATTAACCGACACACCCGCCAGTGGCGGAGGCTTCCACGGTACGATCCCTAGGCTCTAATACCAAATGTTGGTTCAGGCCCCACTTCCACTGTACATAATTCGCTATCAACACACTCATTTTACTTTGATATTTCCGAGTGTTATAGTTGATTCATAATGCATCTAATTGTACTAGTGGAAAAGTCATAATGCACTAGAAATTTTATTGATTTCCATGTATAACCCCTTAGCTTTATGGGTCATGTTAATCAATGTTAAGATGTATTCACAGATGTCATTTAACCATAAAGTTAGATTTATTTATTTCATACTTCTTAGGAATTCATTATATTCTTTCATTTCCAAAGATAGTACCTTAGTCTTAGGAATTTCAGAATGTTTAATAGCTCACCTGATAGGAATCAGTAAAAGCGTTCTAGATTACCATAAGAGACATTTTGTGTATCTACTTTCTTATGCTCAATGTTATTCTGTAATACTTTATCAGATAGAGCGTAAGAATGTTATGTCTTAAGAGGTAACTTAATAAGAACAAAAGTTAAAAAACTCTTCTTAGTTTTGATAATTTGAGTGGATCATTTAGTTGACATAGTAATTTATAGAAGAATGTGAGATTCGTTTCGACTTACGGGTATTGATGTAAGGCAGACTTAGATTATGATCATTATATTAATGAAGGATCATTAATTGTGAGGATCAATTTTGATATGAAGATGTGATAATATAATAACACCAACATAAGCTACTTAAATAACATGCTCTAGCTTTGGCTATACGCTATTTATTTAAGTATTAAGTTGCTAACAGTGAATGTAACACATCACCTTTGGGCAGAAGTGAGACACTCAAAGTTCTAATGCAATATGCTCAGTTCACGAACATAATCTGTTACACATCACCTTTGGGTAGAAGTGAAACCTTATGGCACTTATGTGAACGAGCTACAATGCTTAACAAGATCTTTATAACGAACTAATGTGACACATCACCTTTGGGCAGAAGTGACACCTCAAAATTTTATTGCAAGTTAAGCAAGGTTTTATAATGTTTTGAATAAACTTGATACATTAGGTTTTATCAAAACTGTAAATTTTATTAGAGATCCCGAAAAATAATGGGTTCTCATAATCTTATGAGTTCTCGAAAAAAGAAGAGTTCTCGAATTAGCTTATGAGTTCTTGAAATAATGGGTTCTTAAAGAATTGAGTTCTAAATAAAATTATATGAGTTCTCGAATAGCATAAGGGGTTCTCGGAAAAATAATGAGTTCCCAGAAAATTATGAGATCTCGAATAAATCATGAGTACTCGAAGACTTAATGAGTTCTCAGATGTCATAATGAGTTCTCGAATGTCATGATGAGTTCTCGAATATCAGAATTAGTTCTCGATATATACTGATGAGTTCTCGAATATATCATGAGTACTCGAATAACTTATGTTTTCGGATAACTTTAACAGTTCTTGGATTTTTAATAGTTCTCGAAAAAATATTGGTTCTCGAATACATGATAGTTCTCGATAAATAAGATGGGTTCTTGGAAACATTATGGGTTCTCGAAAACATTATGGTTTTCGAAGATGAAGACCTTGACCGAGAACTCCTGTCCGTTAACCTGATCGAAAGCTTTAAAACCGAGAACTTAGGAAAAAAAATTCGAGAACCTGAATTCGGGAATTAACTGATAATCCGAGAACCTAAATTCATTAATTCTTAAAAACGAAAACAATTATTAATATCGAAAATAGATAATTAAAATAATAAATTGGTTCAAAATTTTTTGGATTTAAAAAATCCGTTTCAATTAATTTCAGGATTTGAGTATATCTCCAGAAGATTCAAAAAATTATGATAACCCTAAAAACTTGGAGATTAAGTTACTAATTTAAATTTTAGAAAACAAATTTTAATCCTAGTTGTAACCAACTTATACTAATTTTCATCAAAATAAGGATGAAATTTATGAACAGTCCCATGAACATACAAAAACCGTTCATACTAATTATCAGATTTATTATTAAAGTTTCGATTAATAAATTAAAATACTTTGATAAATCAAAATCTATTCTATCTATATAATAATTGAGGTCACTTGGGTTGAATCAAGGCCTTAGAGAGGGTTTGAGGTATCCATATTGAATATGGAGCTCCAAGTTAGTCCCTATAAATACTCTTTTCTATATTTTAATTATGCACAATCTTCCATCACACTCTCAATTTCTCACTAACAAATCTTCCAACCAACATTCATCACTCTTCTTTTTATGCATTCTTGCTACTAGGTATGTATCTTCTTCACTGAGATTGACGGAACTGCAGCCATTATAATATGTTCCGATTCATAAACTTTTAAAATAGCCATATCATATGTTCCGATTTGAGTGAAACTTTTATGTTATCGCTAATCAATAAAATACATCCACATGATAAATTCGATTCAATATTCAGTTTATAAATCGTGGTTTATAAAAGTTATTTATAATCTGGAACCATTTCAGATTTGAATATTTGGATGTTTTTTCATTTGAATACTAGAATACCATCCGAAGACAAATATTCAATTATGGCTTATCACAAGGGTGAGCAATTCTTCAAGGTCACGCATGACCCTTCGGCAAGAGTTTTGGTATTAATCTTATTTTCATCTTGATATGGATCTTTGTTTACTTTACAAAATTGATTATTACTTATGTTAATGTTGTTTTTAATGTGTTAATCCAGACATTGCCGACAGTTACTAAGGTGCGTAGATTTATTTTTATGGAATCGTGATTACTTTTGGTCTTTGGATGTTTGTTTTCGGTTTATGGAATATTACCGAGTTTAGTCCATAATGGATGACTGTTTTGGATTAAGATGTTGGAAGGTGTTCTTGATGTTTGGTGTTGATCAAGTATGAATCGGTTATTCATGAAGAGCCGGGTTATGTTTGTCGGTTCGTTATTGAATGGGGTTATGTTGATGTTAGATTAGATGAATGTTCATGAGGGATGATAGATGCTCATAAGGATTATTGTTAAATGAAAGTTTTATCAGGTCCTAATTTGAGCTCCTTTGATGTGTTCAAGAATATTCATCATAGGGTTCTTCGCATGTTCTTGAGGATCAAGCGTATTTTGGATCTTCATTATGGGGATGAAAAGATGTTGGCGTTTGATCCATAATTATTCAATCGGGTTATGGTTTGGATCCGGGGATAGGACCGGATCGAATTATTTTCAAGATTGAATTTGAAATTTTGTATTGACTTTCCTCAATTATCTCCTAATTTTTATGGAAAGTTAGTAATTACATTTGAATGCATTTATGGTGGGTTGAAATATTGAGGATTTGATGGGATTGAGGGAAAGTTAGCTATTATTGGTATTGCTTGCAATTAATAGGATTATTATGAGTTTTAATGACATTAAAAATAATTAACCGAATTAATTTACGAATATATTATTAAGACTAATACTAATATTATGATTTTTAATTTTAATCTCATTTTTTTTATTGACCGTATCAAATTATGAATACTAAAACTAATATTACGATTTTTAATTTTAATCCCATTTATATCTTATTGACCGAATTAACATTTTCTATTACTATTTTTACAAATATATTATTAACTATTAATAATTACTAATACTAACTAATACTAATACTAATATTACGATTTTAGTTTTACTATTCGTAAAAATAGTATTGTTGACCGAATATATTATTAATACTAATTGAGATTAATAATAATTGACCGAATTAAATGTTATTTATTACGATTTTTTAATCTCAATTATTTATATTAATATTACTATGAACTTATGTTTAATCTATCTTTATTAGTATTACTACGATTTTTTATGTTTGTAATTTAATTTATTTGAATTATTGATTACGATTTTGAGGTTATTTATTAAGATTTATAATCTCATTTATTTATATTACTATGTTTACGAATTATGATTAGTCTTGATTGCAATTAATAAGATTTATTATTTTTTATGTTATTTATTAAGATGTTTAATATTAATTATTGACATTAATAATAATTGACCACATTCAATGTTATTTATTAAAATTTTTAATCTCATTTATTTATAGTAATTTTTTCGAATTTATGTTTAATAAGATTTAATCATTTTTAATGTATTTTTAGTATGTTACAATTAATATTATTTATTGATATTAATAATAATTGACCAAATTCATTGTTATTTATTAAAAATTTTAATCTCATTTATTTATTTTTTTTGAATTTATGTTTAATAAGATTTAATCATTTTTAATGTATTTTTAGTATGTTACAATTAATGTTATTTATTGACATTAATAATAATTGACCGAATTAAATGTTATTTATTATATTTTTCATCTCATTTATTTATATTAATATTACTACGAAATTATGTTTAATCTATCTTTATGAAATTATGTTTAATATTATTTATATTACTATTCGTTCAAAATATTATTGGTCTTGCCTGCAATTAATAGGATTTATTCATTTTTAATGATATTTATTATGAGTTTAATGACATTAATAATAATTGACCGAATTTAATGTTATATATTATGATTTTTAAGCTCATTTATTTATTATTGACCGAATTAATTTAAATCGGGTATGGTTTGGATCCGGGGATAGGACCGGATGAAATTATTTTCAAAATTGAATTTGAAATTTTTTATTGACTTTCCTCAATTATCTCATAATTTTTATGGAAAGTTAGTAATTACATTTGAATGCATTTATGGTGGGTTGAAATATTGAGGATTTGATGGGATTGAGGGAAAGTTACCTATTATTGGTATTGACTGCAATTAATAGGATTTATTCATTTTTTAATGATATTTATTATGAGTTTTAATGACATTAATAATAATTAACCGTATTAATTTACGAATATATTATTAAGACTAATACTAATATTATGATTTTTAATTTTAATATCATTTATTTCTTATTGACCGTATCAAATTACGAATACTAAAACTAATATTACGATTTTTAATTTTAATCCCATTTATATCTTATTGACCGAATTAACATTTTCTATTACTATTTTTACAAATATATTATTAACTATTAATAATTACTAATACTAACTAACACTAATACTAATATTACGATTTTAGTTTTACTATTCGTAAAAATAGTATTGTTGACCGAATATATTATTAATACTAATTGAGATTAATAATAATTGACCGAATTAAATGTTATTTATTACGATTTTGTAATCTCAATTATTTATATTAATATTACTACGAACTTATGTTTAATCTATCTTTATTAATATTACTACAATTTTATGTTTGTAATTTAATTTATTTGAATTATTGATTACGATTTTGAGGTTATTTATTAAGATTTATAATCTCATTTATTTATATTACTATGTTTACGAATTATGATTAGTCTTGATTGCAATTAATAAGATTTATTATTTTTTATGTTATTTATTAAGATGTTTAATATTAGTTATTGACATTAATAATAATTGACCACATTCAATGTTATTTATTAAAAATTTTAATCTCATTTATTTATATTACTTTTTTCGAATTTATGTTTAATAAGATTTAATCATTTTTAATGTATTTTTAGTATGTTACAATTAATATTATTTATTGACATTAATAATAATTGACCAAATTCATTGTTATTTATTAAAAATTTTAATCTCATTTATTTATATATATATATATATTTTTTTGAATTTATGTTTAATAAGATTTAATCATTTTTAATGTATTTTTAGTATGTTACAATTAATGTTATTTATTGACATTAATAATAATTGACCGAATTAAATGTTATTTATTATATTTTTCATCTCATTTATTTATATTAATATTACTACGAAATTATGTTTAATCTATCTTTATGAATTATTATTGGTCTTGCCTGCAATTATTAATAGGGTTTATTCATTTTTAATGTTATTTTTATTAGTTTTAATGACATTAATAATAATTGACTAATTTAATGTTATATATTACGATTTTTAAGCTCATTTATTTATTATTGACCGAATTAAATTACGAATATATTACTAATACTAAAACTAATATTACTGTTTTTAATTTTAATCCCATTTA
Organism: Ambrosia trifida; assembly: GCA_028751855.1. NCBI lineage: Eukaryota > Viridiplantae > Streptophyta > Magnoliopsida > Asterales > Asteraceae > Ambrosia > Ambrosia trifida. The sequence continues at coordinate 168,272,649 of CM054124.1, forward strand.
TATCTTATTGACCGAATTAAATTTTTCTATTATTATTTTTACGAATATATTACTAATTACTAATAATTACTAATACTAACTAATACTAATACTAATATTACGTGCAGAAATTATTTCTCAAGTCGCTAGGTTTGTTATTTGCATATTCAACATCTTTGTTTACAATATTCTTATTTTATAATTAGTTACACATTCTACATTTTCTATATATAATGCTTTTATAAAGGTTTATTATGATTGGATGACCTGTATTGCTTTAATCAGAAGATACTCCCATTGGCGAATATTGTGTCTTCAAATAGTGTTCAATCCAGGACAAAATGTTTGTTACTAAGGTTGCACCACAAGATGTCATTGAATTTGAAATTTAAATTATGATTTTGATGTTATTTATAGAGAGTTTTAATGTTATTTATGATGATTTTAATTTCATTGATTTGAATGATTGATTATGATTTGGTTGTTATTTATTAAAATTTTTAATCTTATTTATTGATATTACTAATATTTCGAAATTCATTTTATATTATTGACCGACTTTAATTTTGATGTTACAACTTTCCTTTAATCAATTGTCATGATACGATATTCTTTTAAACATATACGACTTTCTTTCAAACATTTATTTCAATCTATTTAACAATGTTAAATTTATTTAACAGTTTATAATTTAAATATAATCCAAATATAACAATGTACATTTATTTTCCTACACTTTTATTATTCTGTTAATAATAAATATAATTTAATTATATTTAATAGTTTCCTAAATTATATAATGTATTCAAAATAATTTTCAATGCTATTACTAATATTACGACCTTTATTTTAATATTGTTGACCGAATCTGAGTAAAAACTTTTTACGTTTTTGTTAAATTGATGGACGTCAATTCTTTGACTATATGTCTTTGAGTTTAATTGTGCTAATTTTAAGTATTGTTGACCAATTCACGTCAATTACCAATCCTTCTATTTTTTATAATTCAAAGACTTTCCTTTAATCAATTGTCATGAAACGATATTCTTTTAAACATATACGACTTTCCTTTAAACATTTATTTAAAACTATTTAACAGTTTATAATTTAAATATAATCCGAAGATAGGAGTGTACATTTATTTTCATACACTTTTATTATTCTTTTAATAATAAATATAATTTAAATCTATTTAACAATTTCATAAAATATATAATGTATTGAAGATAATTTTCAATGCTATTACTAATATTACGACCTTAATTTTAATATTGTTGACCCAATCTGAGTAAAATTTTTTTACGTTTTTGTTAATTTGATGGAGGTCAATTCTTTGACTTTATGTCTTTGAGTTTGATTGTACTAATTTTAAGCGTTGTTGACCAATTCACGTCAGTTACCACTCTTTCCATTTTTTATAATTCAAATATATAAACAAATATTCCTACTCAATCACGTCAATCGAGGCACACTATTTCCGATTTTGCAGAATTGTTTGAGACACAACAATACTATACAAACCTTAACAAATCATAAAATCATTTAATCGTCATACCAATTTTAACAACGAAATTAAATGATAATATAAATTTTCAAAATTTTACTTTCTGTTAAAGAATTATATTATTTCAATCACAACTAATAATGATTATTAAAGATGTCAATAATAATTTGTATATAATGGGTAATGCAAATTGAGACGCGGATGATTTTAATGTGATTTATTTGAATGATTGATTATGATTTTGATGTTATTTATTAAGATTTTTAATCTTATTTATTGATGTTACTAATATTACGAATTTCATTTTAACATTGTTGACCGACTTTCATTTTGATATTACTACTTTCTGTTAATCAATTGTCACTAAACGATAATCATCATCTTGATTTCAATAAGTGTGCTAATTTTAAGATGTCAATAATAATTTGTATATAATGGGTAAGGCAATTTCAGACGCGGATTATTATAATGTCATTGATTTAAATGTTAAGTACTATATTTACACAGTTTAAATAATGACGTTTTTTTGGCGGCATTTTGTAACATGTCAAAAGTTTCCTAAAGTGTGTGTACAATGAGTCTTTTTGGCTACATGTTCAAATAGGTCTGGGGTTGATCCTTTTGGTGTCTATTTTTTAATAAAATATAGGAAATTTATGTTACAACATGTAACATTAGACCCATTTTCTTATTATTGTTGTTTAGCTATGTAATCGGTTTGAACAATTGGAGAGATAACATGTAAAATTTAAGCTACCCATTCAAGTAAGTGGGTTAAGGATTGTTTCTTGATTTACTTATCACCGTATCCATATCTTTACAACAACTATATTTTATGTAGAACACAAATATGGAATACAATTGTCACACCCTCAAATTCCACGTGCGGGGTTTTACCGCGAGGCGCGTGACACACCAGGATCTCAGTCAACGATCACAATAAACATACAACAAACATGCATTCATAATTATATTTAAGACCAAAATATCATGCTTTGAGCTGTAAACCAGCAGCGGAAGCATTCTTGTTTACAACCAAAAGACATATCATTGTTTACAAAACATTTTTTAATATGCTTCAAAATATTAGACGCTGTGCATGACTCCGTGCGCCTAGCCCATTGACTGCTACCTTAGCGACCTGAGTAAACATGCCAAAAATGTCAACATATAATGCTGGTGAGTTCACAGGTTTTCTTTTATAAAGTGTTGTTATAAGTTCGGTAAGATCATTTCCGTTACTACTATGTTATGAGAACGTTAGCTAGACGTTAAGTATTGCTACTACTGCGGTTGGGAATCCATTACTAAACCGGTATAAGTGTTGAAGCCAGCCCAGACGGACGGGATTACCGATGCCTCGGTAACCCCCAAAGTGTTAGAGACAATATGCACCCGCCCAGCCCCCCAGCCGTCGGGTGGGGTTTGTAAGGCCCAATAGATCTATCCACATTTCCCCCGTTGTGCATCCCCGCACATTCATGGTTCCCCCCCTGGGACTTTCTGTAAAAGCCGCATAGTACGTGAAATAACCATAGTATAACATGATCTATGATGAGTAATCAAAATAAGTAGCATGTTTCTCCCCCGAAAGCAAAACGGTAAAAGTGGGGCTGTGACACTCACCTTGGATTGCGTTACTTGAAAACAGTTAAGTAATTATGCTATGATAGCCCCAATTAGTGGCGACCTATCATAAAATGTGTATAAGTATCCGGACTAATAACCCGTGGGTTAACTAGTCCCCGAATGTCCAGACCGTGACCATAAACGTTTGAAAACATCTTTAACTGTTAAACTGACCGTGCCAGACAAGACCCGACATCCCATTGGTGACCCGACATCCCACGTGTTAGGTAAATACAAGACATCATGCAACATATGCAATTAAACACTTAACACGCGCAATAGTTCACCTAGTCTAGCATAATGTCCGATTAACGCATAATCAGGTCCGAACACGTCTTACTAAGTCATTGGGTGTATCCCGGGGCTCCTAGCATGTTCCTAGGTGTCAAATCATGTTCCGGGATGTCAAAACGCGTTTACGACAGCAGTACACGCGATTGGGAAAGTCAATACGCGAGTAGCATCAACCTATTGGCGATTAGGGGCCCAATCGCCTGTTATATCAGGCGATTAGGGTCCTAATCGCCTGAATGTCTGCACAATCGCCCTCAGCATCAGGCGATTAGGATTCCTAATCGCCTGCTGCTGCTGTGTAACGGATTTTCGCACGTTTAACCCTCCAAATCAGATCCGAAACATGCAACAACACCCAATATCAAATCTAAATCATTTACCAACCCATTTCAAGCAAAAACCCCCAATTTACCTCTGCTCTAACGGGCTCGGTGCGATTATTTCCAAAAATGGCAAAGTACTAGGTTTCACCAACCAACCTTATCTTTCCTTAAATGGAAACAATCAGATTTCATCTCCTACAAGTTGCAATTCATCATCCCTATGTTATATCATCATCCTAACATGATTTCTAACCACAAACAAGCAATGAATCACATCATACATCCTATTCTTCAAGAATTACCCAAATGGGTCAAAATGCATACTTGCACCTAAACATCATATCAAGGGCTTAAACTCATAGATAATCATCCTAACAACACTTATATATCAGAAGTACAACAAATTCGTGGAAACATTCATGTTATAAACACCAACAATCATCATATGCACAAATACTTCACATATAGCAAGTATTATGGTGTAGACTTGTTTTAGAACTCTTTTCAAAGGGTTTTAAAGACACAAACTTAGCAAAACAAGGTCTGGACTTTTGGGGAATCAAAACAACATCTTTACAAAGGTGTAGGATAAAGAACACACCTTGGATTTTGTTAAAGAAAGGTGTGTAGGCTTGGAGATGGTGATTTTTGTAGCAAAATGAGTTCCAGAGGTGTTTCAAGGTGTGTGGGTGGCTTGGGATCAACTAGGGTTGCTCTAAGGGTGTTTGGGGAGTTAAGGGTTCTATTTATAGGTGTTTTGACCCGAGTTCAGCACTATAGGCGAGTAGCATTCCAGATCAGGCGAGTAGGGACCCTACTCGCCTCTGTTCATGCGAGTAGGCCTCCTACTCGCCCCAAGCCCCTTGTAATCGCCTATGTTCACGCGATTAGGAGTCCCTCCAGACTCCTAATCGCCTATAAGGTGCTGGAATGGGTTTTTGGCGCGTTAAACACTATTTTAACATATATAAACACGTATTCGCATACCGATAAGTCACATAATGATTCCAAACATATAATGCATGATAACTAACACGTTTACATCCGTTCACCAATTCCCGGGACTCGAGACTCGTGTGTGCATTAAACCCGGCGATTCCACGAATCACCAATCCTTGTACACATGGTTATGCACCGACTCCCGATGACCCCGCGGATCATCGTAACGACTCCCGATGATTCCCAGAATCATCATACCGACTCGACTGACCCCGTTAAGTACGTAATATGCACGACTCGCTAAGGTAGACTTACTAGTTTAGTCAACGTTACTTACCTGAGTTTGCCGGGTGTCACATCATCCCCCTGTTGAAAGAATTTTCGTCCCGAAAATTGCCCAAGGCCCAAAAAGGAAGAGACGAAAGAGAAGAAAAATTTTCCGGTTGCCACATCATCCCCCTGTTGAAAGGAATCTCGACCCGAGATTCATTCAGCTTCAGCAGAGACATGCCTTGATTCGAACGCGCGTTTAGGAAATAAGTGGGGATACTTGGCCTTCATTTGATCTTCCCGTTCCCACGTGAACTCCGGTCCACGATCTGAGTTCCAACGGACTTTAACAATGCGGATTTTACTCCGGCGAAGGCTACGGATTTTATAGTCAAGAATTTCAACCGGTTCCTCCACAATACGCAGACGATCATCCACCTTGATCTCCTCGAGAGGGACAACCAAAGATTCATCCGCCAAACACTTTTTCAGATTAGAGACATGGAAGACATTATGGACATTACTGAGTTCAGCTGGCAGATCAAGCCTGTATGCTACCGGTCCAATCCGTTCCAGAATTGCGAACGACCCCACATACCGAGGATTCAATTTGCCCCGCTTCCCAAAACGTATAACGCCCTTCCACGGAGATACCTTCAACAAGACCCTGTCGCCAACCTCAAACTCCAAGGGCTTGCGACGACGATCGGCATAGCTCTTTTGACGATCCTGAGCTGCTGCCAAGCGGTTACGGATTTGTACGATCTTCTCGGAAGTCTCGTACACAAGTTTCGGGCCGGTGAGCTGACTCTCACCCACCTCGGCCCAACAAAGAGGAGACCGGCATTTCCGCCCGTAAAGAGCCTCGAACGGAGCCGCCTTGATGCTAGAATGGTAACTGTTGTTGTAGGAGAATTCTACCAGCGGTAGATGACTCTCCCACCCCTTGCCAAAATCGATCACACATGCCCGGAGCATGTCTTCTAGTGTTTGGATTGTCCGCTCACTTTGACCGTCAGTTTGCGGATGATACGCTGTGCTCATGTCTAACTGAGTACCCAGAGCCTTATGCAAAGATTTCCAGAAGTTAGAGGCGAACCGAGGATCACGATCAGAAATAATAGAGACAGGCACCCCGTGCCGAGAGACCACTTCCTTGAGATATAACCGTGCCAAACGCTCGAGGCCATCGGTATCTTTGATAGCGAGAAAGTGCGCAGACTTTGTTAACCTTTCAACAATTACCCAGATCATGTTACAACCACTGGGCGATTTTGGGAGTTTGGTCACAAAGTCCATCGTAATCCGCTCCCACTTCCACTCGGGAATTTCAGGCTGTTGCAGAAGGCCGGATGGCTTTTGATACTCGACTTTGACCTTGGCACAGGTCAAGCACTTGCTCACGTACGAAGCCACGTCCGCCTTCATGTTCGGCCACCAATAAAGTATCTTCAGGTCTTGATACATCTTATCGGAGCCAGGGTGAATAGAGTACCGAGACTTGTGAGCTTCATCAAGAACGAGCTCCCGCAAGCCCCCAGATAAAGGAACCCAATTACGTTCAGCGAAATAGTGTAACCCATCGGACCTGAGCTCAAGGTGGCTATCAGCACCATGCATGGTTTCAGCTTTAAGATTTTCCTCCTTCAGAGCTTCTTGCTGCGCCGAACGGATTCGATCAGGTAAGCCGGAATGGATAGTGAGCTGTAAAGCTCGAACACGACGAGGTTTAGCCGTTTCCTTCCTGCTCAAGGCGTCTGCGACCAAATTCGCCTTGCCAGGATGGTATTTAATAGCGCACTCGTAATCATTAAGAAGCTCGACCCAGCGACGCTGTCTTATATTCAACACCTTCTGATCAAAGATATGCTGGAGGCTCTTGTGATCGGTGTAAATAGTGCATTTGGTACCGTACAAGTAATGCCTCCAAATCTTTAAAGCAAAGACCACCGCACCCAATTCCAGATCATGGGTGGGGTAGTTTTTCTCATGAACTTTGAGCTGACGAGAAGCATAGGCGATGACCTTCTCGCGCTGCATCAGTACACAACCGAGACCCCGGATAGAAGCGTCACAATAAACCACAAAATCGTCCGTGCCCTCAGGCAAGGACAAGATAGGAGCAGGACAGAGTTTAGCCTTTAACATCTGGAAAGCCGACTCCTGCGAATCACCCCAGTCGAACTTCCTGTCCTTCTGGGTAAGCGAGGTGAGGGGTTGAGCGATCTTTGAAAATCCCTCGATAAAACGACGATAATAACCTGCAAGGCCTAGGAATTGCCGCACCTCAGATGGCGTCTTTGGTGCTTCCCAGTCTTTAATGGCTTCAATCTTAGCTGGGTCAACGTGAATTCCTTTCTCATTAACAACATGACCAAGGAATTGGACTTCACGCAACCAGAAGCTACACTTAGAAAACTTGGCGTACAACTGTTCCCGCCTCAGGAGTTCCAAAACAAGACGCAAGTGTTCCTGGTGGTCCACCTCGTTCTTGGAATAGACTAGAATATCATCAATGAAGACAATCATGAACTTATCAAGATAAGGCTTACAAACACGGTTTATCAAATCCATAAAAATGGCCGGTGCATTGGTGAGACCAAAAGGCATGACCAGGAATTCAAAATGGCCATAGCGAGTTCGAAAGGCGGTCTTCGGAATGTCAGCTTCTTGAACCCTCAACTGATGGTACCCCGACCTCAAATCAATCTTCGAATAGAAACTAGAACCCTGAAGCTGGTCAAATAAGTCATCGATGCGAGGAACAGGATAACGATTCTTGATGGTAACCTTGTTCAATTCCCGGTAGTCGATACACATCCGTAGGCTTCCGTCCTTCTTCTTGACAAACAAAATAGGGGCTCCCCACGGGGACGAACTAGGTCGAATGAAACCCTTCTCTAACAGCTCCTGCAACTGGTTCGACAACTCCTGCATCTCGGGAGGTGCAAGACGATAATGGGCACGGGCAATAGGGGCCGCACCTGGAGCAAGTTCAATACCAAATTCGACCTGACGATAAGGCGGAAGACCAGGTAAGTCTTCAGGAAATACATCGGGAAAGTCACGGACAACAGGAATATCTTCAATCTTCTTCTCTTCTTCAGACGAAACCGAAACAAGTGCCAGAATGGCAGAATACCCCTTCCGAAGATACTTATAGGCTTTCATACACGAAATGATACTCAATGGGACCCCACTCTTCTCACCGTGCACCAACAGAATTTCTCCATCAGGGAGAGGAAGTCGAATGACTTTATCAAAACAAACGATCTCAGCATGATACAGAGACAACCAATCCATACCCACGACAACATCGAAACTACCCAAAGACACTGGCATAAGATCAATAGGGAAGGAATAACCCGACAACTCAAGGTGACACTCCCTAAGGACGTGCGTCGCCTCGACTTTCTTACCATCAGCCAATTCTATCAAGTACTTAGCCTCTAAAGGTGTAGGTACCCTATCAAGCAATTGACTAAACCCAAGAGATATAAAACTCTTATCGGCACCGGAATCGAATAAAACCGTAGCATAGCGATTATCGAGAAGAAACGTACCAGTAACAGTGTCAGGATCCTGTCGAGCACCGCTCGAACCAATCACGAAGGCGCGAGCATTCCTGCCTCCGCCCCCATTGTTTCCATTACCCGACCCATTCTTCCCGGCTTCGCCCTGTTTCAACTTGGGGCAGTTACGCTTGTAGTGACCAAGCTCACCACAGTTATAGCACCCTTGTTTCCCCTGATTTCCCTGGGGAGCAGCGACTTGAGGGGCTGGGGCTGGTGTGACCGACGGGTTTCGGTTCCCCAAAGGGTTGGACCTACAATCTTTGGCTTGGTGCCCAATCTTATGGCACCGACGGCAACGGTCCTTATCATCGCAAGGACCGGTATGATGATAGTTGCATCGATCACACTTCGGCAACTTCCCAGCATAAACCCCCGGTTGTCGTTCAGACGACGATCCCCCAGTATCAGTCTTCCTCACCTGCTGAGGCTGAGCCGAGCTCGAGCCTTTCCCCACAGCTTCCCACTTCCGCTTGTTACTATCAGGAGCCTTCACAGTAGCGCCTCGAGGAGGCAAGACCCCTTCAGCCACCTTCATGTTGGTCAGCCTGTGAGCCGACCGAACCACTTCAGAATAAACAGTGAGATTACCCGCAGCAACTAACCCTGCAATCTCCGGTACCAACCCAGCGACATAATGTTCAATCCTTCGGTATTCGGGTGCGTGCAGATCAGGGCACAACACCGCCAACTCATTGTGCCTAGCAGTGTAAGCTTCAATCTCGGACCCCACCATCTTATGATTCCAGACTTCGTGCTCAAGTTTCTGGATTTCATCCCTCGGGCAGTACTCGTTTTTCAGCAACTGAATGAACTCCGCCCAGGGCATAGCGTGGGCTTCCCCAATACCCATAGTCTGGGTGGTGGAGTTCCACCAAGTCAGAGCTTGACCCTCCAGGGTCGCTGAAGCATATTTCACCCGGTCGCCTTCCGGGCAGCTGCACATTGAGAAAACAGATTCGATTTTCTCCAACCAGCGGAGCAGTCCCACTGCCCCTTCAGTGCCACTAAAGTTGTGGGGCTTGCAATCCATAAACTTTTTGTAGGAACACTGGGGTGGAGGAGGATTGACAGCACCACCTAGAACAGACACGCAGGTGAGAATCAAGAAAAGGTAAAGTACCCCAGAACAAGATAGAATAGGTGAGAATCGACGTACCACCCATAGCATTATGAGCGGCTTGGAATGCAGCCAGAGCAATATTCACGTGCTGCTGCATCAGGTTATCCAACTCAGCTTGGGTCATATTAATGTTCCCACGGCCACCGCCGCCACCACGGCCGCCAGCACGACCGCCAGCACGGCTGCCTCTGCGACCTCCATGAGCTCCCGACATCTTCTGTCACAACATGAAACAAAAGATTTAGGCTTGCCCGTGGTATAACCCATTAGCAATTTCAAGAAACTAGACCGAGCCCAGCTCGGGTCCATCCGTTCAAGCCCAAAGCCCGCCAGGGATCCCATGCATCACAGTTTATGATCTCGTGTGCACCCGACATGATAAACTGCTCTACATGGTCCTCCAGGCGTGCCTTAAGTTTGAAGTTCAAGTCACCGAACACTAGTGTAACGACCCGATTTTCACCGAGTCGTTACCGATTGGTAGTTAGTTTCCTAACTAGTTTTATAGTTTTCATTTCACACTTTTAAAAACCGGTTTCTTGTACTTGTATCACAATCAACATTTTAACTCAAAACATCATTATATTATACATCCAAAAACCATAATTTCCACATCATGTTCGGCCAAAGCCTTACAACCTTTAGTTTTGAAAACGTCACACTACAACACGATTCTACTTTATTTATAAACATCAAACTTCATTCGACAAGTTCACTAACATCATAACTGAGCTCGGGTTCCATGATAATCTCCTGAAATGTATGTTTAAAATACGTTAGTCGAAACTAGTGAGTGATGCCAAGACTTTTAACAATATTTTAGACACATGCATGTAATCGTCCGGTCATTCTATTTGGCGAGTATAGATCGATTATGCATGGTCCCGTGGCCTCTAATCGGCCCGGGTCTATACTCTTTGATACCGAATGGATCCACTCTACGTAGTTTCTATTCGACCGGTTTCTATTATTTCTATTAGATCATGATCGAGTGATGATTTTCAAAGACAAACAAACATACATCTACCCCAAATCATTTAAAAGCTATTATGGGGTGCAAACACTCACTTGTTGTTCTTCCACTTGAGTTCTAAGATTGACGACTTGCTCGGAAATTATGCGGACTACCTGTTTATTACATAAACACGATTACAAATACATACATATACGTTAGTTAGCTGACCATTACAACTTAGGTATATAAATACGTAGGTAAGCTGGCCATTACAGCTTGGCACTCGTGATTTCTACATGTTAAGAATGAGAACTTACCCGGATTTAATCTTTATAACAGGCCGGTTATCTATACTTCCAACCGTAGCCTATTTTATATGGATGAAGCTTAGTGTTCTATGAGAGTAGAAGGTTTAAAGAGGGTTATATTATTACTTTGAAGGGTTTACGATTAGAAGGTAGGGAGAAGAAATAGTGGTTTGCATGTTTGAGGAAGATGAAGTGAGGTGGTTTTTGGTGGGTTCGATGGATGCAGATGGTTTTTGGAGAGATTTCATGCAATTGTAATCATGTTCCTATAATATAGGCTATCTAGGTGTGGGTTAATGGTGAGTTGGAGTGCTTAGGTGGTGCATCCTTAATGAATGGCGGCATCCATTCATCTTCCGAAAGGGCCGAGCAACACACAATTGTAGATGGGTCTAACTCTTCTAATTTAAAGATTATGGGCCCAAGGTTATTTCTAAACTATAATTATTTCAGCCCATATTCAATCGGTCCATTATATTACTAATTGGTTTAATATATCGGCCCTTAATTAGATCCAAAAGCTTGGCCCATTATATCGAGTCTGATGATCCAGCTATATCTTAAATGGGCGGGATACTCGTTGGGCTAATATAACTTAATTGGGCCGGACTGGTCCAAGCCTTATCATCCGGGTAAGGATATTGGGCTACACCTTAAGGTGGCCCAATATTATTTTAATAATTTTTATTTCGTTTGGTCGTTACATTCTTCCCCCCTTAGAAAATTTCGTCCCCGAAATTGTTTTTATATAGTACCTGATTCATAAATAGGTGAGGGTATCTTGCTCTCATCACATCCTCACGTTCGAATGTGAATTCAGGTCCGCGTCTAGAATTCCACTTAACTTGTACTATTGGTATCTTTCCCCTTCTTAATCTTCTTTCTTGTTGTGATACAATTTCTATAGGTTCCTCTGTGAATCGTAATTGGGGATTTATTTGAATATCATCTAAAGGAATGATGGCTTGTGTATCCACTACACATTTTCGGAGGTTGGAGATATGAAAAACATCATGGATCCCGTCTAATTCTGGAGGTAACTCTAAACGATAGGCTACCTGTCCAATTATTTCCTTTATTTGATATGGTCCTATATATCGTGGGTTAAGTTTTCCCCGTTTTTGAAATCGTATAACACCTTTCCATGGGGATACTTTCAATAGGACATAGTCTCCTACCTGGAATTCTAACGGTTTTCTTCGATTATCTGCATAACTTTTCTGGCGACTCCTGGCTTCCTCTAGTTTCTTCTTGATTTGAACTATCTTGTCTGTGGTTTCTTGAATAATCTGTGGTCTGGTAAGTTGGTTTTCTCCAATTTCATTCCAACAAATTGGAGATCTACACTTTCTACCATATAGTGCTTCAAAGGGCGCAGCTTGTATAGAAGCGTGATAACTATTATTGTACGAGAATTGTATTAATGGTAGATGAGTGTCCCAACTTCCCCTAAATTCTAAAACACAAGCTCGTAACATATCTTCTAGTGTTTGAATTGTTCTTTCGCTTTGTCCATCTGTTTGTGGGTGATACGCAGTGCTAAGCCTAATTTGAGATCCTAAGGCATCTTGAAACTTTCCCCAAAATCTAGAAGTGAAACGGCCATCACGATCTGAGATAATAGAGAGGGGAATTCCATGCCTTGTTACTATCTCCCGTATATATATATTTGCTAATTTTTCTACTCCAAAATTTTCTTATATGGGTAGAAAATGGGCTGATTTGGTTAGCCTATCTACTATCACCCAAATGGCATCATTACCACTTGTAGATCTTGGTAATTTAGTTACCAAGTCCATGGTAAGTTGATCCCATTTCCAAAGAGGAATTTCGGGTTGTATCAATAACCCGCTAGGCTTTTGGTGCTCGGCTTTCACCTTAGTACAGGTTATACATTTTGCAACAAATTCTCCAATACTTCTTTTCATACTTGGCCACCAAAAGTTCTTTCTAAGATCCTTGTACATCTTATGATTACCAGGATGGATTGAATATTTCGAATGATGAATTTCTCTTAGAATAACTTCTCTTTGATCACCATAACGAGGTATCCATATTCTGGCATCGTGTCTTAAAATTCCATCTGCACCTTCTATTAATCTTTCTTCTTCCCGGTTAAGATCTTCTTGTTCTATTAAGGTAGGTTCTAAAGCTCTTCTTTGATAATTTCTTAAATGACTTAAGAATTCATTTACTAGAGTAATCTTAAAAGCTTTAGCTCCTAAAGGTTTTTCTTTCCGACTTAATGCATCAGCCACAATATTTGCTTTTCCTGGATGGTATCTTATGTCGCACTCGTAATCGCTTAAGATTTCTATCCATCTTCTTTGTCGCATGTTTAAAAGTTTTTGGTCAAAAATATGTTGAAGGCCTTTATGATCAGTGTAGATGGTACACTTTGTTCCATATAGGTAATGCCTCCATATTTTTAAAGCAAATATTATTGCCCCAAGTTCTAAGTCGTGTGTAACGTAATTCTGTTCGTGTTTCTTCAATTGTCTTGAGGCATAAGCTATCACTTGCTGTTCTTGCATTAGAACACATCCTAAACCTTGTTGAGAAGCATCACAGTATACTATGAATGTTTTTCCTTCTTTTGGTAGGGTTAATACTGGGGCTTCAGATAATTTATTCTTTAGATTCTGAAAGGCTTGTTCCTGTTTTTCCTTCCATTCAAACTTAGAAGTTTTCTTAGTTAGAGTGGTAAGGGGTAGGGCTAATTTAGCAAAATTTCTAATAAATCTTCTGTAATAACCTGCTAGCCCTAGAAATTGCCTAATTTCTGTAGGATTCTTATGCTGTTCCCATTTTTGAATAGCTTCTACTTTGATGGGGTCTACTTGTAGTCCTTCTTCATTGATCACATGTCCTAAGAATTTAATTTCCTTCACCCAGAATTCACACTTAGTAAATTTTGCGTATAGCTTTTCTTTTCTAAGGGTTTCCAGAACTTCTCTTAAATGTTGTTGATGATCTTCCTCATTCTTAGAATAAATTAAAATGTCATCTAAAAAGACGATCACAAACTTATCTAAGTAAGGTCTACAAATTCTATTCATCAGATCCATAAATATTGCAGGGGCATTGGTTAGCCCAAATGGCATGACTAAAAATTCATAGTGGCCATATCTGGTTCGAAAAGCAGTTTTTAAAACATCTTCATCTCTTATTCTTATCTGATGGTAACCTGACCTAAGATCAATTTTGGAAAAATATTGGGCACCCTGTAATTGATCAAAGAGATCATCGATCCTAGGTAATGGGTATTTGTTCTTAATAGTTAGCTTATTAAGCTCTCTATAATCTATGCACATTCTCATGGTTCCATCCTTTTTCTTAACAAAAAGTACCGGTGCTCCCCAAGGGGAGGTACTTGGTCTAATAAATCCTCGATTTATGAGTTCTTCTAATTGCTTCGTAAGTTCTCTCATTTCATTTGTAGCTAACCTATATGGAGCTCTAGCAACTGGTGCAGCTCCAGGAATTAGGTCAATTGAAAATTCTACCTGGCGAGGTGGGGGTAATCCTGGTAATTCTTCTGGGAAAACGTCTTTGAATTCAGATACTATTTTAATTGTATCTATTTCTTCTTTGTTTTCTTTTTCTGAATTCAGGTGTATCAAAAAGAGTTGGTGTCCCTTCTTCCAATACTTCATCATTTTTAAACTGGAAACTAGATTTAGGGTTCCTTTTGGTTTCTCCCCGTACACGATTAAAGTCTCCGTTGTTAGAAGAGGTATCTTTATTATCTTTTCTTTGCAAACTATTTCAACCTGATTTGATGCTAACCAATCCATTCCGACTATAACGTCAAATTCTCCTAAGCTCATAGGAATGAGATCTATCAAGAATTCTTGATTTTCAATAGTCAATGTCAAATTTTTAAAAACTTCGGTAGCTTTTAAAATTTTTCCATCGGCTATCTCGATTTCGTATATTTTATTCATGGGTTCTGGAAGTAAGTTTATCTTTTCTATAAAGGTTTTTGAAATGAAGCTAAGATTAGCTCCAGTATCAAATAAGACGTAAGCGGGTAATTGGTTAATATAGAACATACCCGTGACTAAATCGGGCTCATCTCGGGCTTCTTCCGCATTGATCACAAATGCCCTTCCTCTTCCTTGTTCTCCTTTGGACGCGTTTTTCAGCTTTGGACAGTCAGCTTTGTAATGACCAGGTTCTTTGCATTCATAACAAGTTCTGAGACGGTCTGGGTCAAATCTGCAATCTCTTGCCACGTGTCCTACTTTCTTACAGTTCTGGCAATGGGGTCCCTTGCTATTGCCGAAATGAAATCGGCCGCATCGATCACATTTCCTTCGACATTCACCAGTGTGGTAATATTTGCATTTTGAGCAGAAAGGGCTATTTCCACGGTAGGGTCGCTTTTCAGGGTTTCCTTGGTCTCCGGAGTTTTCTTGACTTTTACCAGACGTATTGAGATTTATGGTTCTAAAGGTTTCATTCCACCCTCTTTTGCTACCTACCGATATTCTCTCTCGTTCTTTATGCCTTATTATGTCATCAGTTAAGCTTAAGGCTAATTCACAGGCAGTATCAAACTTTGCTGGTTTTGCCCCTCTAACTATACCCTGAATTTGGGGATTCAATCCCCAGATAAACCTCCTAATTCTTTTAGGTTCAGGGTTCACTTGATGAGGTACTAAACGGGCAAGTTGATTGAATCGGTTTATATAGCCTATACAATCTAGGCCCTTCATTTCCATTCCTAGGAATTCCATTTCTATCTTTTCAATCTCATTCATGGGGCAATATTTCTCAGTGATAAGTGTTCGAAACTCTAGCCATGTCATAGTAGCTACCACTTCCCTACCTCTTACCTGTCTTATCATATTCCACCAGTTTAAAGCTTCTGCTTTTAACGAGTGGGTTACAAATTTCACCTGGTCACTAGGGGCACAATTGCTTATTTCCAGTATAGATTCCATTTCCTCTAACCAGCGGGTAGCCCCAGCAGCACCCGTACTACCATCAAAGGACTCGGGTCTACAGGCCATAAAGGTTTTGTAGTCACAGTATCGAGATCTTATAGTGTTATCTTCTAAGTTAACTATGACCTCATCTTGATTTTTCTCTACACTTTTGGAACCTGATGGTTTTTCTAACATTGTCATAATAGTTGGTATCGAATCTTGAAGACTATCTAAAACTAACTTTCTCATTTTCTCTTCTAATTCACTCATCTCGTTTGTTACAGGAACATCTTCTTCTACGGGGGTTTCTTCATTCATGGGTTCTTCAACTGTTTCAGTTGGTTTCGAGGAAGAAGCTTTATTTTTCTTGGTTTGTTCTATTTCTGGTTCTTTTCCCGTATTTCTTTCAGATCGTCTCGGCATTTTCTATATTTAAAATTTTCATTTTGGTTAGTAATAATTTATTTCATAACCTTTTTATTTTAATCTAATTAATTAACCAAAACATCTAGATATATTTATATCATAGGAAAATTTCTAGATGTTTAATACACAAACTACTAATCACATAAGTTAACATACTACCACACAATACTACCACATAAGTTTTTACAACACATAATATTTTAACTACTACTTCACCACCTTTTATTTAATACTAGCCTTCTACCTTCACTTCAATCTTCCCACCATCTTGGCTTCCATGCACCATCACCCTACAACATTAGAGGATACTTGGACTCCTCAAGGACTTGTCTTGATTGATATGCGAACCTCCTCACCAACTTCGTTAGTTCTTCCACCATGTTGCGAGCTTGATCACGTTGGGTCTTCATTTGATAATAACTTTCTACCAACTCCAAGTAATCTTTCCGGCTCACGTACTCCGATTGTGATAGTGCTCCATTTGCCCGATTAATCAAAGTAGCTTCAAGATATGGGTCAATTGCCGGGGTCATGGGTGGTATGGTTGGAAGGATCGGATAAGCCGTGGTAAATGGATTATAACTAGATTCTTCTATTGAGATGTTGGTAGAAGTACCAAAACAATCACTAGGAGATGGGTTCGGATAATAGTAGTGGGGTATTGGATCAAATTGAGGGTAGGAGTGGATGGTTTCGGATGGTGTGAACACGGGCTCGGGTAAAGGGCCAACTACACCTATGTTTTCCAAATTAAAATCCCACCCGCTACTCGTCCACCTTAAACCCGGTATCTCGGCTAACAAGTCTTGAGTACTCGGAAACTCTTGTGACTCGTTATCCATCACTTCCTCTTGGTTGGGTATCTCCCCTTCTTCAATTTCCATTTCCACTTCGGCTTGTTCTTCGGTGTTCGACATTCTATTACACATAATCATATCAAGCAAATTTCAAATTAGTTCAATAAAAATTCCACTACATCCCGAACCCGAGCTCTGATACCAACCTGTAACGACCCGATTTTCACCGAGTCGTTACCGATTGGTAGTTAGTTTCCTAACTAGTTTTATAGTTTTCATTTCACACTTTTAAAAACCGGTTTCTTGTACTTGTATCACAATCAACATTTTAACTCAAAACATCATTATATTATACATCCAAAAACCATAATTTCCACATCATGTTCGGCCAAAGCCTTACAACCTTTAGTTTTGAAAACGTCACACTACAACACGATTCTACTTTATTTAAATACATCAAACTTCATTCGACAAGTTCACTAACATCATAACTGAGCTCGGGTTCCATGATAATCTCCTGAAATGTATGTTTAAAATACGTTAGTCGAAACTAGTGAGTGATGCCAAGACTTTTAACAATCTTTTAGACACATGCATGTAATCGTCCGGTCATTCTATTTGGCAAGTATAGATCGATTATGCATGGTCCCGTGGCCTCTAATCGGCCCGGGTCTATACTCTTTGATACCGAATGGATCCACTCTACGTAGTTTCTATTCGACCGGTTTCTATTATTTCTATTAGATCATGATCGAGTGATGATTTTCAAAGACAAACAAACATACATCTACCCCAAATCATTTAAAAGCTATTATGGGGTGCAAACACTCACTTGTTGTTCTTCCACTTGAGTTCTAAGATTGACGACTTGCTCGGAAATTATGCGGACTACCTGTTTATTACATAAACACGATTACAAATACACACATATACGTTAGTTAGCTGACCATTACAGCTTAGGTATATAAATACGTAGGTAAGCTGGCCATTACAGCTTGGCGCTCGTGATTTCTACATGTTAAGAATGAGAACTTACCCGGATTTAATCTTTATAACAGGCCGGTTATCTATACTTCCAACCGTAGCCTATTTTATATGGATGAAGCTTAGTGTTCTATGAGAGTAGAAGGTTTAAAGAGGGTTATATTATTACTTTGAAGGGTTTACGATTAGAAGGTAGGGAGAAGAAAGAGTGGTTTGCATGTTTGAGGAAGATGAAGTGAGGTGGTTTTTGGTGGGTTCGATGGATGCAGATGGTTTTTGGAGAGATTTCATGCAATTGTAATCATGTTCCTATAATATAGGCTATCTAGGTGTGGGTTAATGGTGAGTTGGAGTGCTTAGGTGGTGCATCCTTAATGAATGGCGACATCCATTCATCTTCCGAATGGGCCGAGCAACACACAATTGTAGATGGGTCTAACTCTTCTAATTTAAAGATTATGGGCCCAAGGTTATTTCTAAACTATAATTATTTCAGCCCATATTCAATCGGTCCATTATATTACTATTTGGTTTAATATATCGGCCCTTAATTAGATCCAAAAGCTTGGCCCATTATATCGAGTCTGATGATCCAGCTATATCTTAAATGGGCCGGATACTCGTTGGGCTAATATAACTTAATTGGGCCGGACTGGTCCAAGCCTTATGATCCGGGTAAGGATATTGGGCTACACCTTAAGGTGGCCCAATATTATTTTAATAATTTTTATTTCGTTTGGTCGTTACAACTAGCGTTGTTACCCAGTTATAGACTAGACTCTACATGCAGTCCTAGTTCACTATAACCGTTGGCTCTGATACCAATCTGTCACACCCTCAAATTCCAGGTGCGGGGTTTTACCGCGAGGCGCGTGACACACCAGGATCTCAGTCAACGATCACAATAAACATACAACAAACATGCATTCATAATTATATTTAAGACCAAAATATCATGCTTTGAGCTGTAAACCAGCAGCGGAAGCATTCTTGTTTACAACCAAAAGACATATCATTGTTTACAAAACATTGTTTAATATGCTTCAAAATATTAGACGCTGTGCATGACTCCGTGCGCCTAGCCCATTGACTGCTACCTTAGCGACGTGAGAAAACATGCCAAAAATGTCAACATATAATGCTGGTGAGTTCACAGGTTTTCTTTTATAAAGTGTTGTTATAAGTTCGGTAAGATCATTTCCGTTACTACTATGTTATGAGAACGTTAGCTAGACGTTAAGTATTGCTACTACTGCGGTTGGGAATCCATTACTAAACCGGTATAAGTGTTGAAGCCAGCCCAGACGGACGGGATTACCGATGCCTCGGTAACCCCCAAAGTATTAGAGACAATATGCACCCGCCCGGCTCCCAGCCGTCGGGTGGGGTTTGTAAGGCCCAATAGATCTATCCACATTTCCCCCGTTGTGCATCCCCGCACATTCATGGTTCCCCCCTGGGACTTTCTGTAAAAGCCGCATAGTACGTGAAATAACCATAGTATAACATGATCTATGATGAGTAATCAAAATAAGTAGCATGTTTCTCCCCCGAAAGTAAAACGGTAAAAGTGGGGCTGTGACACTCACCTTGGATTGCGTTACTTGAAAACAGTTAAGTAATTATGCTATGATAGCCCCAATTAGTGGCGACCTATCATAAAATGTGTATAAGTATCCGGACTAATAACCCGTGGGTTAACTAGTCCCCGAATGTCCAGACCGTGACCATAAACGTTTGAAAACATCTTTAACTGTTAAACTGACCGTGCCAGACAAGACCCGACATCCCATTGGTGACCCGACATCCCACGTGTTAGGTAAATACAAGACATCATGCAACATATGCAATTAAACACTTAACACGCGCAATAGTTCACCTAGTCTAGCATAATGTCCGATTAACGCATAATCAGGTCCGAACACGTCTTACTAAGTCATTGGGTGTATCCCGGGGCTCCTAGCATGTTCCTAGGTGTCAAATCATGTTCCGGGATGTCAAAACGCGTTTACGACAGCAGTACACGCGATTGGGAAAGTCAATACGCGAGTAGCATCAACCTATTGGCGATTAGGGGCCCAATCGCCTGTTATATCAGGCGATTAGGGTCCTAATCGCCTGAATGTCTGCACAATCGCCCTCAGCATCAGGCGATTAGGATTCCTAATCGCCTGCTGCTGCTGTGTAACGGATTTTCGCGCGTTTAACCCTCCAAATCAGATCCGAAACATGCAACAACACCCAATATCAAATCTAAATCATTTACCAACCCATTTCAAGCAAAAACCCCCAATTTACCTCTGCTCTAACGGGCTCGGTGCGATTATTTCCAAAAATGGCAAAGTACTAGGTTTCACCAACCAACCTTATCTTTCCTTAAATGGAAACAATTAGATTTCATCTCCTACAAGTTGCAATTCATCATCCCTATGTTATATCATCATCCTAACATGATTTCTAACCACAAACAAGCAATGAATCACATCATACATCCTATTCTTCAAGAATTACCCAAATGGGTCAAAATGCATACTTGCACCTAAACATCATATCAAGGGCTTAAACTCATAGATAATCATCCTAACAACACTTATATATCAGAAGTACAACAAATTCGTGGAAACATTCATGTTATAAACACCAACAATCATCATATGCACAAATACTTCACATATAGCAAGTATTATGGTGTAGACTTGTTTTAGAACTCTTTTCAAAGGGTTTTAAAGACACAAACTTAGCAAAACAAGGTCTGGACTTTTGGGGAATCAAAACAACATCTTTACAAAGGTGTAGGATAAAGAACACACCTTGGATTTTGTTAAAGAAAGGTGTGTAGGCTTGGAGATGGTGATTTTTGTAGCAAAATGAGTTCCAGAGGTGTTTCAAGGTGTGTGGGTGGCTTGGGATCAGCTAGGGTTGCTCTAAGGGTGTTTGGGGAGTTAAGGGTTCTATTTATAGGTGTTTTGACCCGAGTTCAGCACTATAGGCGAGTAGCATTCCAGATCAGGCGAGTAGGGACCCTACTCGCCTCTGTTCATGCGAGTAGGCCTCCTACTCGCCCCAAGCCCCTTGTAATCGCCTATGTTCACGCGATTAGGAGTCCCTCCAGACTCCTAATCGCCTATAAAGTGCTGGAATGGGTTTTTGGCGCGTTAAACACTATTTTAACATATATAAACACGTATTCGCATACCGATAAGTCACATAATGATTCCAAACATATAATGCATGATAACTAACACGTTTACATCCATTCACCAATTCCCGGGACTCGAGACTCGTGTGTGCATTAAACCCGGCGATTCCACGAATCACCAATCCTTGTACACATGGTTATGGACCGACTCCCGATGACCCCGCAGATCATCATAACGACTCCCGATGATTCCCAGAATCATCATACCGACTCGACTGACCCCGTTAAGTACGTAATATGCACGACTCGCTAAGGTAGACTTACTAGTTTAGTCAACGTTACTAACCTGAGTTTGCCGGGTGTCACAACAATGGTGGAGGTTTTCATAAATTATTGTAAATGAGCTACACTCCGAGGATCGTGATGACAATGATAACAACTTCGAAGGTGAAAAATCAGCTATCAATGAGCAAGACTTGGAAGATTTTGATTGAAGTAATGAAAATAGACCATTGGTTGAAGTTCGTTAAGCCCCAACTAAATGATAAGTGTTCTATGCTTAAGCTTAGTTATGATTAGAATATAGATATCACCCAAATGATGTAATCTGTGATATTGGTTGAAGTTCGTTAAGCCCCAACTGAATGATAAGTGTTCTATGCTTAAGCTTAGTTATGATTAGAATATAGATATTAACCAAATAATGTAATGTGTGATATTGTGATAGTATGTTATGTAGTTTGCAGTCGTCAAATTAAACTTTACTTACTCAATATATCCATCATTTCGTTACATTAAACTGTTAGATGACATTTTGCATTTAACATCAAAATTCATACATATTGCAATATCAAACATTTAGTAACCAAAACAAATTGCATAATACAATTCTTATTTTCCTACTTTTTTTTTCATTTTGCTTTGGGGTGAACCGTGGGTCCCCACGGGACTCTAACCTAGTATTTTAATAAATCAAAATTTTCGAAACTTTTCTGTGATTTGCCATCAATGATTCGCGCGGATTATTATATATTATTTAAGGTCAATCATTAAATCAAACCTTCGTTTGTTTTTCTCTTGATTCACAAACCATTCTTTAAAGTCAAAATGAATCAAAACACTAAATCAAATATTTTCTTGATTTGCAACAGTGGGCCGAAACAATGATGAACTCAATTATTTTTTTCAAACAACAATTTTTTGTTTTTGTTTTTTCCGTGATAATCAATATTATCACATAAACATTATTTGATTGCAAATCGAATTAGAATTAATATAATCAACATAGCTCTGATACCACATGTTGATTATGTCAATGAGAACATAAGAAATAACCGTTCAGGAACCTCAGTAATGGAAGACACCATCATCTAGATCGGGTTCCCTTTAGTGTGTACACTAATGATGGCTAGTGATAACAAAGTGATTGAATGAGAGAGAGGTGGGTGGCGGCTACATTAGGTTATGGTGTTATATGAGTCCAACCTAATATCTTTAGTAAACTCTCTATTTATACACACGGGGGAAATCCTAATAAGGCTCATCTAATGATAGTCCGCCCATCAAAGACATATCTGTTATTGGGCTTATGATAATATTAATAATTGATCATCATTATATAAATGATTATAATGGCTATCGATAAATATACAAACATTACCTATATTTATTCGAACAATATATAGCTAACTGAAAGTGTAAAAAGTTAACATTCATGGCGAAATTAGGGAAAAATGTTTATTAGTGATCAAAAAAATAATTCAAGTTTGAATAGGTTGGGTTATCCTACACCTTTCAACCATTCATTTCTAAATATTGACACTAAAATCCGAAAGCTCTTTTATTCTTTCTTAGTAAACAGCTGGCATTGTTTGATTCAATGTATAATAATACAACGGCATTAATTTCTCCTTAGCTTTCATAGCCTTTATATCTTGACTTCTGGACCTCTTCACGGATGATGAGAAGTGCTGAAACAAAAGCTTTATCGACATTTGGAGATACAGACACTGAATACTTCTCTTCGGCTTTCTGGGTATTTTGTTTGGTAACATGAGTATGCAACTACACACATTAATCGAGTAAAAAATATGCACCACTTGTTAGGATTTCGCAAAAAGATTCGTATTCTTTTGAAATAAAATAAAATAAAATGCATGATGTAACAAGTAAATCAAACTTCATTAAAAATATGTAACATGCCTGGGCAATAACAGTTAGTCTGTCCTGAGCAAATATAATGGATGTCCCAGCCTTAAAACTGTCATAAACTCTGAAATTGAATGTGCTTTCGGTCATATTAGAAGACAAGTAAACATCGTATCGCAATGAGTTGTAGCCTCTAGTCTTCTTTACAGTGAAAAGTCTGTGGTGCTCATGGTGATCTCCCTTGTAAGCCTGGCGTCTTCTATGCATAGTTATGTGCTGCGCTTATGTACGTAGCAAGTTAGAGAGATATATAAAAAAACCTACACACGTACGTCGTTTGAAAAACAACATTACATTTCTTTTTAACAGCAAGGATTCAATTTTAAGATTTCGGTTTATATATAGGTTGGTCCTGGCCGAAACGGAAGAAACAAATTAAGGACCCTTAGCCTAACGGATTCCAGTTTATATATATGTAGCATAGGGTAACATTTACTTTATTTATTCTAGTATTTTAGGCTAAGAATCGATCGGTTATTTAATTTCAAAAAATATAAGAAGGCCGGAAACAAAAGAAGAAATTACTTTTGATGTGAAAGTGATGACAGGTTGGTCTGATTCATCAACCATAACACGATATCCATTCTTCTTCTTGCCAGCCTTAAATATCACATTTCCATCTTCGTCACTGATTTTGAATTTGTCTTGCGCAGCATGGTTCTTCTCAAACGTTAACTGTATTGCGCTGTTGGAACAATATTTCTGGTCTACAATCACAACCGGATACTCAGGCTCCTTAAACACGCGATCAGGCGTGGCTCTTTTTGACCAATCATCATCAGAAGAGTAACAAGGGCTACCCGTCGACGGTGGGCTAGACATATTGATCGTTATATCCTACTATCACCGAGAAGCTTGATAGGTAGATTTGTATGAACGTGAGTGATTGTTAATGAACACTTTGGTTACAATAGACATTAGCTTTTAAGATACAAGATGAGTATCCGAAGTTGACGGGTTTTCATCAATTCTTTTGGTTACCTTTAATCTGTGTTCCCCATTGACTTAATCAAACCAATATATTTTGCTCCGTTCATTCAATAAAACTTGTAACGGCTTTTTTTTTTACTTACTAAAAATGAATTAATTAAACTCATTTGACAAAAATACTTTCAACTTGCTATGTACGTAGAGAATCGCATGATTGGTCTCCATGCTTTTCAGATATTGCATTTTTGGTCCTAGTGGTTCATTAATTACAAGATTTTTATTTAGGTTTAACAAAAGTGCACTCGTGTGATCCCCATGACTAACGACTGTTATCTTTTCTGGTTAAGTCCACCTACGTGCTTCCCACATGAGGGTATTATAGTATGTTTGCATTAAATGATACAAATAACAATTAAAAAAGAAACCCATCCCACCCCTCTCTTCTTCATCACCTTCACCTTAAACCAACAACACCATTCTATCGTAACCACCAGTTGCCACCCCCATCTGTGCAAAGTACCATATTCCAAACCACCACTATCTTTCAATCGTCACCACCCACCAGCGTTTCCCCTAACCCACCATCATCTTGTCCTACAACAACAACATCAACAACAACATCACCAATATTAACCACCACAGCAGACGCCAAACCCTATCACAACAACTACCAAACCCATCGCCAACTGCCACTTTCCAACCACCACCGAATCCACCATAATAAAATAGAAGCTAAAGAAACACACTTTATAAATCCAGAAGCTAAAAGATTGGATTAGAATCGTACACGATGGAAGAAAGCGTAGTGAGATTAAATCTCGATTTTGTTAAATCGTACAAGAGCTCTACTAAAAAGTTCAACCTCCATCGTCATCGTTGTGATGTCACCTCCTATTACTGGCTTCAATAGGGGAACGGTTTCCGTTTGAGACTTCTTATACAAGCTCCACTTGGAGTTCAACAACGTTGTTGGCTGCCTGAGTTTTGATTTCAAATTGATGGCAGAAGGGGTCGGTAGCTTGAGCCAGATGGAGGTTGTGGCAGCTTGGTTTGAGCCGGAGGTGAGGAGGTATGACAATGATATGGTGTGAGGGGGAGAAAGAGAGAAGAGAGAGGGAGAGAGAGAGAGAGGGAGAGAGAGAGAGAGGGAGAGAGAGAGAGAGAGAGAGAGAGGGGGGGGGGAGAAGGAGGTGATAGGTGGAGGTGGTGGGGTTAGGGAAAAAGATAAGGTAGGGGTGGGGGTCTGGTAGGGTAGCTATTTAGACAACGGTAGCTATTTATTTATAATATTTGTTTATTTTTTACAAGGGTAAAATAGACATTATATATATATTTAACCGAGAATTTTAACACCGTTAGGGGTAGGGACCAACATGGTAACGAAATTAATACATCTGGATCATGTTACTAATAAGTTTACAACCCCCGGGACCAATGATGTAATTAATGAACCACTAGGACCAAGAATGCAATATTTGGAAAGCACATGGAGCAACCATGCGATTCTCTTTTATGCACGTATAAGATTTCTTATTCTTTTTCTATTTTTCTAACAGTAGTTTTTAAAATAAATACGACCTATTTTATCACACCCTCAAATTTTCACATGCGGGGTTTTACCGCGAGGCGCATGACAAACCAGGATCCAAGTCAACGATCACAATAAACAACTCTATATGAAAACGTAAAAACCATAAACAACGATTTATAAGCGGAAGCATTAAAGAAGAATTTAATCAGCTACAATAGTATTCCAAAGTATTCAAAACACTTTTATTTCAAAACGTGCAACTAAGCCTAGACGCCAATGCAGACCCGTGCGCCTAGTTCCATTTGTTGCTACCTTAGCGACCTGAGAAAAACATGCCAAAAAGATGTCAACATATAATGCTGGTGAGTTCACAGGTTTATTCAATATGTTACCAAAATGTTACCATGTCCATACTATATCAATGTTACCAAGTACGCTAGCTAGGCGTATGTTTTGTTACAACTACGATTGGAAAACCATTACTAGACTGTTACCATGTGTTCAGTCCGATGTGTTGTAGCCACGCTACGAGTGTTACCAGTTCGAGACAATATGCACCCGCCCGACCCTCCAAGCCGTCGAGTGGGGTTTGTCAAACCTAATAGATCTATCCACATTTCCCCCGTTGTGCATCCCCGCACATTCATGGTTTCCCCCGGGACTTTAAAAGATCGTATAGTACACAAGTTCAAAACCATAGTATGACATATGTTACCAAAATAGTTTAGTGCATGTTTCCTCCCCCAAAGGTTAAACCAGTAAAAGTGGGGCCGTGAACTCACCTTAGATAGCGTTCTTCAGTTATAAGTAAAGATGTTAAGCCCTTGATAATCCCTCTACCTGAGATCTATCAAAATGTTAACATAAGTGTTCCGACTAATAACCATAAGGTTATCTAGTCCCCGATCCAGATCGTACTAAGTATGTTTTAAAACGTGTTTGAATGTTTAACCGACACACTAGACCGACCCGACACCCCGTCGGTGACCCATTACCCTAACTAATCAAGTACACATAGATTACACACAAGGTTCAAGCATAAAACACTTAGTTTGTATCAAAAATCTCATTTCTGCATCAGAACGGTCGAACCAGTCAGTTTAAGTCTCCTTCGCCCGTTTTACATTTCGTTCGACCGTTTGATGCCTCCTTCGCCCGTTTTACCACGTTCGCCCAAACAAAACCCAGGTTCGACCCTGGATTCTCTCCTTCGCACCTTCGATCGGTCGAAGGAGTCCAGGTTCGCCCCTGTTGTGCAAATTTTCCTAAAAACGCTTCAAACACATTCAAAACGACTCGAAACATCATCAAACACAGCAGTCAAGCATGAATAACTTACCCCCACAAAACCCCACCGATTTCCCCCAATAATACGTCCGTTTCAGCCCTTTCCTAAAATGGTAAAGATTATGGAAACATCACTATCATGCATGAATAATTTACCCAATTTGGAAACTTTTGAAATCGATCCGTATTCAACATAAAATGCTCAGTTTGTCGAGTGTTCGATCTTCCCTATTAGTTCTATTGATCATAAATATCATGCATCAAGTCTAGATTCGTTAAAAACCCCCAAATACCCATAATATCATTATTTATCCAATCCTAACCCTAAACAACAATAATCTAGCATCAATAACAATCCTATATCATGTTTCTATCATAGATACAGCAGCAAAACATTGAACAACACATAACACCACATAATACACAATTTACATATGTTCATCATCATGAAAACCTATGTCAAATGGTAATGTTTTGGTTTAGAAAGATGTTTAAAAGGTTTTTAATCATAAAAACACCCTTAGAACAGATCCGGACAATTAGGGTTAGATGAAAACGAATTAAAATGCTTTTAAAAAGGTTTGGGATTAAGAACACACCTTGGATTCTTGTTTAGATGTTGTAGATAGGTTAGATTATGAAAAAAAAGAGCAAAAACTCCTTCCTTAGTGATTAAGATCGTTTGAAAGTGTTTTGGGACGGTTAGGGTTTGTGAAATGATGAAAAATGACAAAGTTTGGTATTTATACTACTTCTCCTTCACCCCATATCAATGGTCGAAGGTGGCCTCATTCGACCCTTCCATAGAGTCGAATGAGCCCTGTCCTGGTCGAAGGGAATTCTTTCAATTCCACATCCCAGGTTCGCCCATTTACAAAGGGTCGAACCAAACGAAATGTTCTCCTTCGACCACTGTAACAACCGGCAAAATTAAGGTAATTCCGTACTAATTAACTATACGAGATTAACGTAATTAAACGTAATTATGTGTTGATTATTTAACTGAGGCCTTAGAAAGATAGAAAATTCCCAAATAATGCATAGGAATGCATATGTTTAATGACAAACATGATAGGATCATGTGCAAGTAAGTCTATCCGGTATGGACACTGGCGATTACCCGGTACAAATTAAATAAGCGAAACGAACCCCGGACACCCAGAATATAAAATAAAACGTAATTTCACAAAATATAATGAGTTTTGGAACCCCAAAGCCATACGTGAAAACTTATTGTACAAATCTCCCGGTAACGAATAAAGTGCGCGTACCGCACCCGATACACCCATAACTCATAATTTCACCCGGCAAGAGCCAAAATAATTTATCAACGCTTAAACTGGACTATGTTTAAGGAATATTAAGGGTATTTTAATATTCGGATAACACGCGATTAAAAATCCAAAAATACCCGGACGGTACCCGAACAAGATTAACATAAACATAATAATATTGAGTATTAATTAACAAAGTGGACCCCACACAAACACCCCCTTGGGGCCGGCCTATGGCCCACCCAAGTGATCAAAATCTTTGTTATCTCATTAAAACTCTTCACCTTCTTAATAATCCAATTATTAAACACTAATCATAAGGTTGCATGAGATTACATTGGGTAAGAAAATTCACCAAATCCACCTCTTTCTCTCTCTAATCCACGGCCAAACACCCTCTTATAATCTTCCATAGATTTTATTTTGTAATCTTACATAATCCCTTGAATCTTCCATAATCCAAGACAAGATATTAGGTAATCTTTGGAGATTTGGAAGGGATATTATATACACACTAGTAAGAACACTTGAATCAAAAATCCAAAAATTTCTTCTTCTCCTCCTTGTGGCCGTAGCCTTACACCCCTCCATATACATTCTTCTTACAATTTTTACACTCCCAAATCATCTCTAGATCATTATCCTTCAAAACCCCATTGTGTGTTTCAAGAGCTTGGAGCTTAACCCTTTGGAAGAACACACTAAACCCCATCCAATCCAAGGTTCTTGTCTTCCCTAGCATTGAGCTAGTAGTAAGTTTTAACCTTGTTTTGATTGTTAATGTTCATATTATGTGTTCTTAAGAGCAAGTTGTACATTGATGGGTAAAAATATGGTTTTGAAACATAAAGATAATGTATCTTACAAGAATAAAAATGGAAGAATAATAATATGGATAAAACTTAGATTTGATATTAATAATGTGATATTTTAAGAAAATGTAGAAATGTGTACATACACTTGAGTTGGGTGATGATTGGAACATGATTTTTGAGAAAAGGACTTGAATATGATAAAAGATGATTTTAATCATCATAAGATGACTAGTTAATGTCAAAAATATGTTGAAATGTGTTAGATGATCATGGATGAAAAAGTTACATGTTCAAAGTCTACTCACTTGGATGAGTGAAAATTTGATATATTGGATAAGAACATGAAACCCACATGTTAATAGCATTAATAATGGAATAAAAGTCTATTAAAAGTGAAGTGGTGTAAAAATAACCAAACGTGAAAAATATGATTCTTCAAAGTCCACTAATTTGGAAGGAAAAATGCTAACCTTGAAAGATGAGATGGAAAATGCAACAAGTATAAGTTAAGGGACTAATATTGTAACTTAGAAAGTTGAAGGACTAAAATATGTATTTTAGAAACTTTAGTCCAAAAATGTGTTCACGGAAAGTTCGGTGTCAAAAACGTAAATAATAGTTTTTCCAAGTATAGTTTTGATAAACATGAGAAACCTACTTATGTATATTTTGAAAGAGGTGTTTTTATAAAAATAGAAGTTTTATAAAAATAGGAGGCTAAGTTAACATAAGGATTTTATAAAAATAAAGGTTTTATAAAATATTAGTAAAGACTTGGGAAAACTTGTACAAAAACGGATACTTTTATATAAATGGGAATATAAAAGTATCGGAAACATTTTTGGGTTACAAGTTAACAAGTTGAACTAAAAATACAAAAGTATAATTTTCCAAGTAATATGTGTTCGGAATTGGAAGTACGAACAATATTTCCATAGAGCGCATATGGGAAGAAAATGTGAAAAAAGCTAACTAACAGAATTAGTCACATGAACTAACGATAACGGATAAACGGACAAATGAGAAAAGGATGCCATTGCGGCAAGATAAAAATATATACATTTTAAGAAATAAAATATATATAACAAGGGTGAAACTTATGTGACACTTTCCTAAGTGTTAGAAAGAATATTCGTGGGAGAAAACATAACGTAATGAATTAGAAACGCTAAACGACACATGGACTTAACAAGGAAAATTCACGCATTGGTATATGTACACATGCTCGTCTCGACGAAATTCTGGTATACCTACTTGAATGCGAAAGTAGATATGCGAGAAGAAAAACCGAGACGAGTAGGTGAAGTATATCTACGAACATGTGAATACCGACAAGATCCTAGTACATTTATTTAAATGGGAAAATAAATGTACGGCATGGTGAGTCGAGTCGGGCGTTAAGAATATATTACCAAACGGCAAGAGCTTAGCATACTTATTTGAATGGGAAAATAAATATGCGGCAAAGTGAGTCGGGTCGGGTAATAAGAAATCATATTATATCGAGCGAAACAATCCTAAGTATAATTATTTAAATGGGAAAATAATTATACGTTGGGTAGAGTCGTGTCGAGGATAATAGTATACAAATTACAAAGAGTACTAACAAGAATAATATATGACTTGTAAGAAAAGGGTAATCCATCGCCAATGAACCTAGGATACGAGACTAATTAAACGGGAATTTGGATAATACGTGGTCGGGGAGTTGGGTGTACAACTTGCCAAGGCACATGCACTATAGGTGTAGTGACTTATACGTCTAGGACGTTTGTAGGTGCGAGACCGCAAAATTTGCTATTTTCTTCTTTAAGCCGAGCACAGTTTCAGGTGAGTCTCTCAGCCCCATTTCTAAACTATTTAACGTTTTTACGGGGGAAAGATATGTTGGGAATTGTTTGACAGGTTGGATACTTGAGTTGTGATCGCCACTCGGGGTTGAGACCTCTCTACTATAATCATTAATTCAGGAAAGTGAAACCGAAGGAATATTTGGATAGTACTATTGGTGCCTGACAAGGCCCACCCCTAATCGATAGCATCGATTATGCATTGGCGTATGCCTGGGGTGCACGTATTCTGAAATCAAAATCGTAGGATTACCGAGTAACGACTTGGAGCGGGGCATTATTATTTGTCTTGGTTTGGATATAGGCTCAAGTAGAATTGTAGGAACTTGCAACTCCTATAAATTGTCATAACAAGGAAATTCCCATGAGATAAAGTTTTATTAAACTAAAACCTGTGAACTCACCAATATTTATATATTGACAAATTTTTAAATATATCTTTCAGGTAATTGACAGATGAAGGACAACATGGCAAGCAGGGTCGGGGGAATCTCTAAACAGGGCGTTGGATGTTTTGAAGAGGTCTCGTCTCTCTATCCCAAGGAAATCGGGATATAGTTGAGGAGCCTCCTTATTTGCCTTAGAAACAATTTTCAATTATTTATGAATAATCAACATGATTTTCGACGCTTGAATAAACGACCCGTTTCTTTAATTACTTGTGATTTGCATTAATCTTGGCTTAATCCTCTTGAACCGTTGCGCCACGTGTTTCCGCCATAGGCATGGTGTGACAGAAAGTGGTATCGGAGCCAAGGTTATAGCGAATTAGAATTTTTTTTTTAAAAAAAAATCTAAACTATAACCGGATTTGGTTCAAAAAGATAAGCTTTCAAAGTAAACGCAAAACGCGATAAACTAATTTTCCAACGAACATTGGGTATGAGGAGATTCCGACCAAGCTAGCCATGGGTAATGATACGTGTTATTTCAATATTAGAAGTTAGGAGGATTACCGTATATGTATGCCTTGACTATCTAATGAATAATACATAAACGTTAGTACGGTTCTTTTGCCAGGGATGTCGAACGCTGAGAGCGCCGCGCCGAGCTATGACAGTAGCATACAGATCTTGTCGCCCCCACCGATCGAGGTTGTGGTACTCGATCCCGAGGACGATGATATGGAGGTTGACGCCGCCGTTGGAGGCGCAGACGGAGACAGCTCCGACGAGATCGACCCCAGTGAGGACCCAGCATGGGCCCCCGCTGGAGGCGACGTGGCCGCCGTGGCTGATCTACCGATGGCCGAGGCACCACAGGCTGACTTGCCTCTAGTGCCCTTTCAGACCGCACCACTGCCAGCACACCCCATCCGAGCCGTCAGGGATTTCCCTGTAGGCTGTGCAGGTCCGTCGAGACCCGCCCCCACCCAGTCGGAGACCGTGGAGTCTCGATTCGATCGACATGCCCACGTCGATCGTGAGCCACTACCCACCCCACACATCCCCGTTCCCCCGGGCATGAGGCTTGTGCCCGTTGCCCGAGGGCACAACGGGTGGATCTCGGACGACTCCGACGACGAGTCGACTGCGTCGGTGGAGCACATTGCTATACCGATTCCACCGGCAGACCTGGAGGAGCACGTTTCTCCGATGATAGAGCACACCACCACTGCACCGGCCGCCCTACTCGCCTTACCAGAGCCCGTACCACAGGATGGGCCAGCCTCTGCTGGGCACATCCTCGAGGGTAGCTCAGCCCGTAGCTCTGAGCTGCACCGAGCAGGCTTGGCAGCTTTCGCCACTACTAGCCCCACTACCCCTACCGCCGTGATATCCGCTCCTGAGTGGGTCACTGTCACACAGCCCCTCATGGTCCCACTAGCCGAGCTCATAGCCCCCTCTTCAGCACCCATGACACTACCTATCACCACATTCCCCATACTACCACCCCTACCCGAGATGCTCACCATACCACCACCTGCACCGTTCACTGTGGGTGCAGGAGCCCCCTTTATGATGCCACCACTTGCACCGTATACTCTAGGTGCAGGAGACCCATACCAGATGCCACCCCACTTCTTCACTGGGTTACAGGGCTTTGCCCCACCCTTCACACCCTTATCGATGCCAGACATAGTCGGCCCATCCCAGCCGACGTACACTGATATCCCCGGGCCGTCACAGCCCCACGGGATGGCCCCACTGTCCGGACCGGCATGGTCCACAGTGATCTCTTTGGAGAGGGACTTTCAGACTCTCACCGACACGGTGCAGCGCACCGTGAACCAGATGGAGCAGCAGGCCCAACTCATGTGGGCCAGGATCATCGACGCCAGAGATGCACTGGCGCATTATGCTGAGGAGCTACTGCGCATGGATGCGCATTGCGGGATTACGGGCGACGCACACTTCGCGCATCTCCAATTCTTGTATGATCGTATTTTGGCGATCAGTATGTCCATTAGCATGTACGCCCCCCAGTATCAGTATCCGCCGCCGCCACCACAGTAGAGATACTTCAGAGACACTTGGAGGATCACCTGCAGACATAGGTAGTAGTAGTAGTATGATAGCACAACATGGGTTATAGCACCCATCTGCATTTTTGCCTAGCCGAGCGGGTTGTGCCGGTATATGACATTATATTTCTATTGTATTTCAAAAGAACGATGTATGAGGAATGTATCCTCGGTTTTTGTTATTGCGAACAAATCATTGTACTCGTGGTATTGAAATTAATGAAAATTTTGTTATGGTAAAATATGTGTTATGTTTGTCTACGATTATTATTACCTGCTCTGTATATATTGTGATTTGTGTGATGATGTGGTGACCTTGTGATGATTATTGTGTTCATGTGTTGAGTTGTTATTTATACCTTATGTATGACGATATTGTATGAATGATCGCCAAATTAACCTTTGATAATTATTATTGAAGAAAAATGGCACCAGCCACCCGAAGCAACAGTGGAAATGGAGGACTACCCACAACACCCGAGGAGCTTGAAGCCCTAGTCTCGGAGCGCATAGCCCGAGCCCTCGCGGAACACAATGCCACCCGCACTGAAAGATCGCGGGATCGAACGGGGAGCGACCGACGCGAAACCTCCTCTACCGGTAAGAAGGTTACGAATAAATGCAATTGGAGTTTTCATGAAACTCCTACCCATAATAACATGCTATCTTATTATTGCAGAAACGGCCTCGCGAGAGCGTGGCTGCACGTTTAAAGCCTTTCTGGACTGCAAGCCACTCAACTTCAGTGGCACTGAGGGATCTGTCGGACTAGTCAAATGGTTCGAGAAAACTGAAGCGGTAGTCCGCATCAGTAGCTGTACCCCGCGACAAGCTGTCATGTACTCCACTAACCTATTTCTGGATCAAGCACTAACATGGTGGAACAACCAAGTACAATCACTAGGAGACGATGCTGCTTACTCCTTGTCATGGTTGGAGTTGAAGGAACTGATGATCGCCGAATACTGCCCAGCGAGTGAAGTGCAAAAACTAGAAACCGAGTTCTGGAACCTCACCATGGTTGGATCGGACGTAACTGGGTACACGTCCAGATTCCATGATCTCTCCCGATTAGTGCCTCGCTTGGTTACCCCGGAAAGCAAGAAGGTGGAACGGTACCTATTCGGGCTGGCGCCACAGATACACGGCATGGTCACTGCTTCCAAACCTACGACCATGCGCGAGGCTATCGACCTCGCTCTGAGCCTCACTGAAGACGCCATTCGAATGGGCACTTTGATCCGGAAAGTATCAGGGTTGAAGCTTACTGAGTCCAGCAGCGTAGAGGGTAAGAATCTGGGTACAAGTTCAACAATCGAGTCTAGCGACCAGGGGAATAAGCCGAGGTTTGGGAAGCGTAAGCGCGATGAAAGGAAAAAGGATGGATCATCGGGTAGTTCAGGCAAGAAAGGGAAAGGGTATGTAGCCACAGGACGTGGAAACAATGGAAAACAGGGTTACCAAGGAAAGAATGAGGTGATCTGTGGTAAGTGCCGCCGTTCTGGGCACAAGACAGAAGACTGCAGGTCAGGAACACCAAAGAACGGAGGAGCGAGGCCCTGCTTCGCATGTGGATCGCTCGATCATTGGAAGAGGGATTGTCCTAAGCTCAACAACCAAGCCCGTGGGCGGGCATTCGTGATCGGTGCCGGTGATGCACGACAAGACCCTAACGTGGTCACTGGTACGTTCCCTCTTAATGGTCATTATGCTTCTGTATTATTTGATACTGGCGCCGATTTTAGCTTCGTATCTGTCGAATTTAAAAGATTACTTGGGCTAAAAACTAGTAAGCTAGATACACCCTACTCTATAGAACTGGCTAACGGTAAGACTATAGAAACTCGAGAAGTAGCGAAAAGTTGTAAGTTGGATCTCTGTGGTCACGAGTTTGGCATTGATCTATTACCGGTCGTACTGGGTAGTTTTGACATAGTCGTTGGCATGGATTGGTGATCCACACACCGTGCCGTCGTTGTTTGCAACGACAAGGTAATTCAAGTTCCCCTCGCGAGCGGTGAAACCCTATCGATCCAAGGGGAAAGGTGTGGGACGCCATTAAGAATTATTACCAGCATGAAGGCCCGAAAGTGTTTAAGAAAAGGTCTTGTTGCCTTCTTGGCGCACGTGGTAGATAAGAAGGCCGACGAGCGAAGGTTAGAAGACATTCCGATAGCCAGAGATTTTCCAGATGTGTTCCCAGAAGATTTGCCGGGATTGCCACCACCTCGACAAGTCGAGTTCCGCATCGACCTTGTTCCTGGAGCTGCACCCGTAGCGCGATCGCCATATCGCTTAGCTCCATCCGAGATGCAGGAACTATCTGGTCAACTGCAAGAGTTGTTGGACAAAGGTTTCATAAGACCAAGCTTCTCACCCTGGGGAGCCCCCGTCTTATTTGTAAAGAAGAAGGATGACACTTTTCGAATGTGCATTGACTATCGGGAACTGAACAAGTTAACCATTAAGAATCGCTATCCTCTTCCCAGGATCGACGATTTATTTGATCAACTTCAAGGATCCAGCTTCTACTCCAAAATTGATCTAAGGTCCGGCTATCACCAGTTGCGTATCCAAGAAGAGGATGTACCAAAAACGGCGTTCAGAACTCGTTATGGGCACTATGAATTTTTGGTCATGCCATTCGGTTTAACCAACGCACCAGCTGTTTTCATGGACTTGATGAATCGCGTGTGTAAGCCATACTTGGACAAATTTGTCATTGTCTTCATTGATGACATTTTGATCTATTCACGCACTAAAGAAGAACATGAGGATCACCTTCGGTTAATCCTTGAGGTACTACGCAAAGAGAAGCTCTATGCTAAATTTTCAAAGTGTGACTTCTGGATTCGAGAAGTTCACTTCCTAGGCCACGTGGTGAATGAAAAGGGTATACATGTCGATCCCGCCAAGATCGAAGAAATTAAAAATTGGGACGCCCCTAGAACTCCTACTGAAGTACAACAATTTCTTGGCCTTGCAGGTTACTACAGAAGGTTCATCGAGAACTTTTCTAAGATAGCACAGTCTTTGACCATGCTAACCCAAAAGGATAAGAAGTTCGAATGGACGGAAAAGCAAGAAGCAACATTTCAATTGCTAAAAGATAAGTTATGTGGCACCCCGATACTATCACTCCCCGATGGTACGGA
Source organism: Ambrosia trifida (assembly GCA_028751855.1). Classification (NCBI taxonomy): domain Eukaryota; kingdom Viridiplantae; phylum Streptophyta; class Magnoliopsida; order Asterales; family Asteraceae; genus Ambrosia; species Ambrosia trifida. The sequence continues at coordinate 168,309,339 of CM054124.1, forward strand.
AGACTTTGTGGTTTATTGTGACGCCTCTCACTAGGGATTGGGTTGCGTATTGATGCAACGAGAAAAGGTCATAGTGTATGCTTCCAGACAACTAAAGATCCATGAGATGAATTACACTACACACGATTTAGAATTGGGAGCCGTGGTATTCGCGCTCAAGATATAGAGACATTATTTATATGGAACCAAGTGTACAATCTTCACCGATCATAAGAGTTTGCAACACATCTTTGACCAGAAGGATTTGAACATGCGACAACGGCGATGGGTCGAATTATTGAACGATTACGATTGTGAGATAAAGTACCATCCTGGGAAAGCGAACGTTGTAGCTGACGCCTTAAGTCGCAAGGAACGGGTTAAACCGTTGCGTGTCCGAGCTTTGGGTCTAACTATCCACACGAACCTGACTGACCGGGTTCGTGAAGCTCAAATCAACGCCCTTAAACCCGAGAATGTCAAAGGTGAAAGATTACGGAAGATGATTGATTCACTGGAGCCAAAGGCGGATCAAACCTTGTATTTCATGAATAGAATTTGGGTTCCAGTGTATGGTGGATTGCGTGAACTAGTATTGACCGAAGCTCACAGTTCACGATACTTAGTTCACCTTGGTGCAGACAAGATGTTTCACGATTTGAAGGAACTTTATTGGTGGCCAAATTTTAAAAGGGATATAGCGGCATACGTTGCGCGATGCTTGACTTGCGCGAAGGTCAAAGCCGAGCATCAGAGACAACAAGCGGAAATACCGGAATGGAAATGGGAGCAGATCTCCATGGATTTCATTACCAAGTTACCCAAGACAACAAGCGGCCATGACATGATCTGGGTAATCGTTGATCGATTGACAAAATCTGCACACTTCCTCCCGATTCGCGAAACGGATAAGTTGGAGAAACTGACCCGTTTGTACATTAAGGAAGTAGTGTCTAAGCATGGTGTACCTATTTCCATCATCTCCGATCGAGATAGTCGTTTCACCTCAAGATTTTGGGAAAGTTTGAATGAAGCCCTTGGTACACGCCTGGACATGAGTACCGCATATCACCCCCAAACCGATGGTCAAAGTGAACGAACCATCCTGACTTTGGAAGATATGTTACGGGCATGTGCAATCGATTTCAGCGGTAATTGGGATACACACTTGCCACTGGTGGAGTTTTCGTATAACAACAGTTACCACACGAGCATTCAAGCTGCACCTTTTGAAGCTCTATATGGACGCAAGTGTAGATCTCCTCTATGTTGGGCTGAAGTTGGAGAAAAGCAACTTACCGGGCCTGAAATTGTTCAAGAGACGACGGATAAGGTCTTCTTGATAAAAGAACGTCTCAAAGCGGCACGTGACCGGCAGAAAAGCTACGCAGATATGAGGCGAAAGCCTTTGGAATTTCAAGTCGGAGACATGGTCCTACTAAAGGTGTCACCTTGGAAAGGTGTCTCACGCTTTGGAAAGCGCGGAAAGCTGAACCCACGGTATGTTGGACCGTTCGAAATCTTGTCCAGAGTAGGCCCCGTGGCATACAAGCTCAAGTTACCACAAGAGCTTAACGGTGTACATGACACGTTCCACGTGTCAAACTTGAAGAAGTGCTTATCCGACGAAACTCTCATCATCCCTGCGGACGAAATCCACATTGACGACAAGTTACACTTCGTCGAAGAACCAATCGAAGTAACCGATTGGAAGGTCTAAAAGTTAAGACGCAGTAAGATCAGATTGGTCAAAGTGCATTGGAATGCCAAGCGTGGACCGGAGTTCACGTGGGAAAGGCTGGACCGGATGAAGCAAAAATATCCCGACCTATTCGAGAAGACCCCTATACCGGAGAACTTGAAGTGAATTCCGGGACGGAATTCTCTTAACGGGGGGAGAATGTAACAACCGGCAAAATTAAGGTAATTCCGTACTAATTAACTATACGCGATTAACGTAATTAAACGTAATTATGTGTTGATTATTTAACTGAGGCCTTAGAAAGATAGCAAATTCCCAAATAATGCATAGGAATGCATATGTTTAATGACAAACATGATAGGATCATGTGCAAGTAAGTCTATCCGGTATGGACACTGGTGATTACCCGGTAAAAATTAAATAAGCGAAACGAACCCCGGACACCCGGAATATAAAATAAAACGTAATTTCACAAAATATAATGAGTTTTGGAACCCCAAAGCCATACGTGAAAACTTATTGTACAAATCTCCCGGTAACGAATAAAGTGCGCGTACCGCACCCGATACGCGCATAACTCATAATTTCACCCGGCAAGAGCCAAAATAATTTATCAACGCTTAAACTGGACTATGTTTAAGGAATATTAAGGGTATTTTAATATTCGGATAACACGCGATTAAAAACCCGAAAATACCCGGACGGTACCCGAACAAGATTAACTTAAACATAATAATATTGAGTATTAATTAACAAAGTGGACCCCACCCAAACACCCCCTTGGGGCCGGCCTATGGCCCACCCAAGTGATCGAAATCTTTGTTATCTCATTTAAACTCTTCACCTTCTTAATAATCCAATTATTAAACACTAATCATAAGGTTGCATGAGATTACATTGGGTAAGAAAATTCACCAAATCCACCTCTTTCTCTCTCTAATCCACGGCCAAACACCCTCTTATAATCTTCCATAGATTTTATTTTGTAATCTTACATAATCTCTTGAATCTTCCATAATCCAAGACAAGATATTGGATAATCTTTGGAGATTTGGAAGGGATATTATATACACACTAGTAAGAACACTTGAATCAAAAATCCAAAAATTTCTTCTTCTCCTCCTTGTGGCCGTAGCCTTACACCCCTCCATATACATTCTTCTTACAATTTTTACACTACCAAATCATCTCTAGATCATTATCCTTCAAAACCCCATTGTGTGTTTCAAGAGCTTGGAGCTTAACCCTTTGGAAGAACACACTAAACCCCATCCAATCCAAGGTTCTTGTCTTCCCTAGCCTTGAGCTAGTAGTAAGTTTTAACCTTGTTTTGATTGTTAATGTTCATATTATGTGTTCTTAAGAGCAAGTTGTACATTGATGGGTAAAAATATGGTTTTGAAACATAAAGATAATGTATCTTACAAGAATAAAAATGGAAGAATAATAATATGGATAAAACTTGGATTCGATATTAATAATGTGATATTTTAAGAAAATGTAGAAATGTGTACATACACTTGAATTGGGTGATGATTGGAACATGATTTTTGAGAAAGGACTTGAATATGATAAAAGATGATTTTAATCATCATAAGATGACTAGTTAATGTCAAAAATATGTTGAAATGTGTTAGATGATCATGGATGAAAAAGTTACATGTTCAAAGTCTACTCACTTGGATGAGTGAAAATTTGATATATTGGATAAGAACATGAAACCCACATGTTAATAGCTATAATAATGGAATAAAAGTCTATTAAAAGTGAAATGGTGTAAAAATAACCAAACGTGAAAAATATGATTCTTCAAAGTCCACTAATTTGGAAGGAAAAATGCTAACCTTGAAAGATGAGATGGAAAATGCAACAAGTATAAGTTAAGGGACTAATATTGTAACTTAGAAAGTTGAAGGACTAAAATATGTATTTTAGAAACTTTGGTCCAAAATTGTGTTCACGGAAAGTTCGGTGTCAAAAACGTAAATAATAGTTTTTCCAAGTATAGTTTTGATAATCATGAGAAACCTACTTATGTATATTTTGAAAGAGGTGTTTTTATAAAAATAGAAGTTTTATAAAAATAGGAGGCTAAGTTAACATAAGGATTTTATAAAAATAAAGGTTTTATAAAATATTAGTAAAGACTTGGGAAAACTTGTACAAAAACGGATACTTTTATATAAATGGGAATATAAAAGTATCGGAAACATTTTTGGGTTACAAGTTAACAAGTTAAACTAAAAATACAAAAGTATATTTTTCCAAGTAATATGTGTTCGGAATTGGAAGTACGAACAATATTTCCATAGAGCGCATATGGGAAGATAATGTGGAAAAAGCTAACTAACGTACTTAGTCACATGAACTAACGATAACGGATAAACGGACAAATGAGAAAAGGATGCCATTGCGGCAAGATAAAAATATATATATTTTAAGAAATAAAATATATATAACAAAGGTGAAACTTATGTGACACTTTCCTAAGTGTTAGAAAGAATATTCGTGGGAGAAAACATAACGTAATGAATTAGAAACGCTAAACGACACATGGACTTAACAAGGAAAATTCACGCATTGGTATATGTACACATGCTCGTCTCGACGAAATTCTAGTATACCTACTTGAATGGGAAAGTAGATATGCGAGAAGGAAAACCGAGACGAGTAGGTGAAGTATATCTACGAACATGTGAATACCGACAAGATCCTAGTACATTTATTTAAATGGGAAAATAAATGTACGGCATGGTGAGTCGAGTCGGGCGTTAAGAATATATTACCAAACGACAAGACCTTAGCATACTTATTTGAATGGGAAAATAAATATGCGGCAAAGTGAGTCGGGTCGGGTAATAAGAAATCATATTATATCGAGCGAAACAATCCTAAGTATAATTAATTAAATGGGAAAATAATTATAAGTTGGGTAGAGTCGGGTCGAGGATAATAGTATACAAATTACAAAGAGTATTAACAAGAATAATATATGACTTGTAAGAAAAGGGTAATCCATCGCCAATGAACCTAGGATACGAGACTAATTAAACGGGAATTTGGATAATACGTGGTCGGGGAGTTGGGTGTACAACTTGCCAAGGCACATGCACTATAGGTGTAGTGACTTATACGTCTAGGACGTTTGTAGGTGCGAGACCGCAAAATTTGCTATTTTCTTCTTTAAGCCGAGCACAGTTTCAGGTGAGTCTCACGGCCCCATTTCTAAACTATTTAACGTTTTTACGGGGGAAAGATATGTTGGGAATTGTTTGACGGGTTGGATACTTGAGTTGTGATCGCCACTCGGGGTTGAGACCTCTCTACTATAATCATTAATTCAGGAAAGTGAAACCGAAGGAATATTTGGATAGTACTATTGGTGCCTGACAAGGCCCACCCCTAATCGATAGCGTCGATTATGCATCGGCGTATGCCTGGGGTGCACGTATTCTGAAATCAAGTCGTAGGATTACCGAGTAACGACTTGGAGCGGGGCATTATTATTTGTCTTGGTTTGGTTATAGGCTCAAGTAGAATTGTAGGAACTTGCAACTCCTATAAATTGTCATAACAAGGAAATTCCCATGAGATAAAGTTTTATTAAACTAAAACCTGTGAACTCACCAATATTTATATATTGACAAATTTTTAAACATATCATTCAGGTAATTGACAGATGAAGGACAACATGGCAACCAGGGTCGGGGGAATCTCTAAACTGGGCGTTGGATGTTTTGAAGAGGTCTCGTCTCTCTATCCCAAGGAAATCGGGATATAGTTGAGGAGCCTCCTTATTTGCCTTAGAAACAATTTTCAATTATGTATGAATAATCAACATGATTTTCGACGCTTGAATAAACGACCAGTTTCTTTAATTACTTGTCATTTGCATTAATCTTGGCTTAATCCTCTTGAACCGTTGCGCCACGTGTTTCCGCCATAGGCGTGGTGTGACAACCACTCGAAGTGGTCGAACAAGAATTCATTTTCAACCAATTTTCCAATTTGTCGTGTTTAACGCATTCTAACACATCTTAACACATAAGCATGCAGCCTTAGTCTATGTTTAACATATTTAAGCATGGATAATCATTTATACGTCATTTAAACACATCTATGTATATAATCCACCACACGACCCATAATCTACACATACACTTAATTAGTTCATGTAATGTCACCAACAACGGGACCCGGTACTAGTGTATTACCAAAACGACTCCCAATGATCCTCCAGATCATTGCACCCTGGACAATCCTAACTTGACCTGACTCAACTAACCCAGTTAAGTCTGTTTATAAACGTTTCTCGCTAAGGTAGACTTAGATGTTACTAATATGTTTAAGCCAAACATGCCGGGTGTCACATCATCCCCACGTTATAAGAATTTTCGTCCCGAAAATTGCGCAAAGCCCCAAAAGAAAGAAACAGAAAAGAACAGAACAAAAAGAAAATTACCAGATGTCACATCATCCCCACGTTGAAAGGAATCTCGACCCGAGATTCATTCCGTTTCAGCAGTAACATGCCTCGATTCAAACGCGCGTTTCGGAAAAAGATGAGGATACTTAGCTTTCATCTGATCCTCCCGTTCCCATGTGAACTCCGGTCCACGATTCGAGTTCCAACGGACTTTAACGATGCGGATTTTACTCCGACGAAGGCTACGAATCTTGTAGTCAAGAATCTCGACAGGTTCCTCCACAATGCGAAGACGATCATCAACCTTGATCTCCTCCAGTGGTACAACGAGAGATTCATCAGCCAAACACTTCTTCAAGTTAGACACATGGAAGACGTTGTGCACACTACCGAGCTCCGCCAGTAAGTCAAGTCTGTATGCCACCGGTCCAATCCGATCCAGGATTGCGAATGGTCCGACATAACGAGGGTTAAGCTTGCCACGCTTTCCAAAGCGTATGACACCCTTCCATGGTGAAACTTTCAGAAGTACCCTGTCCCCAACCTGAAACTCCAAAGGTTTTCGACGGCGATCGGCATAGCTCTTCTGACGGTCCCGAGCAGCAGCCAAACACTGACGAATCTGTTCGATTTTCTCCGAAGTTTCGTACACGAGTTCCGGACCAGTGAGCTGGCTCTCGCCCACCTCGGCCCAACAAAGTGGTGATCGACATTTCCATCCGTAAAGAGCCTCGAATGGAACTTCCTTGATACTAGAGTGATAGCTGTTGTTGTAAGAGAACTCCACTAATGGCAGGTGGATCTCCCAACTTTTGCCAAAATCGATAACACATGCCCGAAGCATGTCTTCCAAGGTTTGAATCGTCCGCTCACTCTGTCCATCAGTTTGCGAATGATAAGCCGTACTCATATCCATCTGAGTACCCAAAGCCTTGTGCAGAGCCTTCCAGAAACGCGAAGCAAAACGAGAATCACGATCAGAGATAATAGAAACAGGCACCCCGTGCCGAGCAACCACCTCCTTAAGGTAAAGCCGAGCCAACCGCTCGAGTCCATCGATTTCCTTAATAGGTATAAAACGTGCCGATTTTGTCAGCCGGTCAACAATCACCCAGATCATATCATAACCACTAGGTGACCTTGGCAGCTTGGTGACAAAATCCATCGTGATTCGCTCCCACTTCCATTCCGGAACCTCTGGTTGTTGCAGGAGACCAGACGGCCTCTGATACTCCACCTTGACCTTAGCACAAGTCAAACATTTGCTGACATAAGAAGCTATATCAGCTTTCATGTTTGGCCACCAATAAAGTATCTTCAAATCCTGATACATCTTATCGGAGCCAGGGTGAATAGAATACCGGGATTTGTGAGCTTCATCCAAAACAAGCTCGCGCAATCCCCCGAACAATGGGACCCAAACACGTCCCGCAAAATAGTGTAAGCCATCGGTCTTGAGCTCAAGATGCTTGTCAGCACTGTGCATAGTCTCAGCCTTAAGGTTTTCCTCCTTCAAGGCTTCCAACAATGCAGAACGGATTCGGTCAGGCAACGACGAATGAATGGTGAGCTGTAAGGCTCGAACACGGCGAGAATTCGCAGACTCCTTCCTGCTCAAGGCGTCCGCCACAACGTTCGCCTTGCCAGGATGGTATTTGATAGCACAGTCATAATCGTTCAGGAGTTCAACCCAGCGACGCTGCCGCATGTTCAACACCTTCTGGTCGAAAATATGCTGAAGACTCTTGTGATCGGTATATACTTCACACTTGGTACCGTACAAGTAATGTCTCCAGATTTTCAACGCAAAGACTACCGCACCCAGTTCCAAGTGATGAGTAGTGTAGTTCTTCTCATGAACTTTGAGTTGACGAGAAGCATAAGAAATAACCTTCCCGCGTTGCATCAACACACAACCGAGACCACGAATAGAAGCGTCACAGTACACAACGAAGTCATCCGTACCCTCTGGTAACGATAAGATAGGTGCAGAACAGAGTTTAAGCTTCAGCATCTGAAATGCCGATTCCTGCGGTTCACCCCAGTCGAACTTTCGGTCCTTCTGGGTAAGAGTAGTGAGGGGTTGAGCGATCTTCGAAAATCCCTCAATGAAACGACGGTAATAACCCGCAAGACCTAGGAATTGCCGCACCTCAGATGGCGTCTTTGGTGCTTCCCAGCCCTTAATAGCTTCGATCTTAGCTGGATCGACATGAATTCCCAGTTCATTCACCACATGTCCTAGGAATTGGACTTCACGTAACCAAAAATCACACTTCGAGAACTTAGCATACAACTGCTCCTGTCTCAAAAGTTCCAAGACCAACCGTAGATGTTCCTCATGATCCGCCTTGTTCTTGGAATAAATCAAAATATCGTCAATGAACACGATGACGAACTTGTCAAGGTAAGGTTTGCAAACGCGGTTCATCAAGTCCATGAACACCGCCGGTGCGTTAGTGAGACCAAAAGGCATGACCAAGAACTCAAAATGGCCATAGCGAGTGCGAAAAGCAGTCTTCTGAATGTCAGCTTCCCTGACGCGCAACTGGTGATAACCGGACCGCAAATCAATCTTCGAATAGTAGCTGGAGCCCTGAAGCTGGTCAAAGAGATCATCAATGCGAGGAAGAGGATAACGATTCTTGATGGTCACTTTGTTCAGCTCACGATAATCAATACACATGCGAAGACTTCCATCCTTCTTCTTCACAAACAAAATAGGAGCTCCCCACGGGGAAGAACTCGGTCGGATGAAACCCTTTTCCATGAGTTCCTGTAACTGGCTGGACAACTCTTGCATCTCGGGAGGTGCAAGACGATACGGAGCTCGGGCAATAGGAGCTGCGCCCGGAGTAAGATCAATACCAAACTCAACCTGACGATGGGGAGGAAGACCAGGTAAATCATCAGGAAACACATCAGGAAAGTCACGAACCACCGGGATATCCTCGATCTTCTTCTCATCGTCAGTGGAAACGTTAACAAGCGCCAGAATGGCCGAACAGCCCTTCCGAAGGTACTTACGGGCCTTCATGCTAGAAATGATACTCAGCGGAGCACCGCTTCTCTCGCCACGAACCGAAAGAATCTCTCCATCATGGAGAGGGATCCGAATAACCTTGTCAAAACAAACGATCTCCACACGATACAACGATAACCAATCCATACCGACCACGACATCAAAACTACCCAGGGGTACCGTCATAAGGACAATGGGGAAGGACAAACCCAACAGTTCCAAGCGACATTCCTTAAGGGTGTGTGTCGCTTCGATTTTCATACCATCAGCCAATTCTATTAAGTACTTAGCCTCTAAAGGTGTGGGTACTATATCTAGCAATCGACTAATGTCCAAAGATACGGAACTCTTATCGGCACCAGAATCAAACAAGACAGAAACATAGCGTTCATTAAGAAGGAACGTACCGGTAACTGTGTCTGGATCCTGCCTAGCCTCCGCAGATCCACTGACGAAAGCACGTGCAGTCCTGCCTCCGCCGCCATTGTTCCCGTTACCGTTCCCGTTCTTCCCATTGTCGCCCTGTTTCAGCTTGGGACAGTCACGCTTGAAATGTCCCATGTCACCACAGTTATAACACCCCTGCCTCCCCTGAGTCCCCTGAGCAGCAGGAGCAGGAACAGGAGTAGGGGTACGAGCTTGGGCCGACGGAAGTGTTGCCCTGCAATCCTTGGCTAGGTGTCCAAGCTGGTTGCACCGATGACAGCGTGCCTTATCACAGTTCCCCGAGTGATGGTAACCACACCGGTTACACTTGGGATGCTTCCCGATATACCCACCTGTCCTCTGCCCCGAAGACGATCCAGACGACTCAAACTTCTTTGCCGGCTGAGACGGCGCCGGTACAACACTCTTTCCCATACCATCCCACTTTCTCTTGTTCCTCTCAGCAACCTTCACAGCAGCACCCTTGGGTGGCAAAACACCTTCTGCCACCTTCAGGTTAGTCATCCGATGGGCTGATCGGACAACTTCAGCAATAGTGGGAAAATTCCCAGCAGCCACCAACCCAGCAATCTCCGGCACTAGCCCAGACACATAGTGCTCGATCCTCCTGTACTCAGGTGTGTGCAAATCAGGGCACAACACCGCCAGTTCATTCCTCCTCACAGTGTATTCTTCAATCTCAGACCCATCCATCTTGTAGCTCCAGACCTCATGTTCCAACTTCTGTATCTCCTCTCTTGGTTAATACTCACCTCTCAACAGCTGCACAAACTCCGCCCAAGGCATAGCGATAGCCTCTCCCAATCCCATGTTCTGAGTGGTAGCATTCCACCACGACAATGCAGGCCCCTCAAATGTCGCAGTAGCATACTTTACCCGGTCCCCAGCAGGACAGTTACACATGACGAACACTGACTCAACCTTCTCCAGCCATCGGAGCAGTCCCACCGCTCCCTCAGTTCCAGCGAAGTTATGGGGCTGACAGTCCCGAAACTTCTTATAAGAGCACTGAGGTGGGGGTGGATTGGCACCAACACCTGAAACACGGTACACGAGTAAAACACAAACGAAAGGGCACGAAACCCAAAAATGAGGCAAGGTCGACAAAAATCAACTCACCACCCATGGCATTAATCCCAGCCTGGAAATTAGCCATAGCCATGTTTACTTGCTGCTGTAGCAAGTTGTTCAGTTCAGCTTGGGTCATGTTGATGTTTCCACGACCACCGCCTCCAGCACGACCACCGCCGCTAGCACGGCCAGCGCCGCCACCACGACGTCCACCACCGCGAGCACCAGACATGATCTAATCAAATCAAGAAATCGAGGGATTCAGATTCACTTCCAGTGTCAACCACTAGAAATTTACAAGAGTTAACCTAGGGACAAATTCAGGACTATACATCCAAACTCGAAGTCCATTGGGATTTTCATGCATTCCAGTTTATTATTTCGTGTGCACCCGAAATGATAAACTGCTCTACATGGTCCTCCAGATGTACCCCTAATCCAGACCCCAGTCACCGAATATCGTCGCCTAGTAACGTGTGACGATAGGTGCAAGTGTAGGAAGGCATGTGTGTGCTAGAACCAACAGATCAACCCCTCCTTCTTCAATCCAGAAGAAGAAGACAAGAGTAGGTAAGAACCCAAACAAAAGCGGATGATGTAACGGAAAAACATGATGATGATGTAAGGACACCCCGACAACGTTAGTACGTATCCCACTAATAGACTCAAGTATGTGACCGTCTAGTGTGTGCGACTCGGCTATAGACCAGACTCTACATGCAGTCCTAGTTCACTATAACCATTGGCTCTGATACCAATCTGTCACACCCTTAAATTTTCACTTGCGGGGTTTTACCGCGAGGCGCATGACAAACCAGGATCCAAGTCAACGATCACAATAAACAACTCTATATGAAAACGTAAAAACCATAAACAACGATTTATAAGCGAAAGCATTAAAGAAGAATTTAATCAGCTACAATAGTATTCCAAAGTATTCAAAACACTTTTATTTCAAAATGTGCAACTAAGCCTAGACGCCAATGCAGACCCGTGCGCCTAGTTCCATTTGTTGCTACCTTAGCGACCTGAGAAAAACATGCCAAAAAGATGTCAACATATAATGCTGGTGAGTTCACAGGTTTATTCAATATGTTACCAATATGTTACCATGTCCATACTATATCAATGTTACCAAGTACGCTAGCTAGGCGTATGTTTTGTTACCACTACGATTGGAAAACCATTACTAGATTGTTACCATGTGTTCAGCCCGATGTGTTGTAGCCACGCTACGAGTGTTACCAGTTCGAGACAATAGGCACCCGCCCGGCCCTCCAAGCCGTCGAGTGGGGTTTGTCAAACCCAATAGATCTATCCACATTTCCCCTGTTGTGCATCCCCGCACATTCATGGTTTCCCCCGGGACTTTAAAAGATCGCATAGTACACAAGATCAAAACCATAGTATGACATATGTTACCAAAATAGTTTTGTGCATGTTTTCTCCCCCAAAGGTTAAAGCAGTAAAAGTGGGGCCGTGAACTCACCTTAGATAGCGTTCTTCAGTTATAAGTAAAGATGTTAAGCCCTTGATAATCCCTCTACCGGAGATCTATCAAAATGTTCACATAAGTGTTCCGACTAATAACCATAAGGTTATCTAGTCCCCGATTGTCCAGATCGTACTAAGTATGTTTTAAAACGTGTTTGAATGTTTAACCGACACACTAAACCGACCCGACATCCCGTTGGTGACCCATTATCCTAACTAATCAAGTACACATAGATTACACACAAGGTTCAAGCATAAAACACTTAGTTTGTATCAAAAATCTCATTTCTGCATCAGAACGGTCGAACCAGTCAGTTTAAGTCTCCTTCGCCCGTTTTCAGTCTCCTTCGCTCGTTTTACATTTCGTTCGACCGTTTGATGCCTCCTTCGCCCGTTTTACCACGTTCGCCCAAACAAAACCCAGGTTCGACCCTGGATTCTCTCCTTCGCACCTTCGATCGGTCGAAGGAGTCCAGGTTCGCCCCTGTTGTGCAAATTTTCCTAAAAACGCTTCAAACACATTCAAAACGACTCGAAACATCATCAAACACAGCAGTCAAGCATGAATAACTTATCCCCACAAAACCCCACTGATTTCCCCCAATAATACGTCCGTTTCAGCCCTTTCCTAAAATGGTAAAGATTATGGAAACATCACTATCATGCATTAATAATTTACCCAATTTGGAAACTTTTGAAATCGATCCGTATTCAACATAAAATGCTCAGTTTGTCGAGTGTTCGATCTTCCCTATTAGTTCTATTGATCATAAATATCATGCATCAAGTCTAGATTCGTTAAAAACCCCTAAATACCCATAATATCATTATTTATACAATCCTAACCCTAAACAACAATAATCTAGCATCAATAACAATCCTATATCATGTTTCTATCATAGATACAGCAGCAAAACATTGAACAACACATAACACCACATAATACACAATTTACATATGTTCATCATCATGAAAACCTATGTCAAATGGTAATGTTTTGGTTTAGAAAGATGTTTAAAAGGTTTTTAATCATAAAAACACCCTTAGAACAGATCCGGACAATTAGGGTTAGATGAAAACGAATTAAAATGCTTTTAAAAAGGTTTGGGATTAAGAACACACCTTGGATTCTTGTTTAGATGTTGTAGATACGTTAGATTATGAAAAAGAAGAGCAAAAACTCCTTCCTTAGTGATTAAGATCATTTGAGAGTGTTTTGGGACGGTTAGGGTTTGTGAAATGATGAAAAATGACAAAGTTTGGTATTTATACTACTTCTCCTTCGCCCCATATCAATGGTCGAAGGTGGCCTCCTTCGACCCTTCCACAGGGTCGAATGAGCCCTGTCCTGGTCGAAGGGAATTCTTTCAATTCCACATCCCAGGTTCGCCCATTTACAAAGGGTCGAACCAAACGAAATGTTCTCCTTCGACCACTCGAAGTGGTCGAACCATAATTCATTTTCAACCAATTTTCTAATTTGTCGTGTTTAACGCATTCTAACACATCTTAACACATAAGCATGCAACCTTAGTCTATGTTTAACATATTTAAGCATGGATAATCATTTATACGTCATTTAAACACATCTATGTATATAATCCACCACACGACCCATAATCTACACATACACTTAATTAGTTCATGTAATGTCACCAACAACGGGACCCGGTACTAGTGTATTACCAAAACGACTCCCAATGATCCTCCAGATCATTGCACCCTGGACAATCCTAACTTGACCCGACTCAACTAACCCAGTTAAGTCTGTTTATAAACGTTTCTCGCTAAGGTAGAGTTAGATGTTACTAATATGTTTAAGCCAAACATGCCGGGTGTCACATATTTAACAATGCATTTGCAAGGATTTGATTCCTACTTTTAGTAACGTAGACAACACTCCGCTAGAACACTACGTTATAGGTGTATAATATTTACCTAATATTAGGATGACAAGTGAATTTTGTGCATTATAAAAAGAAATCGTTAAGTAATCGCCATTTAAAGCCATAAACTTTAATGTACAACTCTTCACGACAATTAATAACGTTGATGGAAGATCTTGTACCGGCTCAAGTTATGAAATCTTTTTGTTGGATTACACGGTGGATCATTGAATTTTTGTGCTTCAAGTGTAGATATCGTAGATATTCACCAATTATAAATCATTTTTTAATCGCAGCAAGCTACTAGTTTGGTTGTATCCTACACCCCCGAAACAAAGGCTGTGTTACCTGAGTTTACTTAACGAAAGAAGAGAAAAGAGAAGAGAAAGACTCATTTCCTTTTCTTTCCATTAAGATTTTTTTTTGCATAAATAGGCGATTTGAAAGAAAGGACAGTGCTTTTGGGTGGTCAATCGAAAATTTTGTGAAAATGGGTAGGTCGCTAGTCCAACTAACGACCTTAAAAAAGGATTTTTGAAGGTCGCTAATCCAAGGAGCGACCTTCTCACAAGATCGCTGGTTGAGTCCACCACCTTGAATGAATGTCGCTGATCTGATCCACGAGCTTCCTTGAATTCAATGTGAACTCGTGAATATTATATATCAACATGATGAATGCTAAGTTGGAGATGCAAAACATAAATGGCATTCGTATAAACTTCCTGCCATCCTTTTACAAATCCAGAAATAGCCAATCCAAATTACATATATGCCATGCAACGACAGTACACATCAAAAAATAGAGTTCTTTACGCATGCAACCTTCGTAAACAATTCGCCTTTTCCATGCAAGACATATTCTTTTCTTTACAAAACAAAAAAATGGGCTACACAAGCTGTTATTGTACTATATGGTGTAGGAAGAAGGAAAAAATGGTGGCATTTAACAACTGTGGAAAACGTTGTTGGATCGATGTTACATATGCATGAAATTAGTTAGATCGATGTTACATCTGCACGTGTTAAAACACGTATATTTGTAACATCGATACTTTTAGTTTCAAATATATTAATGTTGGAGGATCCTAAATACATAGAAAAGTCAATATAGTCTCTATTCCCCCCCCCCCCCAACTAGACTAGTTCCCCAGCAGTAGCAGTGGTGCTGCCATGCAGGGAGGATGGGTGGCAGAGGTGAAATTCCCAACTCTCTTTTATTTCCGTCATCGATAATGGATGCTGGCGGGCAAGGTAGATGGGCTTTTCTATGGAGTGTTCCGGCATGGCATGACAACTTGGGGAGGAATCTGGAGTACCATTCACATTCATTCAGAGTACTCCCACGTTTACATGGAAGTCATGCCAAAGAACTTTTCTTTTTTTTTTGGGAGGATGCATGATCTTGCAACATCATTGACAATGAGAATGTTGCGGGTAATCCTGCCTGTTCTTTTGGATCAATGTTACATTTGCTACTCACACTCGCAAGTAAGGAAGACTGGAGTCCATTATTAATAATAGAGTCCAGAATAGCATTTACACTTATGCTTTCACCTGGAGAGATTGTAGGAGTTTTTTTTTACAGTTGCTGGTGAATGTTGGAGTCCAAAATATGTTTTATTTTAAGCATTGTGGCTCCATATTTTTGGGACCGGGTTTACATCTGCTACTCACACTCTCGAGGCATCTTTCATCTTCTATTATTGGTTTGTGGTGTGACTAGTTGCAACGAAGGAAGACCTTTATGGTCTTAGGTGTGACCAAAATAGCATTTACACATACGCCAACATCTCTTCAACCTCCCTTCTTAGAATTGTTCCGGTGTTTCCCTTATGAAGTTGGAAATGATGCTCTCGAAAAAAGCAAACTTTTTTTCTCGATGGATGGATGTTACATCTGCATGGAGAGATCATTATACTGGAGAGGTGGTGCTTTCACCTGGAGAGTCTGCAAGTTTTTTTAAAGTTGCTGGTGGTTACAGTTGCTGGTGGCGCAAACATTTCATTAACCTCCCTTCTCGGAAGAACCTTCATTGGATCGATGTTACATCTGCATGGAGAGTTAATAATATTGGAGAGGTGATGTGCCTCCCAAATCAACGTCATGGAGAGTCAATTAACGTAGCTTGGATATTATGGTTGAGGACACCCTTTATTGTATTTGATAGGGTAACTTCCAAGGGCTCCCCCATGACCAATGAGATTGGAAATGCTGCACGTTTAGAGTTTGTTGTTACCCTTATAAAGTTGGAGTTGGTGTTCTCGAAAATAGATTATTTTGTAACTATGATTTGTATAGATTGTCAACTCGGATATACGTTGTATATACTGTCATTTGTAATGGATATTACTTTACAATTCATGAAGTTTGACTACTTGGAAAACATAGTTGGTAAAATTCCTCTTTTTTAACGTTTTGTCGCGTATCGAATCATGTCATCTAGATATTTTAGGACCAGATCTCCCATGGGAGGATGCATGATCCTACAACATCAGTGACAATGGAAAAACAATTTAAAAAATCCGGATGAAAATATAAAACATCGTAGTGTTGAAAGTGTCTCGGGGAACCATTTTGGGTCCTCTCTATCCGGCTTTCGAGCCAGTGTTTATGGTCAGTGGACCCTCGAATGTGTCGTCCTCGGGTGATATAACTTTCCCGTCAGAAATTCGGGCGTTATGAGACGGCCCGTGACCTGATCCAGCACGTCACAAAAAGCCTTGAACGTCATTTTACATACGTTGTTTTGATTTGCCAAAAAAAAATGTTAAAAACTCCGAATGAAAGTATAAAACATCACAGTGTTGACAGTAACCCAGGGAGCCATTTTGGGTCCTCTGTATCCATCTCCTGGACCGATGTCTATGGTCACCGGACCCTCGAACGTGTCGTCCTCGGGTGATATAACTGCCCATCGGAAATTCGGGCATTATGAGACTGCGCGTGACACGATCCAGCACGTCACAAAAAGCACCGAATGTCATTTTATGTACGTTGTTTTGATTTGCAAAAAAAATGTTAAAAAATCTGGATGAAAGTATAAAACATCACAATGTTGAAAGTGGCCCAGGGAGCCATTTTGGGTCCTCTGTATCCGTCTCCCGGGCCGGTGTTTACGGTCACCAGACCGTCGAACGTGTCATTCTCGGGTGATATAACTGTCCCGTCGAAGATTCGGGCATTATGAGACTGCCCATGACACGATCCGGCACGTGACAAAAAGCCTCGAATGTCATTTTATGTACGTTGTTTTGTAAGTGTCATTTGTATAGATTGTCAACTTGGATATACGTTGTATATACTGTCATTTGTAATGGGTATATATTGTCAACATGGAACCGGCACGTCACAAAAGGCCCCCTAGGCCATTCAGAACACATAAAAAATATGTATAAGTAATAATGCTGATAATAATAATAATAGCAAAGTAATAAAGTAATACTACGATAATAAGATTGACATTACGAATCCAAAACACAACATAAGCATAAAACGAACAAATCGATGATACCATTACATAGAAAGTAAAAAAAGAAAATACGGTTACGATAAACTAAACTTGCATAAAAGGATGACATTGATGATACGGCTGACAGAACCTGTATGATCATTCACTGAGTCCCAAGATGAATTGCATTGTTACACGTCTTCTTGTTATGGCTGGTCTCTCCACATATGCTACATGTACGAGTCCTCGGTTGATCGTCACATTTCACATCTATCTCATTGTGTATTATTCTCAAACGCACTCTGTCTTGATGTGTTGTAATCATCGACGAGTCCCCTTGAATTCTGCACTCCGCCCGAGGCCATCCAGACTAAGGTCCTAACATGTAGAAATGAACGTTGTACTGCTCCATGTATGTGTTCGTGTGGTATCTCCAACTAGTTATATTGTGAGGGTGTTTACCCATCCAATTGCAAGCAGCAATTGCATGGGAACATGGAAATCTGGACATTTGCCATTTGCCACACGAGCATACCCTTTTTCTGTATTCAACGGTGTAGTCATTTCCGCCTTGGTCATTTGTCTCATATCTTAAAAGAAAATTGAACCTTCCTTCACTTGGATCGAGCATCGTCACCTCATGTTGCATGGAAACTGACTATAGTTTCTCAAACTTGCTCCATATGCGTGGTGGTAGAGGGGAGTTGCAACTGTGAGAAATCTCAGTGTTCTTAATATACTGCTTGACGTCTCTGCGAAAGGTATAGTCAATCAGAGTTGTGATTAGCAGTAGTCGGGCTTCACGCAAGACGTTGTTCATAGACTCCGAAATGTTGGTCATTAGGTTACCCAAACGACGATGCTCTTTATCATACTTGACCGTCCACTTACTCTTATCAATGTTGTTAAGGTAGTCCCAAGCCTGTTGATTTTGCAGCCTCATTTCGCCAACAGACCATTGATACTTTCTTGACTGAGATGTGCTACAAATATCCCAACAGAGTTTTCGTAGTTGTTTATTCTTGAACCTCCCGCAGAAAATTGCTTCTAATGTGACGAAGACAATAACGATGGTACACGTTGGGTTCCATCTAGCCTAGACGGTTTTCCATTGCATTAATTATACCATTGTGTCTCTCGGATATAACACACAATAGACCCATGTTATTAATGGTAACATATTCTTGAAGATTTTGAAAAAACCAACACCAACTATGTACGATCTCTTCGTCAACGACAGCATAAGCCACAGGCATGATGTAGTTGTTAGCATTTTTTGTTACAGCAATCAACAACTTACCTCGGTAGGGTTCTTTTAGATGTGTCCCGTCAACCGAGATGACAGGCATACATCGATGAAAAGAACGGATTGAAGGTCCGAAGGCCCAAAACACATATTTAAATGTCGGGTAATGCTGATCTCCATGTGGATGATTACAGAAAGAAATAATGGTGTCTGGGTTCAAAACCTGCAACCGCAAAATATACGTGGGTAGCTCCTCAAAATTGTTGTCCCCCTCACCATAGATATGTTCTATTGCCTTTCTTCTTGCTCGCCATGCTTTAGAATACGTAACATCAACATTCAAATGTTGCTTGACATACATTTGAATCTGTTTTACCTTAAACTTAATTTCCGCACAAATTTGTGGGGAGGATGTGTGCAGCAATAACCTTCGATCATAAACTTTTGTTGCTATAACGTACCACCGTTGAATAGCATGTGTGTTCGGCACCCTACACAATAATTCGCCAATATTATGCGTTAGAATTTTTTGATGCGGTGCAACGCCACTCACACTTTCGAGCACTGACTAAAGGATTTATAATTTTGGTGTTCTGATGTAACATATGACCTTATATAAGGTTTTTATGCTTTCCTTTACGAACATCTCTTGGCCACGATGAATGTTCCACTGTCTAACTGCACGGTCAACCTCATCTTTGGATTTCGAATACAAAACAACATGGATATCTTTCATATTTGGGTTCCAGAACACAAAGTCATCATCTTCGTAATCTGGAACCACGTAATCTGTTACCTCCACATCATCTTCAGGATCGTTGTGTTGATGTGGACGTAACTGGAGAGTTGATCCGTTAGTTGGTTTGGTCACCGGGGGGCGCTGACTGGCTGCGGCCTCGTCTTCAGAAGAACTATCATCTGATACGGTTGCTTTGTGTTGACTCTCTTCCGTGTCTTCAGAGTCCCCACTTCCAGAGTCATCAAAGCCGTCGTTTAGGTCGTCACCGGCAACATATGCAGGTACCGTAACGGTTTCTTCGTCTATCTTAGGGGAACCTACCTCGTCATTTGGTCGTTACCGGTAGCACCTTGGATTGATTCTGCATCATGCTGAGACGCAAACGGTGCATCAACATTTACATTGTCCACGTCACGCAGCAGGTTAGTATAACTAAGATGCTGTAACGGAGGTGCTTGTTGCCATTCAACGTAGATCTCCGCAATGAAATGATCACGTGCCTCAATGGCCAGATAATCCATCATTTGAACCCCGTCGTCGTTGAAGATATAGGTTGTTTGAGGGAACCACTGGAAAGTGTAATCAAGCAGTAGTTGAACAGTAACTGATTCTTTGTTAATGTTAATATGATTACATACGGATTTAAGTAGTTGTTCAAATGACATCTCTGCTTGCATGACAAAGCTAGTTGCCACTAACCAGATATGGTGAGTATGAAGCCATTAGTTGAAGTTGGAAGGTTTTTGGGGGTCAGCTTTTGTAAGAAAATGTTATTTTTAAGAGAGATACTTAGGTGTGAGCAATTTGGGTTGAGGGAACTACCCTTTAAATAGATAAAAAAATGTGGAATTTTAAATGCTTTTATAATTTTTATAATATGGTGTGAAAGTGACAATGAGAGTGACTTTACTGCTTGAACTAGCGACCTTCATTGTAGGTTGCTAGTTGGATCAACGACCTTTGAAGCTTGCTAATTGAGTCCACAACCTTTCTGTAACTCGTGAACACACACACACACACACACATATATATATATATATATATATATTGTTTGAATGTAAGTGTTTTACATATATGGCTTGCACCACACAATCCTTTTACATATATGGCAATACACATCCAAAAATAGTGTTATTCAACCACGATAAGCATTGTTGGAGGTTATATTATTATACATTGTTGGAGGCTATGGTTTTTTAGTGTTGTTGGAACAATGTTACATCTGCAGGAAATTACTAGGACCTATGTTACATCTACACGTGGTATAACACGTGTTAAATGGCAATCTGGTTCTATAATTTCAAATATATTAATGCTGGAGGGCCCAAAGGTTATACAAAAGCTCATCTGGATCTTTTGCATCTCCCAACCACTGTTTCGACTAGTACCAGCTGGAGTGTTCCTTTTAAGCATTTATGCTCACTGTAATTTCAAACATAATGAACGGGTGCTAACCTCGGATCAAAAACGTATACAACAGTGTTAGCACAAAATCCTTTGTAATTATTTGACCGTTCACAACAGTGTGGGCGCAGAATGCTTCTCAGATTTTCGGGGCTGGATTTCCGGTGTTTGATTTTGGAAATAATGTGTGTTTAATAAAGCGTGTTTGTAGCTAATGCAAAATTATGCTTTATTAGTATTCCCATAAGTAGTGTGTGCAAATAGGGTTTTTTTCAGTTTTTCGGGACGCATTGCGTAGTTGGTAACGCGTCCACCCAACGTAGACATTTATGCCATGCCAGTATATCGCCTACGCACTAAGAACATGTACCATCGGTGCCCGTAACGCCAGTTCTAGGAATAAGATACTGTGACACCCACCAATTTATCAGCTCAAAATCCGTACACTCTCTAGTCAACATTTAATTTAGTGCACACATTAGATGTTATTTTATATACATAAGTCCCTCGAGAAATTCTAGCAAGGCCCGAAACGAGTACAATTTTACCCATATTGATGAGCATTTGTGACACGAGTCTAAGCAATTACAATCTATTTTCTAAACACATGCGTATATGTTCATTTATTTAAATGCGTATCAAGGAATGTGTTAAAATATATATAGAGAGAGAATTTTGTCCATGCTTTCAAAAATAAAGAATTCATAACCTACATATATACACATGTATAAAATGTACATGCATAGGAGTGTGCATGGGCATGAAATAATAATATGAGAAGAACTCATTTAATTTATGTCCTACACATGCATTTTGTCCCATTTTAATGAACAATCTAATCTTGTTTTTGTGCTTAACTATAAATGGTGGAACAATTAATCAACACATGGATCCATGGAAGATTATATCCCAAGTTAGCAAGCTGCACTCTTTTCCTTTTCTTTCATTCTTTTTTTTCATGAGCCGCCCCCTCTCCTTCTTTCTTTTCAGCACACAACCCATCACCACCACCATCTTTCCTTCTTGTCCCACCTTCCCTAGACAATTTAAATGTGGTGTCACATCCAAGACATACCTTCACCATTTGTCCCAAGTTTAGTCACTTGATAAACTAATACTATCCTCCAAAGTTGATGTGATTAACCACTAAAAATGGGAAGACTTCTTAAACCATTAATCCCATGAAAGATTATTTACCAAGAATAGCATGTGGTGACCCCCCCTTTTTAAGCTTCTCAACCGTCGCCCCCCTATAGTCTTACAATTCATTTTTTAATCCAAAGATTAATCAAATAAAACCTCATTAATCACATTGATTAGAATGGCATCAACACTAGTTATGGTTAGATTTAGTAATACACACACATCCAAGAGAGATCACCTTCCAAAATTAGCACCAAGACCTCTCCTTTTTTACTTGTAGCCGTCGCACACCCCTCCCCCAACATAATCATTATTTTTTTTCCAACAAGCTTGGATACTCACATCACTAAACCTAGGTAATGTCACATTATGGAAAGGAGTTAGAAGGTAATCATGTATTTAGTCACATTGCAAGATTTCCATCCAACATAATTTCTTGAATTGCATTCTTACAAGATTTGATTAGGATGTAAACATTGATTTGATTAGGCATCATCTTTAAGATCTTGTGCAAATAAGGAAGGATTCTATGAAGCACAAGGTTCCATGCTAGTTGACATACCAAAACTAGAAGCCACCTCTTTCTTTCCTCTTCCCCTCTCGCTCTCGCCTCCCTCTATCTCTCTCGGCTCACTCTCTCTCTCTCGATCTCTCTCCCTCTCTTTTCCTCTATAAATAGTGGTCCTTGGTTGATCATTCATTTGTTTGTCTCACCAATCAATATTACTTGCACACACACACACATACACTTAACCTCTTCCTAGTTCCAAGTTATCATTGCAAGATTCAAGAGGTATGATCATCCATTCACTTTGTTATTCTTACTTTTCCACACACTAGTGTTCACCCGTATAAAGAACCATGGTCAACATGTATCACAACTGTTAGAATCTAGTAATAAGATGATATATGAAAACATTCCTTTATATATATATATATATATATATATATATATATATATATATGTATACAAGTAGTATGTATAAGTAGGTATGTATGTTTTATGCTATGTATACATGTATGTTGAATATTCTACTTTTATAAGTATGTTGGAATATATATGTAGGGTAGGGATCATACGAGAACCAAATTTAGGGAGAGAACCAAGGAACCAATGTGAACATGGGGTAGTTTTGTAAATATGCTAAAGACATAAAAGAAATAAAAAAATGTGAAACAAACAAGTCACGTTCATCCTCTTCCCCCTTTATCATCCCAACCCTAGCTTTCTTCATTTCCACCATCTCAACACCTGCGACCACCGCATCTAACCACCAAATCATCACCACACCACCACCACCAAATCGTATTCTTTGATTAGGTTAATGAGATCTTCATCACATGTGACGGATACGAGTGCATCTAGATCTAGAAAGAGAGAGAGAGAGAGAGAGGGGGAGAGAGAGAGAGAGAGCCGGTATAAGAAGAAGGCAGAAAAAGAAAGAAGGAGATCAGAGTACGCTGGAGCTGCTCCTAAACAATAATCAAAGAATTACTTTCGTCTCTCTCTCCTCTGTTCTTATAATAGGTAATTTAAATTGTTATGTATAAGCATTTGTGATTATTCTTCTTGATCATACTAGCATGGAGCTGGAAGTTATGATGTTGTTAACTTAATATACTAATTAATCTATGACTGCTGATTTACTATTGTTGATGTCCTCACAGGGAACATTTCTTCCATTGGTAATCCAACCAGCAATAGTTCAAGCAGGATTGTGGTCAACATGGCTGGCTATATTTTGCTCTTTAAAGGTATTATTATTTAATTAATACAGTACCGTTTTAGGGTTTATTTGTGGGGTTTTGAAGACTTGGAAAACTTCATGGCCTCTATTTTTATTTCTACAGATGTTTCAAGCATTAACCAGGGATCGACTTGAACGTTTGAATGCCTCTCCTTCTGCAACTCCCTGGACGTACTTCCGTGTATATTTGGCTTTGTTGCTGGTTGTCAATGTTGATGCAGTCTGGTATTTGCTCAAAAAAATTTCTTTTTCATGAATCTTAGTGAGTTTTTAATTTTTGTTGTGCCAATGGGACCATAACTTTGTATGTTAGAAAATTCGTTTAGAGTTCTCAATCATAGTTATCAATGTTTTTGCTAGCTTTTGTGATAGGCTGTAACAGGAATAGTGAGTGTCAGGGATGATATCTCCTGAAGTGACATTCCCATAATGTGGGGTTACAATACTCCTATGTTGGATCATCGCTATTGTAAACTCATTTGATACCTCTATGTGGTAGGCTCATCAATGGGTTTGAGTGTTGGACTGGAATTAGATCTGCATACGGTCAGTGATATGTACATGTGAATTAAGAATGTTAATGCACATGTGCATAACGTAGTTGCTACTGATAAAAGTAATGTTAATGCACATGTGCATTTATACTAATATCATTACGGGCATTCATTATAACGCACACGTGCATATGTTATGTGGTAATTAAAAAATAACGTTAATGCACATATGCATTAAGATTGAAATTTTGATTTTCTTATGTGTTTTTATTATTTGTAGTTAAAGAATGGAAAAAATCGAAAAAGGTAACTTTTGTCTTAAAATCGAGGGAGAAAGGGTCAAGAAAATTTGCCAGATGCGATTGAGGATGATGACATAATCATTGATCATGAAGTTAAAAAAGGTTGTTATTATTTATTTAAGCAATTTAGGTATATATGCACATGTGCATATATGTATATGCACATGTGTATATCTGTATATTTTTCATGTTAACTAGTAAATGTTAATTGTTAGTTGTTTAAACAAACGAATAATGTGATAAATTTGAGAAGTATACGATGTTCAGGCTGACAGATGAAAAAACAAGGGAGATGTTAGACGAGGGATCAATGAAGTGTGAAGAGTGTTGAAAGATGATAAGTAAAAGCGGAAGAAGATGAGAAGGGAAAAATAAGCAATAGAAGGGGATTGTTGGTGGACATGAATTTGTGAGATAATTTGAAGTTTGTAGGTAGGTGGTTAGTGGTAGCATAGTTGGTTTGTAATATGGATATTTTTTTGTTATCATTGGTTTTATTGAGTTAATGCATTTGGTAGAAACTACATGTAGTTGTATGATAAAAACAAATTGTTATAAAAGCTTTGTTATTTGAAGGATGATGCATGCACATATGTATATTTGGGTGGCCATATATGGTTGTTGATAGGTTGATTATGTTTGTAATTATTATTTTTAGCGTATGTAAATTGGTATGATAATGAAATTGACATATGCACATGTGCATGATTATAATTAAACCCCCACCACCCAAGAACCTAAACCCACTACCCCACCCCCATCCCAACATACCTAAAAACTAATCCCGAAAGCTAAACCACTAAAAAATCTAACTATATTAGTAAAATGCTCATGTGCATGCAGTACACGTTTTTTATTTTATAGTTCTTATATAGAGGTGTTTTAAGTTTATTCGTGTTTGTTGTCATACACGTGTTTTATTTTCAATTTATGTCATAATATGCATGACTAAACAATTGGCGAGTTCGAGTGTATCGTATATATCACTTTGCGGCCATTTAATGATTATTGAATAAAATTTGTGACCCCTTTATATCTCATATCGTGTCCATTTAATAATCATTTAATTCTGGTAATTGACAATTCATTCAATAGTGTGATTTAATAGTGAAATGCACATGTGCATACGGTATATTTCTGTATATATAACAGCGAATTGCACATGTGCATTAGGGATGACGTCATATGACGTCATATCAGCCATTTTTTTTATTTTTTTTATTTTTTTTGAATTATTAACACAAAATAATCATTTTGGTGTTTTTATATATTTTTTATTTTTTTTGGTTATATAATGTTTTTATTTTTTGATGGAGGGGTTTTTGTAGACACACTTCATATTTACAAAAATGCCACCTATTCACACTGGTTCCTTGTTCTCTCCCTAAATGGTAGTTCTCAAATGATCAAATCCTATATATGTATGTATGCGAGACATGTGTGTGTACACATGTATGTGTACGCATGTATATATATGTTGGGAGAGCTTTTTTTATTGGAGCCGGTGATGCTCGCGAGGATCCCAATGTCGATACTGGTACGTTCCTTGTTAACAACACTTATGCTTCCGTACATTTCAATACTTGTGCCGATTTAAGTTTTTGTGTCGATTGACTTTAAATAAACCCTTGGGGTAGAATCTAGTAGGTTGGGCACACTCTATTCTATAGAATTTTCCAACAGTGAGGTTATTGAGTCGGAAGAAGTCGTTGAATGATGTACCTTGAATTTGGGAGATCACGAGTTTAGTATAGATTTCTTTCCGATAGCGTTGGGTAGTTATGATGTGGTAGGTGGCATGGATTGGTTGTCGAAGGACCATGCGGAGATTGTGTGCCATGAGAAGATTGTTCCTATTCCCCTTTCGAGTGGTGAAGTTCTTTCGGTCAAAGGAGAGAATAGTCAAGCCACGTTACGAATCATATCTTGCATGAAAGCCCAGAAGTGCCTTCGCAAGGGCTATTTTGCATTTCTAGCAGACGTGATCGAGAAGAAGTCTAAGGATTTGAAGATCGAAGACATCCCTGTCATGAGGGATTTTCCTGAAGAATTATCTGGACTGCCGCCTCTGAGGCAAGTAGAGTTTCGTATTGATTTGGTTCCTGGTGCTGCACCTATCGCCCGTTCTCCTTATCATTTAACATCATTAGAGATGCAAGATCTATCAAGTCAGTTGCTAGAATTGTTGGATAAGGGTTTTATTCGGCCAAGTTTCTCTCCATGGTGCGCGCCTGTGTTGTTTGTGAAGAAGAAAGATGGATCTTATCGTATGTGCATAGACTACCGAGAGTTGAGCAAGCTCACCATCAAGAATCGGTACCCTCTCCCAGGATTGATGATTTGTTTGGTCGGTTGCAAGGCACCAGTTTCTATTCTAAGATTGACCTAAGACCGGGATATCATCAGTTACGTGTGCAAGAGGAAAGCATACCTAAAACGGCTTTCAGGATGCGTTATGGTCATTATGAGTTCTTAGTCATGCCATTCGTATTGACCAACGCACCAACGGTATTTATGGATTTGATGAACAGAGTGTGCAAGCCGTATTTGGACAAGTTCGTGATTGTCTTTATTGATGATATATTGATATATTTTACGAACTTAAGAGGAGCATGAGAAACATTTGAAGTTGATTCTTGAGCTACTTAAGGGCGAGAAGTTGTATGCTAAGTTCTCAAAGTGCGAATTTTGGATTTGCGAAGTTCACTTTCTTGGTCATGTGCTAAATGAGAAAGGTATTCATGTCGATCCAGCAAAGATTGAGGCAATCAAGATTTGGGAAGCACCAAAGTCGCCTACGGAAGTGCGACAATTTTTAGGACTAGCTGGTTATTATCGACGATTTACTGAGAACTTCTCAATGATAGCTCAATCCTTAACCGTTTTGACTCAGAAGGATAAGAAGTTTGAATTGGGTGATAAGCAAGAATCCGCTTTTCAGTTGTTGAAGCAAAGGAGGTGCAACGCTCTACTTTTGTCTCTGCCAGAAGGTATGGATGATTTTGTGGTCTACTACGATGCTTCACACCAAGGTCTCGGGTGTGTTTTGATGCAAAAGGATAAAGTGATTGCGTATGCCTCTCGTCAACTCAAGGTTCACGAGAAGAATTACACTACGCACGCGTTGGAGTTAGGAGCCGTAGTCTTTGCACTCAAGATTTGGAGACATTACTTGTATGGAACCAAGTGTACTGTCTTCACTGACCACAAGAGCTTGCAACACATCTTCGATCAGAATGATTTGAACATTCGGCAAAGAAGATGGGATGAATTGCTGAACGATTACGACTTTGAGATTAAGTATCACCCAGGAAAGGCAAACGTCATAGCGGATGCCTTAAGTCGTAAAGAACGCGTCAAGACCTTACGTGTTCGCGCACTAGGTTTGCCAATTCATTCAAGTCTCATGGATCGCATTCGCGAAGCCCAGAAGGAAACACTCAAGGAATCCAATATCAAGGAAAAAACTTTGAATGCTATGGTTAGGTTATTGGAACCAAGGACTGACGGAACGTTGTATTTCTCTAATAAGATTTGGGTTCCATTGTTTGGTGGATTGAGGGACTTGGTACTCAAAGAGGCCCATAAGTCAAGGTATGCAGTTCATCCAGGAGCCGATAAGATGTATAAGGATTTGAAGGAACTATATTGGTGGCCTAACATCAAGGGTAGTATTGCTATGTACGTCAGAAAGTGCCTCCGTGCTCTAAAGTCAAAGCTGAGTATCAGAAACCCTCCGGTATGTTACAGCAACCTGAGATACCCGTGTGAAAGTGGGAGCAAATCTCAATGGATTTTATCACTGAGTTGCCAAAAACGTCAAATGGTCATGACACAATTTGGGTAATTCTGGATCGATTGACTAAGTATGCTCCCTTTTTGCCAATCACGTAAACGGATAAACTGGACAAATTGGCAAATGTCTACATCAAGGAGATTGTATCTAGGCACGGTATTCCAGTTTCTATCATCTCTAATCGGGATAGTCGATTTACTTCCAAGTTTTGGCAGACTCTGAACGAGCCACTCGGTACTTGATTGGACATGAGTACTGTAACACCCCAACCGATGGCGGAAACATCGAGGTGTCACGTAAGAATGAGTATACAGTAGCACATGGTAATCCAAATTTTAATTGAAATAAATTTAAATTGCAAATATCCAAAAATAGAAATACATAAGAGTTTTAAATGTGGAAATCTAATACATCACACAAGAATCAAGCAAGCATAGACTCCTCATTGTCTTCATAAAACCCTCTAATCTTCATGAATCATTATTTCCTGTTGAGTTGTAAAAATGGGGGGGGGGTCAACTAGAAGTTGGTGAGAATACATAATCCATGTTAAGCAAATAGTTTAAGTATAAAAGTCTAGCAATTCATATGTCTATCGTAAATTTAAGTCTACAAGAATAGTATAATATGTTGACATAATCAAACCTCCGACTAGTTTAGGTCCATCCCGTCATCTACGGTTCACCTTAGTAATATGTTGGAACGATAACAATCACCCACGCTACCTATGTAGGAGGTACACGTATCCGGGTGGGATTGTCAATCCAATAGATCTATTATTGAATATCGCCGGCTTGGCCATAGCTAATGATTATGTAATGTTGAAACTCGTTGAAACTGTTGACTAATTCATGAGACAATAAAGTTTACTACTAGACATGCATGTTGAATTGCTTAAAATGTTGCAAGTATAAAGAATCGCATAAACATGGTTACGTAAACTCACCTTGGTGTAGTATTAGGTATTGAGGAATAGTATAAGTGTAGCCCAATAGATTGCCAAGTATTACCCTATGTATAAGGCAACAAATAAGTCTAAGTCTATCTAGTTTATAAGTATATTCTAGGGTTTCGATTTGGGGATATCCAATTGTTGAATTTATAATAAAATGTTTAAATAAATGAAGGGAAATTTGGTAATTAAATAAATGAAAAGTCTCTTTATAAAATTTGAATTTAGAATGTTCACAATAATGTGTTTGAAGTTTAAAAATAATTTTTATAAAATTATTTTCTTTAAAATAGATTTTTAAATCTATTTATTACAAATTGCCAAAATTTAACTTTAATATTTAAAAATACTAAAATTAAAGAATTATTATTTTAAAAATCATATTTCTGTTCTAAATATTTAAAAATAAATTGTATAAAATTTTGGTGCAAAAATAATAAAAATTGAATTTATTATGATTTAATTGTGATTAAAACTAACAAAAATTGATTAAAAATATAAAATAAATGATTTTTCAGAATTAAAAATCATTTCAGTAAAGTTTATCATTGTACAAACTCAGGATAATTTCTGTAGAAATTTATAAAATTGTTTTGATATTTTAATGGATTTTTATAAATATAATAGCATAAAATTGATTTAATTATTATAAATATTAAATAAATGAATTTCAGAAAACTAAAAATTGTAGATAAATCTTTTACATCAGATTTGATAAATATAATTTTTTTAGAATTTATAAAAAGGTTTTAATATTTAAAAATGAATTTACAAGTTTTAATGTATAATATATATTTATAATGGTTTGTTTTAAAATGAAAATAAATGGAAAAAAGGGGGTGTCCAAGCCGGGACTCGAACCCGGGTGATTACAGTTACAAGCGCCAGTCACAACCACTTGGCCTAGGCCTGTGGTTGTGATAAATCTCGTTTTAAAAAAATAAATACATTACGCGAAACAGTTTCATCCCCAAATCATAGAGCCACGAACCCTAGATCTGCAATTGATTGATTCACTCATCAATAGCCCAATTAATCACGGGGCTATTTATGAGTGATGGCCGATATACAAAACCCACAGGAGAAATTGGACTTACAAGTTTGTTTCGGGTTCGATTGATTGGTCAAACCACAAGGTCAAAATGCAATCGTGAAGAACAAATCAGAGTTTAATAACGAAGATTGGAGGTTGAGAAAAGATTAATGGCGAGTTGTGAAGGCTTGTGGACGATCAATTTATAGTGTGGGTTACAGAATCGAAGAAATGGTAAGGTTGACTATACATTAAAGTTCATACGCGTAATTTGTATAATTGTGTATCAATTGATGATCAATACACGTGCATCCTAGTCAATATAGGCCGGAAATCATGCTATAAATAATATCTCAATCAATTACGAGTCCAAAGGTGTGATTTCAAGTCAATAAGGAAAGTTTGACTTGGGTT
Source organism: Ambrosia trifida (assembly GCA_028751855.1). NCBI lineage: Eukaryota > Viridiplantae > Streptophyta > Magnoliopsida > Asterales > Asteraceae > Ambrosia > Ambrosia trifida. The sequence goes on from CM054124.1 coordinate 168,340,085, forward strand.
TTTGACTGGAACGTGCAGCGAGCAGAAGAAGAATATATAAAACAGAAGTTATGTGAATATATATATATATATATTACTGGCTGGATATAAACCAAAACATCAACGTGGCTTAGCTGGTTAGTGCATGTGTGTTGTTTGTGGTTGGCTCTGGTTCGATACCCGGCTCGGGCGCTTTTTAATTCCATTTTTAAAATAGGTAGGAAAGGTTAGTGGGCCTGATCCAATGGGTGTTGGGCCGGGGGTCAAGTGGACTCAGATCTGGGCCAAGTGTTTGGCCTGACTTTATGTTGTGGGTTGGGTTTTGATAACAAAACTGATTTCCATTTTTTTTTAACTGATAAAATCTGAAAATTATTTTTAATATTATTATTATTATTATTATTACTATAGGTCTATACATATATATATATATATATATAAATTGTGTATTAGGGATAGCGTATGAAGTAAGGCTTTTACGTAGAAAAAATTTGGGGAAAATTTTTGCGATGTTACAGTCTCCCCTACTTTTAGGAACTTCGTCCCGAAGTTAAAAGGAGAACACCAGGTTTACAATTGGTCGGCTACTGAAAACCTTGATAAAATTCCTCACTACCTTAATGTACCTGTAAATTCATGATTACGTTCCGGACCGTAATTACCAATTTACCTTACATTAGGGTTTTGCGTCCTTTTATGACTCTACCGATTGTTGAGCAGGTCTGATAGTCTCCACCAGTCGTTGAGCAGGTTGTAGGGCCTCTCCCGACTGTTGGAAAGACATGATGACCTCTACCAATCGTTGAGTAGATTGTTTGGTAGTCAACTAATTGTCGTACAAGTAAGCAAGTATGATTATAGATATAGCAATCAGTTCACCTTCAAACAAGCATGCACACAGATGTTATGATAATACTTGAATTTATTATTTGAATCAAAAGTGGTAATACATGAAATTAAATAGACATTATTCAAATGGTAGGGTTTGTTGTTAAGTAGCTGGAGGGTTTCAAGCGGGGTTATTTGGAGCATCAAGAGCGTTTGTAGCAGGGATTCGACAAGCATTTGCAAGATGCCCATACCTTTGACAATTGGTGCACTGTCGGCAGGGTACTTGAGTTGGATGGTGATACTGGCAGGTGTTACACTTAGGTAGGTTCCCATTGTATTGTTTCTTGGTGGGTGGGGCAGTGGTGTCTATTGCAAAATTCCTGACCTTGTTCTTCCCGTTGGTTGAGGCCTCAGTTTTGATATCAACGGCAGGTTGGGGAGTATCCTTTTTCTTTTCCCCTTTACGAGTCAGGGTTCCTGCCTTCACATGGTTATCTGTTAGGGTGGCAGCCAAACGCTTTGCTTCCCCCAAAGTAGTAGGGTTCCTTCCCCACACTGTGTCTTGAATCTGCATCGGTAAGCCACCAATGTATTTCTCGATTGCAATAGGCAAGGGGGTGACCTTGTGTGGTAGCAGTAGACTAAGTTCGTGAAAACGAGTGTTGTAAGCAAGGTTTTCTCCACTATCTTGAGCAAGATCATGAAATTCATCTTCCAGCTTCTTAATTTCATTACGAGGACAGAACTCTGCCTTCATAATTTCTTTAGCTTGATCCCAAGTTAAGGCTAGTGCAGCTTCAGCTCCGCGAGTGCGTTTTTCTTCATTCCACTAAGTGAGTGCTCGTTTGTGTAGAACACTCATGGCATAACGGACCTTAAAGTTGTCGGGGCATTCACTGTTGATGAAGGTATTCTCAATATGTGACACCCGGCAAATTCTGGTTAACATCGTTGTCTAGATGAAAGTCTACCTTAGCGAGTCACGCGTATATTGTACTTAACTGGGTTAGTTAAGTCGTGTTATGGTTCGGGAACTGTTAGTTCAGTATAGAGGATCATCGGATGTTAGTCTAGAGGTTCATATGATGTCAGTCTTTAACCAAGTGTACAAGTGGTGACGATTCGTAGAATCGTCAGAACATAGGGAACATACAAGTCTCGAGTCCCGGGAATTGGTGAACGAGTGTGAATATGTTTGGTTGCAAGTGTTATGTGTTTACAATCATTAGGTGACTTGTCGGTATGTGAAAATGTGTTAACATATGTTAAAACGGGGTTTAACGCGCAAAATACACGGAACCAACCCCTATAGGCGATTAGGGTTGGCTAATCGCCTATAAGGGGGGCGATTGGGCTTCATGGGAGGCGAGTAGCATGCTAATCGCATGCTACAGGGGGCGATTAGCCCCTAAATACATGAATGTCATGCGATTAGCAATGCTAATCGCGTATAGCTGCTGCACAATCGCGTGTTACGTGCTGGACGACTAAAAACGACTATAAATACAATGCTTGACCTCCTAAACTTCATAATATCAACCCTAGTCGTCCCATAACCCGCCCCAACACACACACAACCTCTGGAACGTGATTTTGGATCAAAACACAAGGTTTCAAGCTTATTTCATCAATCTAACACAATCTAAGGTGTGATTTTCATCCATGAAATCTTTATAAACATTTTTATTAAATCCCTAACGGTCCAGACCTGTTTTAAAACGTATGAGTCTTCTGAAAATCGTTAATAATCATTGTTAATTGGATTATAAGTAGCATGCATGATGTATGTGGGTTTTCAATCAAAAGCTAGGGTTTTTATGATTCAAGATGGATGATTACATGTTATTAGGTTAGTTTCAGATTAATAATGATGGCATGATGATAGGATCTGAGTAATTGTTCATTAGGGTTATAATTATGCATGTTAATGTGATGTTTCATGCTATGTGTATTGTGTATGGATTACATGGTTGCATGCAGGGCTGATAATACGAGGCTAAACGAAGGATTTTGGTTTAAACATGTTTGGTATAGTTGTTGGATTGATATTGGATGATCACACGCGTTCTGGATCTGATTTGGAGTGTTAAACGCGCGAAAAACCGGAACAGCTGGGTTACTGGCGATTAGCAACCCTAATCGCCTATGTTATAGGCGATTAGGAGGCCAATCGCCTGTAAGGATGCCCTAATCACCTATATATCATGCGATTGGAGGCTAAATGCCTCTATTACATGCAATTGTGATCCTAAATGCTAGTTAAGTCCTGAAATACATGTCTTATAGCCCTAATCGCCTATAAACTCAAGATTTACATGTCTTATGACCCTAATCGCCTATATTATAGGCGATTAGCCTTCCTAAATGCCTGTTGACCAACCTAAATGCTAGTTGACTTTTCCTAATCGCGTGTACTGCTGCTGTAAGTGTAAATTAGCATTCCGAGACCCGATTTGACATCTAGGAACATGCTAGGAACCCCGTAACATATCTAATATCTTGGTAACATATGTTTGGATGTAATTATGTGATACGTGAACTACGTGCTATAACTTGTTGGATGTTAACGTATGTTAAGTGTGATTGCATGATTGTATGTTTGAGAGCGTAAACATAACACGGGGAGTCTCGGGTCACCAATGGGATGTCGAGTCTTGTACATTGGGTCAATTAAACAGTCACGGTGTTTTCAAACGAACTTGGTTATGGTCTGGACATCTAGGGACTAACTAACCTGCGGGTTATTAGTCTAAGTACTTGTAACTGTCATATGTTAGGTCGCCGCTTTACGGGACTAGCATAGCTGCTGAGTTTATTCGTGTTACGGAGTAACGCAACTTAAGGTGAGTTTACGGCCCCTCTTTTAACTGGTTTCACTTTTCGGGGGAGAGAACATGTGTTAAAACTTATGTTTGGTAACTACTGTCATACTATGGGTTTCTATGGTTTACTATACGATCCTTGGAAGTCCCGGGGGGAACCATGAATGTGCGGGTTTGCACAACGGGGAAATGTGAATAGCGCTATTGGGAGTGACCAACCCCGCTCGTCGACTTGGAGGGTCGGCGGGTGCATATTGTCTCAAACAGGAACAACAGGTTTACTACATCGGGCACGACATCTGGTTTGCAAGTTAGTAATGGTTTTCCAATCGTGATAGTAACAAAACATACGCCTAGCTAGCGTACTTTGGTTTTCGATTTGTTATAGTATGGACAGGTTGAACTTGGTACTTGGATTACAAACCTGTAAACTCACCAGCATTTTTGTGCTGACGTAAACTTTTACATGTTTTCTCAGGTCGCTAAGGTAGCACAATGGAACTAGGGCGCACGCGTCTGCACGGCGTCTAGTTAGGATTGCATGGTTTTCAAACGTTGAACACTTGGATTATTTTGGATTATGTTTTGAATAAGCTTCCGCTGTAATTGGGGATTTTTAAACTATGTTTTTGAAATTGCATATGTTCATTTAGACTTGTTTATTGTGATCGTTGGTTTGGATCCTGGTTTGTCATGCGCCTCGCGGTAAAACTACGCAAGTGGATTTTGAGGGTGTGACAGATTGGTATCAGAGCCAATGGTTATAGTGAACTAGGACTGCATGTAGAGTCTAGTCTATAGCCGAGTCGCACACACTAGACGATCACATAGTACTAAACATTTTGATGGATTACGTATGGGCTGTCGGGGTGTCTCTAAATCATCTGATCTTTCTATGTTACATCATCCGTTCTATCCTAGGTCGAGTTACTTGCTTTCTAGGCAGTGTGGTGTATTGGGGTAAATCGTGTACTCTTGAGATTTGTCCAAGGCTCGAACATCTCCCTTTCATACTCCAATAGAAACACTTGCCATAAACTACCGTAGTATTACGGTGTATAGCTAAGAGTCTATGTGCGGTGATTTGAACTTTGAACTAGGAGAACACTTGGAGGACCATGTAGAGCGGTTTATCATTTTGGGTGCACACAAAATCATAAACCAAAATGCATGAAAGCCCTGGTGAGCTCTGGGTTCGAATGGATAGTCCTGGATTGGATCTAGCTTTAATCTTGTAAACGTTAGTGGTTATCATTAGCTGTGAAACTAAATTTTCTCGTTCTTTCTGCCAGAATCATGTCTGGAGTACGAGGAGGACGTGGAGGTGGTCGCAATGGTGGACGTGGTGGTGGTCGCGGTGGTGCTGGTGGTCGTGGAGGTGTTAACCTATCACAGGATGATCTGAACAACTTGCTACAAGCTGCCTTTCAGTTAGGGCACAATGGTGGTGGTAAGTTGATTTATCCATTTTTGCCTCATTAGTGAACCTTGTTTACATTCGTCGTGTTTCCTCACGCGTTTCATTTCAGGTGGTCCTGTTAACCCACCCCCACTCATGTGTACCTACATGATGTTTCGGGACTGTAAGCCCCATGAATTCTCTGGCACTGAGGGTGCGGTGAGCTTACTCAGGTGGTTGGAAAAGGTGGAGTCAGTGTTTCTGATGTGTAACTGTCTCCCAGAGGATCGAGTTAAGTATGCTGCTGCGTTATTCCAGGATGTTGCTTTGACCTGGTGGAATAACGTCAACCAGAATATGGGTATTGGGGAGGCTTATGCTATGCCTTGGGAGAATTTCGTGCAACTGCTGAAGCGAGAGTACTGTCCAAGGGAAGAGGTGCAGAAGTTAGAGCACGAGGTGTGGAACCTCAAGATGTCTGGGTCCGAAATTGAGAAGTATACGGTAAGGCGTAATGAGTTGGCAGTGCTGTGTCCTGATCTGCATGTGCCAGAGTACAGGAGGATCGAACACTATATCTCGGGGTTAGTGCCAGAAATCGCAGGGTTGGTAGCTACGGGAAATCATCCTACATACTCAGAGGTAGTCCGATCGGCTCATAGGATGACCAACTTGAAGGTGAATGAGGGTATTTTGCCTGCTAAGGGTTCGACTGTCATGGCCCCAGAGAACAACAAGCGTAAATGGGACAATGAGGGGAAAGGATCGGGGCCAGCACAGCAGGGTAAGAGATTTGATAGCGGGGGTTCTTCTTCTACTGGTAACAAACAGGGCGGTTATGCGGGGAAACTGCCTAAATGCAACAAGTGTGGGCGTCATCATCAGGGGAACTGCGACAGTAATCGTTGCCATCGCTGCTAGCGATTTGGGCATTTTGCTAAAGATTGTCGGGCTACACTTCCATCGACCCAGGCCCCAAGCAATACCCCGGCTCCTGCTGCTCAAGGAACTACGGGAAGACAAGGATGTTACAACTGTGGTGAGACTGGGCATTACAAGAAGGATTGCCCGAAACTGAAGCAGGGCGGGAACAACGGTAACGGAAACAACTGGGGCGGCGGCAGGAATGCACGTGCCTTCGTCATTGGAGCCGCTGAGGCTAGACAGGATCCTGACACAGTTACCGGTACGTTCCTTCTCAATAATCGCTCTGTTAGTGTTTTATTTGATTCTGGTGCCGACAAGAGTTTTATATCTGTGGAAGTTAGTCGACTGCTAGATGTAGTACCCGTACCATTAGAGGCTAAGTATATAATTGAGTTGGCTGACGGTAAAAAGATTGAAGCTACTTGTATCCTTCGGGAGTGTCAACTAGAGTTGTCGGGTTTGTCGTTCCCCATCGACCTTATGCCGGTACATTTGGGTAGTTTTGACGTGGTGGTAGGCATGGATTGGTTGTCTTTGTATCGCGCGGAGATTGTCTGTTACGACAAGATTATTCGGATTCCTCTCCCGGATGGAGAATTCCTTTCTGTGTAAGGTATCAAGGGTGGTGTTCCGCTAAATATCATCTCCAGCATGAAAGACCTTAAGTATCTTCGAAAGGGTTATTCGGCCGTTTTGGCGCTCTTATCTGTTTCCTCTAGCGATGAGAAGAAGATCGACGATATTCCTGTTGTACGCAAGTTTCCTGATGTATTTCCTGATGATTTATCTGGTCTTCCTCCCCATCGTCAAGTTGAGTTCGGCATTGATCTTGTACCAGGGGCTGCTCTTATTGCTCGGGCCCCCTACCGTCTTGCACCTCCCGAGATGCAGGAATTGTCTAGTCAGTTACAGGAACTCTTGGACAAGGGTTTCATCAGACCAAGTTCTTCCCCTTGGGGAACCCCGATTCTATTCGTCAAGAAGAAGGATGGAAGTTTCCGATTGTGTGTGGATTACAAAGAACTGAACAAATTGACCGTCAAGAACCGTTATCCTCTTCCACGTATTGATGATCTATTCGACCAACTTCAGGGTTCTAGCTATTACTCTAAGATTGATTTGAGGTCCGGTTATCACCAGTTGTGCGTAAGGGAAGCTGACGTTGCAAAGACTGCCTTTCGTACACGTTATGGCCATTTCGAATTCTTGGTCATGCCTTTCGGTCTCACGAACGCACCGGCGGTTTTCATGGACTTGATGAACCGCGTTTGCAAGCCATATCTTGACAAGTTCGTCATTGTGTTTATTGATGACATCCTGATTTACTCCAAGAACAAGACTGAACACGAGGAACACCTGCGTTTGGTTTTGGAACTCTTGCAACGGGAACAACTTTACGCCAAGTTCTCAAAGTGTGACTTTTGGTTACGCGAAGTTCAGTTCCTAGGACATGTGGTTAATGAACTAGGAATTCATGTCGATCCAGCTAAGATCGAAGCGATCAAGGATTGGGGAGCACCAAAGACGCCAACTGAGGTGCGGCAATTCCTAGGCCTTGCGGGCTACTATCGTCGTTTCATTTAGGGGTTCTCGAAGATCGCTCAACCCCTCACCACTCTTACTCAGAAGGATAGAAAATTCGACTGGGGTGAACCACAAGAGTTGGCATTTCAAGAACTAAAGTCTAAACTTTGTTCTGCTCCTATTTTGTCCTTGCCTGAAGGCCCTGATGATTTCGTTGTTTACTGTGATGCTTCTATTCATGGTCTCGGTTGCGTGTTGATGCAACGCGAGAAAGTGATTGCGTATGCTTCTCGTCAACTCAAGGTGCACGAGAAGAACTACACCACCCATGACTTGGAGTTGGGTGCAGTGGTTTTCGCGTTGAAAATCTGGAGACATTACTTGTACGGTACCAAATGCACCATCTACACCGATCACAAGAGTCTTCAACATATTTTCGACCAACAACATTTGAACATACGACAGCGTCGTTGGATTGAACTCCTGAACGACTATGATTGTGCCATTAAGTACCATCCTGGCAAGGCGAATGTTGTAGCAGACGCCTTGAGCAGGAAGGAATCAACTAAACCTCGTCGCGTTCGGGCGTTGCAACTCACCATTCATTCATCTCTACCTGATCAACTCCGTTCTGCCCAGTTAGAAGCTTTGAAGGAGGAAAACCTTAAAGCTGAGACTATGCACGGTGCTGACAAGCACCTCGAGCGAAGGCCTGATGGCCTGCACTACTTCGCAGAACGCATATGGGTTCCTTTATTCGGGGGACTTCGGGAGCTTGTCCTAGATGAGGCTCACAAGTCCCGGTATTCTATTCATCCTGGTTCGGATAAGATGTACCAAGATCTAAAGGTGCTTTACTGGTGGCCAAACATGAGGTCGGATATAGCCTCATACGTGAGTAAGTGCTTGACCTGTGCTAAGGTCAAGGTGTAATAGCAGAAACCGTCGGGTCTCTTGCAACAACCTGAAATTCCGGAGTGGAAATGGGAACGGATTACAATGGATTTTGTCACACAACTACCTAAGTCACCCAGCGGGAATGATAAGATATGGGTGATTGTTGATCGGTTGACCAAATCAGCCCATTTTCTCGCTATTAAAGAGACCGACACCATGGATCGTTTGGCTCGTCTTTATCTGAAGGAAGTTGTTTCTAAGCACGGGGTGCCGGTTTCTATAATCTCGGATCGTGACTCCCACTTTACTTCTCACTTCTGGAAGTCTTTGCACAAGGCTTTGGGTACCCAGCTAGACATGAGTACAGCTTATCACCCACAGACTGACGGTCAGAGTGAGCGCACGATTCAAACTTTGGAAGACATGCTGCGGGCATGTGTGATCGATTTTGGCAAAGGTTGGGAAGCTCATCTACCGTTAGTAGAATTCTCTTACAACAACAGTTATCACACGAGCATCAAGGCGGCTCCGTTCGAGGCACTGTACGGGCGGAAATGCCGGTCTCCTCTTTGTTGGGCTGAAGTGGGTGAGAGTCAACTCACTGGGCCTGAACTAGTGTACGAAACTTCGGAAAAGATCGTACAGATTCGTAACCGGTTGGCAGCGGCACGGGATCGGCAAAAGAGTTATGCTGATCAACGTCGCAAACCATTGGAATTCCAAGTTGATGACAAAGTACTTCTGAAAGTTTCACCATGGAAGGGCGTCATACGCTTTGGGAAGCGTGGCAAACTCAACCCTCGGTATGTCGGTCCATTTACGATCCTGGAACGGATTGGACCGGTGGCATATCGTCTTTATTTACCGACGGAGCTCGGTAACGTACATAACGTCTTCCATGTGTCCAACCTGAAGAAGTGTCTGGCTGACGAGTCTCTTATTGTTCCACTGGAAGAGATCAAGGTGGATGATCGTCTTCTGATTGTGGAAGAACCTGTGGAGATTCTGGATTACAAGATTCGTAGCCTACGTCATAGCAAGATTCGCATTGTGAAGGTTCGCTGGAACTCGAACCGGGGACCAGAGTACACTTGGGAACGGGAGGATCAGATGAAGTCTAAATATCCTCATCTCTTTCCTAAGGAAGCGTTCGAATCGAGATATGTCTCCACTGCAGCTGAATGAATCTCGGGGCGAGATTCCTTTTAACGTGGGGATGATGTGACAACTCGGGTAAATCTCTCTCTTGGTTTCTATCTTTTGTCTGTTTCTTTTGTTTTCCTTTTGGGTACTGTGCAATTTTCGGGACGAAAATTCTTTTAACGTGGGGATGATGTGACACCCGGCAAATTCTGGTTAACATCGTTGTCTAGATGAAAGTCTACCTTAGCGAGTCACGCGTATATTGTACTTAACTGGGTTAGTTAAGTCGTGTTATGGTTCGGGAACTGTTAGTTCAGTATAGAGGATCATCGGATGTTAGTCTAGAGGTTCATTAGATGTCAGTCTTTAACCAAGTGTACAAGTGGTGACAATTCGTAGAATCGTCAGAACATAGGGAACATACAAGTCTCGAGTCCCGGGAATTGGTGAACGAGTGTGAATATGTTTGGTTGCAAGTGTTATGTGTTTACAATCATTATGTGACTTGTCGGTATGTGAAAATGTGTTAAGACATGTTAAAACGTGGTTTAACGCGCAAAATACACGAAACCAACCCCTATAGGCGATTAGGGTTGGCTAATCGCCTATAAGGGGGGCGATTAGGCTTCATGGGAGGCGAGTAGCATGCTAATCGCATGCTACAGGGGGCGATTAGCCCCTAAATGCATGAATGTCATGCGATTAGCAATGCTAATCGCGTATAGCTGCTGCACAATCGCGTGTTACGTGCTGGACGACTAAAAACGACTATAAATACAATGCTTGACCTCCTAAACTTCATAATATCAACCCTAGTCGTCCCATAACCCGCCCCAACACACACACAACCTCTAGAACGTGATTTTGGATCAAAACACAAGGTTTCAAGCTTATTTCATCAATCTAACACAATCTAAGGTGTGATTTTCATCCATGAAATCTTTATAAACATTTTTATTAAATCCCTAACGGTCCAGACCTGTTTTAAAACGTATGAGTCTTCTGAAAATCGTTAATAATCATTGTTAATTGGATTATAAGTAGCATGCATGATGTATGTGGGTTTTCAATCAAAAGCTAGGGTTTTTATGATTCAAGATGGATGATTACATGTTATTAGGTTAGTTTCAGATTAATAATGATGGCATGATGATAGGATCTGAGTAATTGTTCATTAGGGTTATAGTTATGCATGTTAATGTGATGTTTCATGCTATGTGTATTGTGTATTGTGTTTGGATTACATGGTTGCATGCAGGGCTGATAATATGAGGCTAAACGAAGGATTTTGGTTTAACCATGTTTGGTATAGTTGTTGGATTGATATTGGATGATCACACGCGTTCTGGATCTGATTTGGAGTGTTAAACGCGCGAAAAACCGGAACAGCTGGGTTACTGGCGATTAGGAGGCCAATCGCCTGTAAGGATGCCCTAATCGCCTATATATCATGCGATTGGGGGCTAAATGCCTCTATTACATGCAATTGTGATCCTAAATGCTAGTTAAGTCCTGAAATACATGTCTTATAGCCCTAATCGCCTATAAACTCAAGATTTACATGTCTTATGACCCTAATCGCCTATATTATAGGAGATTAGCCTTCCTAAATGCCTGTTGACCAACCTAAATGCTAGTTGACTTTTCCTAATCGCGTGTACTGCTGCTGTAAGTGTAAATTAGCATTCCGAGACCCGATTTGACATCTAGGAACATGCTAGGAACCCCGTAACATATCTAATAACTTGGTAACATATATTTGGATGTAATTACGTGATACGTGAACTACGTGCTTACCATCCCTAGACAGACGACAAGAGCAATAGGACGATCCAAATCCTTGACGATATGCTTCGTGCATGTGTGATTGACTTCGAAGGTAATTGGGATGCCTATCTACCTCTAGTTGAGTTTTCATATAACAACAGTTATCACACTAGCATCAAAGCCGCACCGTTTGAAGCACTCTATGGACGCAAGTGCCGATCACCGTTGTGTTGGGAAGAAGTTGGGGATAAGCAATTGATAGGCCAGAGATCATCCAGGATACTACTGACAAAATCTTTCAAATCATGGATCGTTTTGAAAGCTGCCCGGGATAGACAGAAAATTATGCGGATGTGAGAAGGAAACCTCTGGAATTTCAAGTAGGCGACAAGGTCCTACTAAAAGTTTCTCCTTGGAAAGGAGTGCCCCAGTTTGGAAAACGAGGCAAGTTGAATCCCAGATATATTGGTCCCTTTGAAATCTTGGCGAGAGTTGGCCCTGTCGCGTACAAGCTCAAGTTGCCCCAAGAGTTAAGTGGAGTTCATGACACATTCCATGTGTCAAATCTCAAGAAGTGCTTATCGGACGAATCGGTGATCATTCCGTCAAAGGAGATCAAGATTGATGATTAACTCCATTTTATTGAGGAACCAGTCGAGGTCACGGACTAGAAAGTTCAGAAATTGAGGCGTAGCCGAGTTAAGCTCGTTAAAGTTTGGTGGAAATCTCGATGCGGACCCGAGTTCACTTGGGAACTTGAGGATCAAATGAAGTGCAAGTAACCCTCTATCTTCAAGAATTTCCCGGTATCGGATAAGCCACGTCGAAATTCACGGACAAAATTTCCTCAACTGGGGGAGAATGTGACACCCGCCAATTTATCAGGTCAAAATCCGCACACTCTCTAGTCAATATTTAATTTAATGATCACATTAGATGTTATTTTTTATACATAAGTCCCCTAAGAAAGTCTAGCAAGGCCCGAAACGAGTACAATTTAACCCATATTGACGAGCATTTGTGACACAAGTTTAAACAATTACAATCTATTTTCTAAACACATGCGTATATGTTCATTAATTTAAATGCGTATCAAGGAATGTGTTAAAATATATATAGAGAGAATTTTGTCCATGCTTTCAAAAATAAAGATTTCATAACCTACATATATACACATGTACAAAATATACATGCATAGGATTATGCATGGGGATGAAATAATAATATGAGAAGAACTCATTTAATTTATGTCCGACACAAGCATTTTGTCCCATTTTAATGAACAATCTAATCTTCTTTTTGTGCTTAACTATAAATGGTGGAACAATTAATCAACACATGGATCCATGAAAGAGTATATCCCAAGTTAGTAAGATGCACTCATTTCCTTTTCTTTCATTCATTTTTTTTTCGTGAGCTGCCCCCTCTCCTTCATTCTTTTCGGCACACAACACATCACCACCACCATCTTCCCTTCTTGTCTCACCTTCCCTAGACACAAGACACTTTAAATGTAGTGTCACATCCAAGACATACCTTCACCATTTTTCCCATGTTTAGTCAGTCAAAGTAGCAGCTTTCTTTGTATTCTTGCGAAAAAGAGTGCCATTTTTCACATGGTTATCAGTCAAAGTAGCTGCTAGGCGCTTGGCTTCCTCGAGAGTGGCAGGATTTCTTCCCCACACAGTATCCTGAATCTACATGGGTAGACCTCCAATGTACTTTTAAATAGCAACAGGTAGGGGTGTGACCTTATGTGGTAGTAACAGGCTCAGTTCATGGAAACGAGTGTTGTAGGCCAAATTCTCCCCACTGTCCTGGACCAGAATATGAAACTCATCCTCTAACTTCTTGATTTCATTACGAGGACATAATTCTACCATCATAACATCCTTAACTTGCTCCCATGTCAAAGCCAGTGCGACTTCAGCCCCGCGAGTCCTTTTCTCTTTGTTCCACCATGTGAGTGTCCGCTTGTGGAGGACACTCATAGCATAGCGAACTTTGAGATTGTTATGACACTCGCTATTAATGAAGGTATTTTCGATACCTTCGAACCACTGAAGGAGGCCAGTGGCTCCTTCGTCCCCGCTAAACTTAGGAGGGTTGCAAGTGTTGAAGTGCTTGAGGGTGCAAGCAGTGTGAGCATTCCCGTTCCCATTTCCATTCCCATTGTAATTACCATTCCCATTGCCATTGCCATTTCCATTCATTTGAATGACTTGAGCCACCAAATTGGGAACTAGCGTTGCTATCTGTTGAGCCATTTGCTGGGAAATGATCGCAGCGAGTTGGGCATCGTTGTCATGGTTGTTGTTGTTGATGCTTTCACCATCATGATCGTTGTCAATACGAGAGCTGCGACGAGGAGGTATTATCTGTAAGAGACACAATGAAGGTTCAATGAGACATAAGATGAATCAGGGATAATGAGATGTAATAAGTAATGTAATCATTTATTCATTAATTAAAATGAATAAACGAAAACGTTGACTTATCAAAGCTTCTAGATTCTAATAACAGAAAACTCAGAATACAGGCGTTAACCCTTCCAGATTGCACGTGTTCGTTATTAAAATTTAGGACTTCGATGAAATCTTCAAGGTGGTTCAGGCTAAACCTGAGGATTTTGTCCTATTAATCTAAAGGTGGATCGGGATTGCAGCTGACGAATAAGAGTAGACAACTTGTAGGACTAGGGTAGTATAGGGTGTGGGATAAGGATAAGGATAAGGAAGCAAAAAGGGTTGCAAGTAAGAGAAGCAAGTACTGGTTTAAAATCCCTAAGGTTATAGTCTAGATTATTTTTCTAATACCCTAAAATATAATAAATGTAAAAAATAGCTAGAATAATACCATTTCATGAGCAAGTCTAGCAAATGACTTTGTCCCACTCACATGAGGCTCCTTCATCTTTGAGCGGCTCATTCTTTTAACATCACATATACTCTATGGTAAATGATAAAATAATACATGATAAGAATTCTTTGATATAATTAGATAATTGTAAATATTGTAAAAGAAATCAAAGTTCCAGATTATTGTTACCTGAAATTCCGGAGTGAACCAACGAGTAACAAGTTCTTTAAATTGAGTTGGATTCAATCTGTCGTTGTTGGGCCATGTTATTAGAGGTTTGCGTTTGTCTTGGGTTTGATATTATTAGTGTTCTAGTTAGTTTTCGGCCCAAGGGGTCCATGTAATATGACCGCCCTATGTTAGTATAAATAGGGGTTACTTAGTTGTTTTGGAGTTGCTAGTCATTTTGTTATCTTTGGTTCATCTTGTAATCGGCTAGTGTGTGTACCAGACGTCTCTTTAGAAGACGTGTGCACTTGATAATATAATCATTCAGTTTTAAGTCTCTTTCTTGTTCTTCGCCTTCCTCATCTTCTTTTCTAAAAATATATTATTAATAACATTGTGCCGCTGCTTCGATCGCACACGGTTTCAAAGAACCGTCTGGTACGATCACTAAGAAGATTTCACACGTTCTCTAGGAACGTCTAGTAGAATCTCTAGGAACCTTGCACACGAGAGAATTCCTCTGGTACAAGGTTCTCCAAAGGGGCTACATGATTACAAAATATGAGAGGTCTGCCTAACAATAAACAAAACATGACAATATATAGGAGCCTCTAGCCCATTGGCCCACATGGCCTGACCCAAGCCCAAGTCCTAATCTAAGCCCAATAAATATAAATGTGTACAATAAAGATAAGCATAAAACTATACAATTTCTAGGCCTTACAAAATCCCCCTAGTTTTATGCTATCTTTATTACGGCTTAATAGAAATCTTCATCTGATGATCTTCAATCTTGGGTCTTCTCATTTAGTGGTCCAACATTGAACGAACCCACCTGATTCAACTTGGCGCACCCAATATCAAAACTAATCTCAGCCCACCTCCATATTCTTTAGTTCGATCCAAGGCCCAAAATAGTGAACTTGAACCCATATTGTCGTAATCCCAAAAATTAAACCCGGTAAGCCCAAACCGGTTTAAATCATTAAATTAGGGAGCCCATCCATTAAGTGGCCCACGACTAAACCCAAGAAAATAAATTAGAAGCCAAGCTCAATCTTACAACTAGCCCATTACCCTTTGATGAAAACAAACTCTTCGGCCCTAATTTGGAGAGGCCCAATTCGTATTTTATAAACAGCTGTTTCAAACAAAACCAAAAAAAAAATCGGCTCCAACCTCTTAATTTTTTTTTAGTCATAATGAGGCACCCACCATTTTTGCAATTAATGCATCCAATCCACAAAATATTCAAAGAATATCTCGTTCATAATTCATGACCACCATATCCGCTAATTTATCAAACTGATTCAAACTCCATAACTACATTACCAAAATTGTTGCAGAATTTTTTAGAAAGTCAATAGAATTTTTGAAAATATTAAACAACTTCCATTTTTTTAGCATGGTACCCATGGATCATTCTCACCCAAACAACACAATCCGGACCCAAACATCAACCGCCTTCGGATCAAAAACACCAAACCTTTTGTAGATCCAAATTTTATCCAATCCTCAAGAACACTTTATGAATAACTGATGAACAATCGGACTATCTTATATTAATAAGGATCATACCAATCAAACCTCCAAACTAATCCGGTAAAAACAAACATAAATCAATCAACAAATGAATTCACGGCCCCAAAAGATAAACACTAACCATATGAACCGGAGAACCTCTCTTTTGATGAACAACATCCCCCAAAAATATGCAAATCCTTCTTTTTGATCTTCGTGTTGATACCGAACCGAGCCTTCGAAAAACTTCTTAGGCTCTGATACCAATTGTTAGTCCAGAATCCTTCCCTGGGTATCAAACACACCCAATCGAGTGCGGAAAACAAGATTGAATGTAAGAACAAAAAAAAATTTAGTCTTAGGTTTATAAATTTGTTCTTTAAATTTTCAATTTTAAGCACAAATTTAGCGGGATGTGTCCTAAGAAAAGATCAAAACAATTTTTGGTCTCAAAACGAGAGATGAAATGAACTTTCACAAGTTGGATTAAGGCTGACACACATAAGACGTGTATCGAAACAGTCTGGCTCTAGTGTGATATGTTGGTAGGCTTGGTCCTGAAGGCTGAAATGTTATTGATCATGTGAAGCACTTAAAGATAAAGACACGACCTCAGTAAGGAACATCACTTGGAATCAGGTACAATCTCTATTTGAATGCTTGCGTGATGTCCTGAAGCATAACACTGTGGTCTAGGTCTGAAACCTTCTCTGAATAACTCGTGTATCTCCTCTGTTTTGTGTAAGCAAGGACCTAGAGATGCTAGGCAACGAAAGCTTCTGCTGCATCCAGATATATGCTGACCTAGTTTTTCGTTGTCGTGCTATAGATCATCCTTCACCTAAAAAGATACCTCAGTGTCCAAAGATGTCCTGACTGCTCCTCTGCTGCATCCAGATATATGCTGACCTGGACACAGTCAGGATGTCATAAAAGAGACCCTCTAGAGTCCAAAACCCAAAGGCCTTGTCATTTGAGAAATCATCTGACTTGTACTTTAATTTAAATCTCTTATTGATCTATTCTTTTCTTTTCTCAATCCAGTCCCAGTCAAGGTTTCAGAATTCTAGAACAGATACTGTGAAAAATATGCTGTAGGGAAACTGCTTGCATGATAGAGTGTACCACTTGATATTCTAGGAATTGACTGTGATTTGCTTGAGTGTTCGTACTAATATACTAAAACATGATAAATAACGTCACAGATCATTGTACGCGAAGGCCTAAGGAGATAAGTTTAAGTGGACGAATATACTGGCAATTGCTACGACCAACTGGAGTAGATTAGAGTTGATAAGTGTAGCTCGGTCTGAAACACAGTGATTTGATCTCGTTGATAAAGTCATTTTTAACTATTTTATTTAGAATTTTTTTTTTGTTGAGTTTAAGTTAGGCCAGTTTACGATCTGATTTGGACCCGGTTACAAAATACATCAAAAATTATTTTGAAATGGGCATTGGGATGTGAGAGGGGCCCACCACACGTTTGGTGGGCCACCCAAATCTCGGGTTAAACAAAAAAGGTTGGGGGCGGAGGGTTCTCAAAAAAAATCAAAAATCTAAAAAAAAATCTTGTTTCTCTCAAACCATCACACACACATCCTCTCTGTGTTCTTTCTCTTTAAACATGTCATCATCAACGAAATCAAAGAAATCAGGTAAATGATCTTCATTTTGTGTTAATGCTTAATTATATTGGTGGTGAGTAACTTGCAGGGGTGGTTGATGCCCGTTGAATCAAAAAATGGGAGTTCGACGATGACATGAGAGGAGTTCAAGAGGTTCGGTCAGCGGCGCGTGAGCCACACGCGCCTAGAAATTCGAGTTCGAGGTGGCGCGTGGCCATCACGTGTCTGTGAGCAAGGGAAAATTACCAAAAAGTCCTTGAACTCCCTTGACAAATGACCATTCTGTCCTTGAACTCCAACCCTTTTCATGATCACTTTCGAAATTTACCAAATTGCCATCGAACTCAGATGACAAATTACAACAATGTCCTCGAACTCCCTGGCAAAATGACATTGCTGCCCTCGAACTCCCTGTCTTCACTCGAACTCGTGCAACATTGACCAAAATGCCCTTGAACTTAGAAAGTTTACTCGAACTCAGATGGGAAATGACTATTATGCCCTCGAACTCAGATGGGAAAAGACAAAAATGCCCTCGAACTTACTTTTGGTCATCGAACTCAGAGGCTTTTTTACTTAATTAACCCTGAAATCAAATGTCAATTTACCAAAATGTCCTCGAACTCCCTTGTGGAGTCCGAACTCACCTTTATTGGGCCTGTTGATTATCTGAAGCCCATCTGAGTTCCTGTTCCAACATTCATTTGGGCCTCATCAGTTAAAAAGGGGGAATCCATATGATATTTTTTCTTAACTATTTTTGTTTATTTATTTTCTTATTTAATTTATTTTTTTCAGGAAAAACGACTCCTCATGTGCCGACATTTGAAAATAATCATAATGTGGTGTGCTATCTCGCTGACCCCCTGAAGAGTATAAGCAGGAGTTCAAGTCACTGATTGTGGGTCTTAACACGTGTAGGACTGCACATGCTATGCGAGAAAATCCAGTTATTTGTTCTGACTGGATTAAAGAGTTTTGGGACAATGCAGATGCCAAGAAGGAAGACAAATTGATTCGTTCTAAAGTTAGAGGAACTGAGGTGACCATTTCTGAACAGGATATAAGAGATGTGTTGCTTTTTGGTGATTCTCCAAATGATCCTGTCAGCTTCTCAAAGGAGAAACTCAGTCCAGTGTTGAGGAAGATGGGATATGAAGGTGAACTGTTAATACCACCATATTCGAAGAAACTATTTCCAAGTTACTGGAGGCTTCTGGTTCATATGTATCTGGCTAGTCTGGGAGGTAACAGGAGTGGATTGGATCAGATGGGATTAAAGCATGCATCTGGAATGGTTGCATTGATTGAAGATTGGGATTTTAATTACTCAAGATGTGTTTTTGAAGATATGATGGTGAATGTGAGAACCCTGAACAAGAATTATTTCTACAAATTCCCTAGATTTGTGCAAATGATTCTGGAGTCCAAGTATCCAAATCTTGAGAAGACTGTTGCAACCTATGACAAGAAGTGCATGGCTCATCAAATTTTTGGCTTGATAAGACAAATTCGTAAAGACTCAAGGCAGATTTTTGAAGGAAGATTTCCGCTAGTCAAATTTGGGAAATTTAGTGAAATAGTTGAAGAAGTGCCAGTTCCTCCATCGGCTATAATTGCTGAGGATCATGATGTTCAGATTATTGATCCTCCACCAGCTGAACAACGTTCTCCTCCTGAGAAAGTTGACCTGACTGAGGTGGAAAGTGAAGATGATGTAGAAAGCGAGGATGAAGAGGAAGTGAAAAATGACAAACTGACTACAGGAAATGAAGATGATCAGTTTGAGAACTTTGAGTTTGATGATTCGAATGATGATGAGATAGATGACTTTATTCTTGAAAATGCTGAGATAAAGTCTGTGACTGACGCGGAAAAAGAGATGGTTGGAGAAGAAATTGTGACTGAAGCTACTGATATTACCACTTCTGCATCAATTATTCCTCAAGCAGAGGTGTTGTCAAGCATATTAGATACTGTTCGAGAGGCTGAACAAAGGATTCCTCCATCCATTGTTGCAGCTGAGACAGTTGTTGATGATGAAGTTGCTGTAGATACAGGTTCTGATTTACGGCCAAGAAAGCGAAGTAAAAGGGACCCACGGCTGAATGTTACTACTGATGCTTCTGTTGAAGAGACTGTTCTTGCTGCTGCTGCTGACATTACTATGACAGATGCTGATATTTCACCTGATATTCCTGTTGGCACTGTTAGTTCTTCTATTTCATCAATAATTGCAACTGAAGCTTTCTCTCAATTCATGAGCAATGCACCTATCACTGGGAGACTTAGCGAGGAAACTGAATCCTCTGGTGCTTCTGGCTCTGGAAAGGTTTTGTTTGATGAAGAAGCTTTTCAGAAAGCTCAAATGGCTTTTCTTGCAGACAAAGAACAAGGAAAGAAGGTAGATGTGGAATTTCTGACGACTGAAGAAAGAGAGAAAAATCAAGAAGAGATTGAAAGTGATGAAGATGTTTTTGCAGAAGTGGACGTTCACAGGTTACAGGCTAAAGTGTTGAAACTGGAAACTGAGAACGTTTGGTTAAAAGCTCAGGTGCAGAGCTTGATGGAGATGGTTACTAAGAAGGAAAAGAAGATTGCTGAATTGGAAACTGGTTTGGGTGATGTTTCAGCAAGATTACTTAATTTGACTCAAAAACTCGAGAACAAGTTTGGAAAGGAGTTCTCTGAGACATCTTCCTTTGTTGATAAGGTATTGACTCCAGCTGAACGTGAAAGATCAGAGAAAGAACATGAAGAACACATGAAGAAGTATTTCGAAGATCAAGTTCCCAAAGTTAGAGATCGTCGACCTGGAAGTGCATACATTCTCAAGAATTTAGCTGAACCGTCTATTGATCCAATGGAAGAGCATCCAGAACGATATGTGACAATTACCAGTGATAGGTACGACACGTACGGTAATCGAACTGGGATAGAGTGTTGGAGGTATAATGATGATAAAGGAGTATTCGTGGTTCATAGAAAGAATGGAGCAGTTGAATATTATGCTTCTACGTCTGCTTTCAACTCCTGGACGAAAATTGATTTGACTGAACTTGCTAGATCTCCTTTCATAAACCAGACAAGGAATCCAAGAAATAAGATAGGTCTCATGTTTCATAAGAAGATTCAGGAGCAGGCAAAAGTGAATTTCAGAGATATGAAGACTGCCAGTTCACTATTGGTGGAATATAAAGGTGTACGAGGTGCTGATGGAAAGCCTTTTAAAACCGTTCAATGGCCACCAACTGAGAAATTGAAGACTATCCCCTTGACCAAGCCAATGGATAGAGGTTGCTTAAAAGACATGAGATTCTGGGTGTATGATCCTACTTCTTCATCTGCAGTGATTGTTTGTGATACGGATGAATTCAGGATATCTGATGCTAGACATTTGATGAGTTTGCATTCGGAAGATGTTAAAGTCCTAGCTAGACATCAGATTCAATGTGATCCCACTTATGAGGTCTGTGCTAAATCATTTACTAGTGCTGTGGCACAAGTTGATAGATTTGGGTTGGCATCTGATAAGAGAGGAAGGGTGGAGACGGAATTGTTTGGTCCATACGTTGGCAAATCACCTGAAGAATGGAAGAGAGCATTGGAGAAAACAAAGAAAGGATCAAATAAGCGCAGCAAGAAGCAGCAATGACTACTTCAAGCAAACACAAACCTAGGGGGATATTGTTGGGCCATGTTATTAGAGGTTTGCGTTTGTCTTGGGTTTGATATTATTAGTGTTCTAGTTAGTTTTCGGCCCCAGGGGTCCATGTAATATGACCGCCCTATGTTAGTATAAATAGGGGGTTACTTAGTTGTTTTGGAGTTGCTAGTCATTTTGTTATCTTTGGTTCATCTTGTAATCGGCTAGTGTGTGTACCAGACGTCTCTTTAGAAGACGTGTGCACTTGATAATATAATCATTCAGTTTTAAGTCTCTTTCTTGTTCTTCACCATTCAATCGATATTCCGCATCCATTGAGTGGTTAGTTTGATACCCGATAGAGAAGATCTTGGACTTACAGTCGTCATTCTTAACATGTTGCGCCACGATTTCATCAACAGTAAGGCTTGGATCATAGCATGTTTCCTTTAACGAACCTTTCCACGATCTCCATTTTGTTCCCATGCTTTGGAAGATCCAATTTTTAATCTTGTTTGTTTCATTTGGATAAATAACAAATTTTGACTACAAACAAAAATTATATATATTAAGGATACACCTCTTACTTTATCTAGCAGATACATTTTGAAACTTAATAAAGACATATACCTTAACGAGTGAATACATGTGCTCTTTCTTTTGTTTGGGAACCTTTCTCCAGTCAGAATATTCTACGGATACATGATCAGAATTCCTCACAAGCGTCCCAAGGAATTGAACTAGTTCAGTACCTTCGTCCCCTACAGGCTTTCCTAATTTGTTGAATGTGACAACTATTTTTTTTTTACTATCCATCTTCCAAGTTTCAGCTTTTTGTGTATAGCCTCTAACCTTTTTAGGAGCACCTAAGAAATTAAAAAAAAAAAAAAAAAAAAGAAAGAAAACAAGTAGAAAAACAATTTACAAATTATAATACAGTTTGAACATATCTTCTATCATTTTATTTCTTAAACATCATTACAATTTGTCTAAAGGTTTACCTTGTATTTCACTAGCTTGATGACCTTGAGTTTCAAAAACTTGGTGGTCTTCAAAATTGTATTCAACAGGTTCGTCGTCAACATGGTTTTCAATACACTCATTGGAGACGGTAGAAGTTATATTTAGCCTCTTGCGCCTACCTATACTACTACCTTTTGAATAAGATGTAGTTGCTTTTCGTTTTTCAGGGCCTTGTAGTTGTTTTTGAACATTGCCTCCATCTTCATGTAATGTATCACCCATATACTCATCATTTTGACCAACATCACCTAAATAAAATTTTGTCCATCAAATATGTTTCATAACCTTTAAAGGCCACAATGTCTACATTTGGTGTATCAAGCAAACTTTAAAAGAACGGAATCGAGCCTCGAGACGAACCGAGGCGTAAGCTCGAGGCGGTATTAAAAAATAAATATAAAAATTATATATCATATAAAAAACAAAATAATAGACAAAGAAAGACTAAAACATAAAAAACACACATAAAAAAATAAATAATTGACATAGAAAGTCTAAACCATCAATATCACATATAAAAAACACACAGAGCCCCATGAGGCGCACATGAGGCGCAAGTTTTCTTAGCGCCTTGGCCATTCGACGCGCACGTACAAAATAACCTCATGAGGCGCTGCCTCAGAGACGTTTTCTCAGCGCCTCGCCTCAAGGCGCATGCCTCACCCGTTTTTTTAAACCATGGTATCAAGAGTGTTCTAAATTGATGAACAGTACCTCAAGACTCAGTCCAAGCAATCAAGTGCTAAAATTTACAGTTTGCAATAGTGAGTTTACACTCACAACCCATTTTGCTAAATGTAGTAGTAATAATTTAGTTAGCATAAATTAAATCATTCCATTAAACCAAAAACATAATTTACTTCAAGACGAATTCAATATATAACTCGATACAATAGTTAGCATAGATTAAATCAATCCAGTGAATTCCTTTTTGACCCAAGTCCTTAGGAAAGAATCACATGTAATAATTTCTTCTTTTGGGCATTAAGCTAAATACATTGTATGCTGACTTATCTTTAACAAGTACCTATTTAATTGGGGCAACTTTGTTAACAACAATCCTTTTATTAATTTAAATTAAGACTACAATGTAAACATTTTGTCAAACACTTGATGTGCATGCAAAACCATCAAGTATAAAAACTTACATTCTATTCATCTATTCTAAACAAAACTCATATTTAACTCATCCACTTTAGTTAAACTTTTCAAAACCCTAACATGCTTTATCATCCCTTTTATCAATTATTGACACTCTTGTTTACTGTACATAATTTTACCATCAATAAAGTATAAATAATCCATTTTACCAATCTAGAAGATTTATAGTTTCAACACATCCTTGAACCCAGCCCTTCCTATTTAGATAGGTTTTTAGATGCAATGAAAGTATCTAACATTTGTTTTTGTTCCATTTTAAATTAATTATTCAAATTGGCAAAAGGATTTTGGAACGTACCAGATTTATTTCTCTGAATAACAATAATTAGGCGATTCAAACACGGATGATGGAACCACTCCTAATCGGCAACTGAACACGAACAACTTCAGGTTATTGAACCGCTGACATCACCCGAAATTAGGTCTCATATGCGGTTTGGGGGTGGATTGATTATGAAGTTCTGAGAGTGATAGAGGAAAACTAGGCCCATAATCTTAGATGATATCCCCAAATGATCTTGTTTAAGCCTTGAATTGATATAAAAATAGAGACGGGTGAATTTGAGCCAAGAACAAACAACTAATATAAGAAAGATAGATAGATATTGGATTGAACAAAGAGAACTTTCATTGAATACAATAAACAAATGACAAGATAATAACCCACCCCGGGTGAGCTCCCCCGGGGTGGTGGCTCCAAATGCACACCCTTTCTATGGTGTCTAGTGTCCTATTTATAGATCCTGAGCCTTGTCCTCCAAGCAAGCCGCCACTTGCTTGGAAAACCCTAAAATGTGTGAGTACTTAGCTGAGTACTTAACTAAGTGCTCAGCCCACTGTGTGAGCACTTAGCTGAGTACTTGACTAAGTGCTCAGGTGAGCACTTAGCTGAGTACTTAACTAAGTGCTCAGGTGAGCACTTGGCTGAGTACTTGACTAAGTGCTCAGCCCACCGTGTGAGCACTTAGCTGAGTACTTAACTAAGTGCTCAGGTGAGCACTTAGCTGAGTACTTAACTAAGTGCTCAGGTGAGCACTTGGCTGAGTACTTGACTAAGTGCTCAGCCCACGTGTGAGCACTTAGCTGAGTACTTAACTAAGTGCTCAGCCCACGGTGTGAGCACTTAGCTGAGTACTTGACTAAGTGCTCAGGTGAGCACTTGGCTGAGTACTTGCTTAAGTGCTCAGCCCACTGTGTGAGCACTTAGCTGAGCACTTAACTAAGTGCTCAGCCCACTGTGTGAGCACTTGGCTGAGTACTTGCTTGTAATTGATAACATCATTCTCTAATTTGACCCAACATTAGATGATTGAGGGTGAATGGAGGGAAGCTAAAATTTTCAAACATGTAATTGCCGCTAATCTATATGCGAATTTGACCTATTTTAAGGGTGATCAAATCCATAAAAAAGGTTTCACATGATTAACCTCTTTGAAGCAGTTGATATTTTATTTTAATATAAAATAGTATATGTATGTTTTATTATTTTTTTTACTAGAAAAAATATGAAAATAATCACATAACTTAAACACAGTACATTCTAGTTTCTACTAGGGGTGCAAATGAGCCGAGCCGTTCGCGAGCTACTCGAGCTCGGCTTGATAAAAAGCTCGAAACGAGCCGAGCCTTATCGAGTACGGTTCGTGTCAACATTTGTCGCACCTAGTGGTACCATTAAGACCACACGGTATGGGGAGCGGCAAGGGGCCGGCGACGCCAAGCCGGGCCGGGCTACACCGCCCCCCTGGCGCGGCAACGGCTTAGCCGGCAACCCCTTGCCGTTGATGCCGGGGCAGTGTCATGCATTGGGACGCGTGAAAAGTGGGGGGACGTGCCTTTTTGACCGTTGCATATGACCGTTTAAAAAAAAAAAAAAAAAAAAAAGAATTTTTTTTCAAAAACTCTATTTAAACCCACTCATTTTATACCATTTTCAACACAAATCAAACCCCACTTTTTATACCAACCCTTATTTTATATAAAAAATACTTTATACTTTATTCAATGGATCCCAACCAAAACAACCCAAACCCGAATCAACCACCACAATATAACCAAAACAACCCGAATCCAAACCCGTTCACGATGCCAATGGATCCATCTTGGGCTACTTTTGCGGGTTTTCAACAAACTCCCAACCCTTTCACCCAATATCCTCAAATGCACCAAAGCCCGTCTACCTTTAACCAATTCCATAATTTGCAAATGCATCATAACCCTCAATCCTTTACCCAACTTTTACAAACTCCGCCATTCCGTCAATCTCTACCACCACAACGACAACCCAATTTTGAACTCGAAGATGAAGAAGATGATGAGGTGGAGGTTGTCCCCGAAACACAAGTCCAACGTTCGAAGGGGAAGGCGAAGGCGAGTGCGAGTGCGAAGGGGAAGGGGAAAAAAAAGCCAACCGAACGAAGCCTTTGGACGAAATTGGAAGAAGAAGCGTTAGCGAAGGCGTATCTGGCTAGTTCGAAAGATCCCATAGTTGGTAAAAAAATTTAATTTTTTTGTAGTATACAATAAAAAAAAATTATTTTTTTTATTCTGTAATATATGTTTTATTTAAATGTAGGGACTAATCAAACGGGCAATAGTTTATACAACCAAGTGCGAGATACATTTCACGAATTGATGGAGCAAGGAGAGTATCGGGGGCATGAGGCTTTAAGTTCTAAATGGAGGAAAATGAGTACTACAATCGGGAAGTTCATCGCCTTTTATAATCCGTTGTATGTGAACCCTCCAAGCGGGTTTAACCAGGAAATGATTTTCAAGGAGGCGATGCGAAAATATGAAGACAAGTATGGCCATGTTTTTCCTCATGTTCGAGCTTGGACGGTGTTGAAGTCATCTTGCAAATGGCAACCGGTTCCAAACGAGGTTGCAAGCGCCAAACGAAGCAAGACTTCGGAGTCGGGCGATTATAGCGTGGGAGGCGGGTCGACCGGTCATTGTCAAATAAATATAAACGATGACCCAGACCCAGAGTTCGAGGATACTCCGGTTCAAGAGGAGCCACGACCCATAGGGAGGGACATAGCAAAAAAACAAGCGGCGGCTGCAAAAAAACAAGCCGCGTCAGGGAGCGGGAGCGGGTCAATGTTGGACGGTTTGGTCGCTGAATTGGCATCCTTCAAAAATACTTTTAGTGAAAGTCAAGCGGAGAAGAAGAAATTGAAGGAACGGGAAGTCGAAGAAAAGCTTCGTTTGAAGCAAAAGAGGGTGGAGGAAAGCATTCGCCAAAAGAACGAGGATAGGCAAATAGAAGAATGGCGAATAATGACGGCAAACATCAACGACTACCCCGAAGAAGACCGTCCCGTTTTGTTGAAGATGAAGGAGAGCATCGCAAAAAAATATAATCAGTAGTTTATGTTTTTTTTTTATTTAAGTGTTTGTTTTTATTTGAAAATTGTACTTTTTTTTATTTAGGTGTATTTTTTTTTTTAATTTAAGTGTTTGTTTTTATATTAATATGATAATATTATTTAATTAAAAAAAAAGAAAAAAAAAATGAAATAGCATTAAATGTTGTTGGGCCTCCTCCACACCCCTAGGAGCATCATCCTAAGGATGCTCCTACCCCACGCTGACGTGGCAGGTGAGGTGGAGGCAAGGCATGGATGATGGGCCTCTACCACACCTAATGGTCTAACAAAATGATATTAGTGGCACAAAAATAAATGCCACTAAAGTACGTATCAAACAATTATGGCATACTTAAAGTGTCACTAAAAATCAAAATTAGTGGCATAACATTTAAATGCCACTAAAAGTACGTGTTAAGCAAGTATGGCACACAAAAAGTATCACTAAAAACCTTATTAGTGTCACATACCTTAAATGCCATTAAAAATGTGTGTCACTAAATGACATTTTTTTTGTAGTGGTTGGACCAGCCCTTGCTGTCTCCAGGTACATTATTGCCTAGCCCCTAATAACTGCAATTATAACCCTGAGTCGTAAAGGCGAAAAAGAAAAATTAGAATCAGACTCAAACTTATGTTGTCTTTTAATGATGATATGGGTACCAATCGAACTATATGAGCTATGTTGTTTCCATCATAAAAATTTATTTTGTAGACAATTCAAAAATTTACCAACTTTTGCTATCATAATTCATTAAATTCAAATTAAAAAAGGCCGTGATGAAGTTGTTGCAAGTCATGATTTGTTGCCATTTGATATTTAATCTTGAACATTGTAATACTGATTCATCATTGGATCTATTTTGGTCCTTGCACTTGGTAGGAATCGTATGTGACATGTATATATAGGTCTGTAAATGAACCTAACGTTCATGAACTATTCATGAAGTTCGTTTAATTAAGTGAACAAACAAAAACAAATGTTGTGTTCACTTATTTATGTTCGGGAACGTCCGTTGTACATTTATGTAAATTTATGTCCTTTTGTTTATGATTGTTCGTTTTTTAGTTAGTTCATAAGTAGTTGTATTTATAACGTACCGGTTCAAATACAAAGTCTCTAAAACGTGCGAAGTACATCATAATTACGTAATGTATGATACAATATATATAAACTGTGAAAAATATAGACTGATATTATTATTATTATGAATCTTACAAACAAATATCACCAACTGATGACAAATACACGATCACCACTACACTGGTACCCTATCCTAACGATCTAACAGGAATACAATGCTCAGGTCTTCAACACAAAGACCTTAGTAACAAACCCTAGATCTAGAATGGACTCAGAGAGAATGTGAGAGTACAAAAATGATATCTAGGATAAGTGAACGACTAAACTTGTACGTAGAGAGAGAAGGAGCTTTATATAGCTGGACATATAGGCTTGGGAAGAAACACACCCAAGCCTATTATAGCCGTTGGATGAGATCACAGAAACACACAATGGAACAATCTGAGCCTTTAAATCTTGCTTCGTATATTAGCTCGGGGATTGCCAACGTGGCATACACGAACTGGACTTTATCATCAACTGGGCCAGACATGGGCCAGACACCTTTAACACTTATGGGCCTTCTTATCAACCGGTCCATCAATACGCCAAGCCTTCTCCTGATCCAGTCTATCAGCAAGCCCACCAGACTACACTCTTTATCAATCAACCTGCAATAATTCTTAACCCAGAAATAAGATAATTATCTAATAATATGTACCTATCAACCTGAACATATTTTAACACCCCCCCCCCCCTCAGGTTGATGAGCAAACACATCAAACATGTTCAGTTTTTGACACAAATACTCATGTTGAGAAATCAAAAGCCCTTTAGTGAACACATCAGCCAATTGTTCCTTAGACTCAACTTTAACAGTTTGAATTTTTCCTTTTGAAACAAAATCTCTTAGAAAGAAAAGGTCTAATTCAAAATGTTTAACTCTATCATGTAAAACTGGATTAGCAGCTATGGCCATAGCAGCACTATTATCACAGTAAAGAGATAAAGGAAATGTTACCCTTACATCCAATTCTGAAAGTAAATTTGCTAACCATATAAGCTCACATGTCGCAGAGCACATAGCACGAAATTCAGCTTCTGCTGAAGATCGAGAAACTGTGGCCTGCTTCTTACTTTTCCAAGATACTAAATTGTTACCAAGGAATATACAAAATCCGGTAACTGATTTCCTAGACTCTAAACATTTTCCCCAGTCTGAGTCAGTAAAGGCTCTTAACTCAAATGAAGTACTTTTCTTGAGAATTATCCCTTTTCCAGGAGATAATTTTAAGTACCTTAATAGTCTAAAAGCCATTTTTTGATGAGCCTTTGCAGGCTTATGCATATACTGACTAAGAACATGGACTGTATAGGCAATGTCAGGTCTTGTGTGGGACAAGTAGATAAGTTTGCCAACTAGTTTCTGATATGCAGTAACATCAACTAGAGGCTCCTTATTTTTTGCACACAAAGTAGAAACAACATAATGTTGCTCAATAGGACTGCTGACTGGTTTACAGCCAGTCATTCCATACTCAGCAAGCAACTCTATGCAATATTTCCTTTGTGACAAGCAAAGTCCCTCACTAGACTCTATGACTTCTATGCCTAGAAAATATTTTAGAGTTCCTAGGTCTTTAATCATAAACTTGGAATTTAAAAAAGTTTTAACATAAAGAATCTCATCATAGTTATTTCCAGTTATAACTATGTCATCTACATACACAAGCAAAACAATGAACACAGACTTGTTGTTTTTAATAAACAAAGAGTGATCACACTGACTTTGTTCAAAGCCCAACTCCCTAAGAACTCCCACTAACTTGGAATTCCACATTCTAGGAGCTTGTTTTAGACCATACAAAGACTTATTTAGTCTACACACCTTATTCTCATATTCAGAGAAATAACCATCAGGTGGTTTCATGAAGACTTCTTCATTTAACTCACCATACAAAAATGCATTATTTACATCAAGTTGAAACAAAGACCAACTATTTTGAACAGCTAATGCAATGACCATTCTAACAGTAACCATTTTCACAACAGGTGAAAAGGTTTCATTAAAGTCCACACCTTCTTTTTGGCTAAAACCTTTTGCTACTAATCTAGCCTTATACCTCTCTATCTCTCCTGTTGATTTGTATTTTATTTTATAAACCCATTTACTTCCTATGGCTTTTCTACCAGGGGGTAAATCAACTATGGACCAAGTATTATTCCTATTTAGGGCTTCCATCTCCTCATTCATGGCTGTGACCCAATTTGGATCACAAGAAGCCTCATAATAGGTTGTTGGTTCAACACTTTTGTTTAAAGTAGTGACAAAACAGACATTTTCTAAGGAAAGATTAGAGTAGTTAACTACTTTATCAAGTCCATATTTAATCTTGCCACTAATAACAAAATCATTGAATTTCTTAGGAAAATTAGTTGATCTAGCAGACCTTCTAATACTAGAGTCAGCATTCAACTGCTGCTCAGTATTTCCCTCAGACTGGTTTAAACTCTCATTCCTATGCACACCTTCTGCCCTATCTGGTTCTGCTGAACTACTGGAGGGTTGCTGTGTTCTAGCCATGCCACTACCAGAGTTTTCAGCTGAACCAGACTGCTGAAGACCATGTGCACCAGTCCCTTGCATTACCCCCTGTTCATCATCGGGAAGAGGTCCTTCACTAGGATAATTGGATGCATTGTGTTCAAAACAGTCAAAAAAGTTTATATTATTAACAGTTTTATCAAAAACAGTTTCTGCCCCAGCATAATTTTTGTTTTCTTTGAAAGGAAAAACAGTTTCATAAAATCTTACATCTCTAGAATAATCAATAGACCTGGTTTCTAAGTTCCACAACTTATAACCTTTTTTCTCATTTGAATATCCTAAGAGAACACATTTTTCAGCATGACTACTTAGTTTATCACTGTTATTTAAGACTGTACTGAAACACAAACATCCTAAGATCCTAAGGTGTGAAATAGGGGGCTTATAACCATATACAACTTCAAAAGGGGTTTTACCATTCAACACAGAAGTAGGAGTCCTGTTTATAAGATAAGTGGCAGTTAGAATGCATTCAGACCAAAAACTCAAAGGAAAACCACTTTGAAACAAAATTGACCTAGCTACATTCAATAGGTGTCTATGTTTTCTTTCAACAACTCCATTCTGTTGTGGAGTGTACACACAAGTTGTCTGATGAACAATACCATTTTGTTTAACAAAATCTTTCATTTTATTGTTCACAAATTCAAGACCATTATCACTTCTTAGTATTTTAACTTGTTTTTTAAACTGTGTTTTAATTAAAATGACTAAATTCTGAATGTTTTCAAAAACCTCATCTTTGTATTTCATTAAAAATACCCAAACAGCCCTTGTGTAATCATCAACAACAGTTAAGAAGTATCTAAAACCTTCTTTACTTTTAACCCTATATGGTCCCCAAACATCTAGATGAATTAGATCCCCTAATTCTTTAGTCTTATGTTCAGATAAGGGAAAAGGTTATCTATGTTGTTTTGCCTTATGGCATGTTTCACAAGGGTGAGAAATAGTAACATTTTTAAAACCTAAGTCATTTTTTAATACTTTCAACACATTTTCAGAGGGATGACCCAACCTAGCATGCCATAACTCAACAAGGTCAGAATTATTATGACTAGTATTAATTACAACTCTAGACTCACCACAAAAGTATAGTCCATCCATTTGACTACCAGTCACCAGGTGTTTCTTGGTTGAGGAATCCTGAACATAACATTTTTCCTCATCAAAACACACAGTAAGTTTGCTATCCTTAGCCAACTTATACACAGAAATCAAATTAATGTTGTAGTCAGGTACAACAAATACATCATATAATGTGACCCTATCATTTAATTTTATATCCCCTATTTTAGTTACAACAGCACTGGTTCCATTTGGATGTCTGACTTTGATATTCAAGTCAGAAACATCTATTACATTAATCAACCCATTTTCATTCATGACCATATGTTGATTAGCCCCTGAGTCTATAATCCATCCTATTGTTCTACCATTTATACTAAGACTTGCAAAGCAATATATTGGTTTAATATAAGAGCTAGACCAAGAAGGAAAAGGACCTATTGAATTAGAACAGAAAGGACCAGTGAACCTACCAGCAGCATTACAGCTAGGCTGAGGATCATCTGACTTAGTGTTCAACAAACTTAAAAGTTTTGTGACCTGTTCAGCTGTAAGACTAGTAGTAGATCCATTAGAATCATTTAGAACAATGTTACTAGTACTGTTATTCACACTATTCCTTTTAGCTTGGTTATTTCTAGGTCTCATCCATGAGGGATAACCAATTATTTCAAAACATTTGTCAATTGTATGTCCAGTTTTATTGCAATGAACACATTTTAGATTCTGACCACTAGTCTTATTGACCTTTCTTTTATTATCAAAAGACTGTGTAGTTTTAGCAAAAAAACCAACATTATTCTGACTCTGTTCTTTTGAAACTATATTGGAATTCCTATGTGACTCTTCCCTAGAAATAACAGCAAATGCTTCTTTTACAGAAGGAAGTGGATCCCTTATTAGTAGACTAGTTCTAACAGCCTGATACACATTATCTAACCCCATAAGGAACTGCATCAGTTTTATTAAATGATTAAAATCATTAAATTCTTTTGATGCATCACATGTGCATGCAGGTAGTTGAAGTATTTCATCTAAACTTTTCCACATAACATTCAATTTGTGATAGTAATCAGACACAGAGGAACCATTCTGAGCAAATGAATTGATTTTATTGTACAGGTCAAAAATTACAGAACCATCAATTTTGTTGTAAGTTTCTTTTAGATCTCTCCATACCTCAGAGGCAAGCTTAGAATAAACTTGCCCTAGGTACAGATCTTCAGAAATAGAGTTTAATATCCATGTTAACACAATGGAGTTACATCTTTCCCATTGTTTTTCAAGAACAGTATCATTTATAGGTTTAATGCATTCACCATTGACAAAACCCAATTTATTTTTAACCTGTAAGGCTAAAATCATTGCATTTGCCCATACATTATAATTTTCTGTTCCTTTTAGTTTGATATTAACAATGGTCAGATTTGCAGAGTCACTAGCATGCAAATATAGAGGATCACTAGCCTCTAACTTACTAATCAAAGTAGCAGAAGCACCTTCATTCATGTTGAAAAAACAAAAAACACTCAAACAACCAGTAAACAAGTAAAGTTCACAAATCAAACACACCAGATAAACAACAAGTCAATATCCTAAGTGGTGAAGCCACATCAGTGTCCAGATACCTGGTTCATCACTCAAGGGTGCCAGGCCAGGTCTTAATGAGGGAACCACAATCTAATAGACACACTCACACGACCGGATAAAACCAGAAACGAGACCAACAACACAATAATCAAACAAGATTAAGCAAACACACCAGATAGATCCTAATGAATGCCTAAACACGTTTTTATCAATATCAAACCGGTCCCCCTAACCCGGCCAAGTATGCCTAAATGATGCAAGATTCAAACAATAAAAAAAATTAGAACAATCTCACCAGCCTCCAACCCAAGTTATGGTTTTCCTTTTAGCAAGTCAAGAACAGTAACCTTCACTTAGGGTTACTAGTTCAAGACGCAGAAAAGAATAGCAACCTTTCAGCAAGCCAAGAATAGTAACCTTCACTTAGGGTTACTAATTCAAGGCACAGTAAGGATCTCCACGAGCCACCAGCCAAATCTGAGCTACGAATCCAATCAGCTATCAGACTTTTGATCTTCCAGTTTCACCAGATCTGATCTATGAAGGATAGATCTAATCTTCAGTGAATCTGAGATTTAAAATGAAGAACTCGCCCAAGAACCCTAATCAATGGAAGAACCCTAAATCAAGAGCCTCAGCTCTGATACCATGTGAAAAATATAGACTGATATTATTATTATTATGAATCTTACAAACAAATATCACCAACTGATGACAAATACACGATCACCACTACACTGGTACCCTATCCTAACGATCTAACAGGAATACAATGCTCAGGTCTTCAACACAAAGACCTTAGTAACAAACCCTAGATCTAGAATGGACTCAGAGAGAATGTGAGAGTACAAAAATAATATCTGGGATAAGTGAACGACTAAACTTGTACGTAGAGAGAGAAGGAGCTTTATATAGCTGGACATATAGGCTTGGGAAGAAACACACCCAAGCCTATTATAGCCGTTGGATGAGATCACAGAAACACACAATGGAACAATCTGAGCCTTTAAATCTTGCTTCGTATATTAGCTCGGGGATTGCCAACGTGGCATACACGACCTGGACTTTATCATCAACTGGACCAGACATGGGCCAGACACCTTTAACACTTATGGGCCTTCTTATCAACCGGTCCATCAATACGCCAAGCCTTCTCCTGATCCAGTCCATCAGCAAGCCCACCAGACTACACTCTTTATCAATCAACCTGCAATAATTCTTAACACAGAAATAAGATAATTATCTAATAATATGTACCTATCAACCTGAACATATTTTAACATAAACTAATTACGTAATGAATGATAAAGACATATATTTTGAATGACATAAATTACGTAATCTGTTCTTTCTAATTACGTAATGAAAAACACATAATTACGTAATGCTTTCATGAACAGACAAAACCATTACGTAATTATGATGTACTTCGCACACTTCGCACGTTTTGGAAACTTTCTACGATAACCGTGCCCTATATATATATATATATATATATATATATATATATATAAACTACTTATTGTTAGTATGTATATGAATTCTAATTTAGATGTGTTTTTGGATTAATTGTAATATATTAGACTTGTCGGTTAGTATTCATTAATGTTAAATTATGTTTGTTTATGTTTGTTCAAATACATTCATTTTCGTTTATGTTTGTTCAGTTATGTTCAGTAATTAAGTTTTTTATATGTTCATTTGTGTTCGTTTACGTTCATGAACTGATGACAAATACACGATCACCACTACACTGGTACCCTATCCTAACGATCTAACAGGAATACAATGCTCAGGTCTTCAACACAAAGACCTTAGTAACAAACCCTAGATCTAGAATGGACTCAGAGAGAATGTGAGAGTACAAAAATAATATCTGGGATAAGTGAATGACTAAACTTGTACGTAGAGAGAGAAGGAGCTTTATATAGCTGGACATATAGGCTTGGGAAGAAACACACCCAAGCCTATTATAGCCGTTGGATGAGATCACAGAAACACACAATGGAACAATCTGAGCCTTTAAATCTTGCTTCGTATATTAGCTCGGGGATTGCCAACGTGGCATACACGACCTGGACTTTATCATCAACTGGACCAGACATGGGCCAGACACCTTTAACACTTATGGGCCTTCTTATCAACCGGTCCATCAATACGCCAAGCCTTCTCCTGATCCAGTCCATCAGCAAGCCCACCAGACTACACTCTTTATCAATCAACCTGCAATAATTCTTAACCCAGAAATAAGATAATTATCTAATAATATGTACCTATCAACCTGAACATATTTTAACATAAACTAATTACGTAATGAATGATAAAGACATATATTTTGAATGACATAAATTACGTAATCTGTTCTTTCAAATTACGTAATGAAAAACACATAATTACGTAATGCTTTCATGAACAGACAAAACCATTACGTAATTATGATGTACTTCGCACACTTCGCACGTTTTGGAAACTTTCTACGATAACCGTGCCCTATATATATATATATATATATATATATATATATATAAACTACTTATTGTTAGTATGTATATGAATTCTAATTTAGATGTGTTTTTGAATTAATTGTAATATATTAGACTTGTCGGTTAGTATTCATTAATGTTAAATTATGTTCGTTTATGTTTGTTCAAATACATTCATTTTCGTTTATGTTTGTTCAGTTATGTTCAGTAATTAAGTTTTTTATATGTTCATTTGTGTTCGTTTACGTTCATGAACTGATGACAAATACACGATCACCACTACACTGGTACCCTATCCTAACGATCTAACAGGAATACAATGCTCAGGTCTTCAACACAAAGACCTTAGTAACAAACCCTAGATCTAGAATGGACTCAGAGAGAATGTGAGAGTACAAAAATAATATCTGGGATAAGTGAATGACTAAACTTGTACGTAGAGAGAGAAGGAGCTTTATATAGCTGGACATATAGGCTTGGGAAGAAACACACCCAAGCCTATTATAGCCGTTGGATGAGATCACAGAAACACACAATGGAACAATCTGAGCCTTTAAATCTTGCTTCGTATATTAGCTCGGGGATTGCCAACGTGGCATACACGACCTGGACTTTATCATCAACTGGACCAGACATGGGCCAGACACCTTTAACACTTATGGGCCTTCTTATCAACCGGTCCATCAATACGCCAAGCCTTCTCCTGATCCAGTCCATCAGCAAGCCCACCAGACTACACTCTTTATCAATCAACCTGCAATAATTCTTAACCCAGAAATAAGATAATTATCTAATAATATGTACCTATCAACCTGAACATATTTTAACATAAACTAATTACGTAATGAATGATAAAGACATATATTTTGAATGACATAAATTACGTAATCTGTTCTTTCTAATTACGTAATGAAAAACACATAATTACGTAATGCTTTCATGAACAGACAAAACCATTACGTAATTATGATGTACTTCGCACACTTCGCACGTTTTGGAAACTTTCTACGATAACCGTGCCCTATATATATATATATATATATATATATATATATATATATATATATATATATATAAACTACTTATTGTTAGTATGTATATGAATTCTAATTTAGATGTGTTTTTGGATTAATTGTAATATATTAGACTTGTCGGTTAGTATTCATTAATGTTAAATTATGTTCGTTTATGTTTGTTCAAATACATTCATTTTCGTTTATGTTTGTTCAGTTATGTTCAGTAATTAAGTTTTTTATATGTTCATTTGTGTTCGTTTACGTTCATGAACTGTTCGTGTACGTTTTAAATGAACGAACACGAATACACATTTCTTAATGAACGAACACGAACAAAGAAAATGTGTTGTATCATATGTTTGTGTTCGTGTTCGGGTAAAATTAAATGAAAACAACATGAACATAACCTTATTCGTGTTTATTTGATTCGTTTACAGGTCTAGTATATGCATATCCTTCTTAATGGACCAACATTAACACATGTAAAATTTTTTTTAAAGATTATCAAAAGTAGAAATCACTTGTGAGTTTAATCATTTAATAATCTTTCTTAAATTTTTTTTCCCAGTAGTGTGGTTTTTGTTAGGACAAAAAGGATTGGTGAAACCACTTTTGCAAACCTTAGTCTAATTCACTTTCTGTCAAAATACTCTAAGTATGGAACTGCTGAAGACAAGGAATCAAACTGCTGAAGAAGAGATTCAGAAGTACTGAAGAAGAAGTCATCAGAAGTTCTGAAGTTCAAACCAGACACTTCAACTGAAGAACTGCTGAAGACAAACTACTCATCAGTAGTTTGTCATTCATCAGTACTTAAAGAAGATCTTTTCCACCGCCTTTGTATATCAGTAGTTTAATACTTTAGTATTTCTTTTTACTTTATGTACAAGTTCCAAGACTGCAACTTGTTGCAACTTGTTTCTGAACTTGCTTTTGGCAAGGTTCATGTATTTGTAAAGTCTATAAATAGAAGGATTCATCCTTCTGTTTTAGACATTGATTTTAATACAAGAAATCCTTCAACTCTTATTATTGTTATTTCCATTTCGTGTTTACTGAGAATCAGTCAAAGTATTCCATTCTCATTCAATACTTAGATTCTCAATAAACTTCTCATTTATTAGTTCTTGATTCCAGGGGGAGTAATAACTCATGTTGACAAAGTGTAGCTATAAACTTATAAACATTCCGCTGTGCTAACACTCACAAAGAACTTGCTAAACACTTAAGTGTCAACTAGCAAGTTCAACTAAAAGAGCAGCTTATACTGATCCAACAGTTTTTTTATTGAACAACTAGATGTAGTGTGGTTTTTTTATTGAACAACTAGATTAAGTGGTAGGGTGTAAATTTGTGAACCTACAAGACCAAGGTTTGAAACGGCTCACCTACGTTAAGGGTGCTTCCAAGTATAAATCAAGGTTTGAAATTCTGGTTAACAACGTTGTCTAGATGAAAGTCTATCTTAGCGAGTCACGCGTATATTGTACTTAACTGGGCTAGTTAAGTCGGGTTATGGTTCGGGAACTATCGGTTTAGTCTAGAGGGACATTGGATGTTGGTCTAGAGGTTCATTAGATGTCGGTCCTTAACCAAGTGTACAAACGGTGACGATTTGTAGGATCGTCAGGGCATACGGAACATACGAGTCTCGAGTCCCGGGAATTGGTGAACGAGTGTGAACATGTGTATTTACTTGTGTTATGTGTTTACAATCATTATGTGACTTGTCGGTACGTGAATATGTGTTAACATATGTTAAAACGGGGTTTAACGCGCAAAACACACGAAGCTAACCCCTATAGGCGATTAGGAAGCCTAATCACCTATAGGGGAGGCGAGTAGGGGACATTAAGGGCGATTAGGGGCCTACTCGTGTGAAGGTTCAGGCGATTAGGCCTAATTGTGTGAACCTTCATGCGATTAGCAGCCCTAATCGCGTATAAGGGCTGCACAATCGCTAGTTACGGGCTGGACGACTAAAAACGACTATAAATACCATACTTAACCTCCTAAACTTCATTATACAAACCCTAGTCGTCCCATAACCTGCCCCAACACATAAACAACCTCTGGAAGGCGATTTTTGATCAAAACACAAGGTTTCAAGCTTGAATCATCATTCTTTCATAATCCTAAGGTTTGGTTTTCATCCATAAATCTTTATAAACGTTTTTAATCAATCCCTAATGGTCCAGACCTGTTCTTAAACGAAAAAGCTTTCTGAAAATCGTTAATAAGGGTTGTTAATCGGATTATAACTAATATACATGCGTTATGGGTGTGTATGATTAGAAAGCTAGGATTTTTATGATTCATGATGATGGATTGATATGTTATTATGTTAGATCAGAATTGATATTGATAGTATGATGATAGAAATCTCAGTAATTGGATATTAGGGTTATGATTACGCGTGTTAGTATGATGTTGCATGCTATGTGAATGGTGCTTGGATTACTTGGTTGCATGCAGGACTGATTATACGAGGTTAAACGAAGGATTTTGGGTTAAACATGTTTAGGATAGTGTTTGGGATGATATTGGGTGGTTACACACGTTCTGGATCTGATTTGGAGCGTTAAACGCGCGAAAAACCGGAACAGCAAGGTTACAGGCGAGTAGCATTCCTAATCGCCTATGTTATAGGCGAGTAGGGTGCTAATCGCCTATAACTCAGGCGAGTAGAGGCCTACTCGTGTGACATTAAGGGTGATTAGCCCTAATTGCTAGTTTTTACATGCAATTAGCCCTAATTGCTAGTTTCTATAGGCAATTAGCCCTAATTGCTAGTTTCTATATGCAATTAGCCCTAATTACTAGTTTCTATAGGCAATTAGCCCTAATTGTTAGTTTGTATATGCAATCAGTCCTAAATGCTAGTTTACGTTTCCTAATCACGTGTACTGCTGCTGTAAGTGTAAATTAGCATTCCGAGACCCGATTTGACATGTAGTAACATGCTAGGAACCTCGTAACCTATATAGTAACTTAGTAACATATGTTTGGATGTAATTCGGTGATACGTGAACTATGTGCTATAACTTGTTGTGTGTTAACGTATGTTAAGTGTGATTGCGTTATTGTATGTTTTGGAGCGTAAACATAACACGGGGAGTCTCGGGTCACCAATGGGATGTCGAGTCTTGTACTTTGGGTCAGTTAAACAGTCACGATGTTTTCAAACGAACTTGGTTATGGTCTGGACATCTAGGGACTAATTAACCTGCGGGTTATTAGTCTAAGTACTTGTAACTGTCGTATGTTAGGTCGCCGCTTTACGGGACTAGCATAGCAGCTGAGTTTACTCGGGTTAAGGAGTAACGCAACTTAAGGTGAGTTTACGGCCCCTCTTTGAAACTGGTTTTATACTTTCGGGGGAGAAAACATGTGTTAAAACGATTATTTGGTAACTACTGTCATACTATGGGTTTCTATTGTGTACTACACGATCTTTGGAAGTCCCGGGGGGAACCATGAATGTGCGGTTTGCACAACATGGAAATGTGAATAGCGCTATTGGGAGTGACCAACCCCGCTCGTCGACTTGGAGGGTCGGCGGGTGCATATTGTCTCAAACAGGAACAACAGGAACAATTGGTACCTTTCGGGCACAACATCTGGTATTCGAGTTAGTAATGGTTTTCCAATCGTGGTAGTAACAAAACGTACGCCTAGCTAGCGTATACTGGTTTTCGATTTGTTATAGTATGGACAGGTTGACTTGGTACTTGGATACAAAACCTGTAAACTCACCAGCATTTTTGTGCTGACGTAAACTTTTACATGTTTTCTCAGGTCGCTAAGGTAGCATGACTGGACTAGGGCGCACGCGTCTGCACGGCGTCTAACTAGGGTTGCATGGTCTTATGAACGTTGAACTATTATTTCATTGTTGAGATACTGTTTTTGAATAAGCTTCCGCTGTAAACGGGATTTTAAACTATGTTTTGAAATTGCATTTATATTCATTTAGACTTGTTTATTGTGATCGTTGGTTTGGATCCTGGTTTGTCATGCGCCTCGCGGTAAAACCCCGCAAGTGGATTTTGAGGGTGTGACAGATTGGTATCAGAGCCAGGTTATAGTGAACTAGGACTGCATGTAGAGTCTAGTCTATAGCCGAGTCGCACACACTAGACGATCACATGGTACTAAATGTTATAGTGGTTTACGTATGGTCTTGTCGGGGTGTCTCTAAATCGTTGGTCTTTCTACGTTACATCATCCGTTCTATCTTAGGTTGGGTTACTTGTTATCTAGGCAGTGTAGTCTATTGGAGTAACTCGTGTGCTCTTGAGATTTGTCCAAGGCTCGGACATCTCCCTTTCGCACTCCAATAGAAACACTTGTCATAAACTACCGTAGTATTACGGTGTGTAGCTAAGAGTCTATGTTCGGTGATTTGAACTTTGAACTAAGAGAACACTTGGAGGACCATGTAGAGCGGTTTATCATTTTGGGTGCACACAAAATCATAAACCGAAATGCATGGAAGCCCTAGTGAGCTCTGGGTTGAGGGGATAGTCCTGGATTGGATCTAGCTTTGATCTTGTGAACATTAGTGGTTATCTTTAACTGCGAAACTAAATTTTCTCGTTCTTTCTGCCAGAATCATGTCTGGAGTACAAGGAGGACGTGGAGGTGGTCGCAATGGTGGACGTGGTGGTGGTCGCGGTGGTGCTGGTGGTCGTGGTGGAGGTATTAACCTATCGCAGGCTGATCTGAACAACTTGCTCCAAGCTGCCTTTCAGTTAGGGCACAACGGTGGTGGTAAGTTGATTTATCCATTTTCTTTGCCTCATTGGTGAACCTTGTTTACATACTTCGTGGTTTCTTATACGTTTCATTTCAGGTGGTCCTGTTGACCCACCCCCACCCATGTGCACCTACAAGATGTTCCGGGACTGTAAGCCCCAGGAATTCTCTGGCACTGAGGGTGCGGTGAGCTTGCTTAGGTGGTTGGAGAAAGTGGAGTCAGTATTTCTGATGTGTAACTGTCTCCTAGAAGATCGGGTAAAGTATGCAGCTGCGTTATTCCAGGATGTGGCATTGACTTGGTGGAATGGCATCACCCAGAATATGGGTATTGGGGAGGCATATGCTATGCCATGGGAGAATTTTGTACAGTTGCTGAAGCGTGAGTATTGTCCGAGGGAAGAGGTACAGAAGCTGGAGCATGAGGTGTGGAACCTCAAGATGACTGGGTCGGAAATTGAGAAGTATACTGTGAGGCGGAATGAGTTGGCAGTGCTGTGTCCCGATCTGCATGTGCCAGAATACCGTAGGATTGAACACTATGTCTAGGGGTTAGTACCGGAAATTGCAGGGTTAGTGGCTGCGGGAAATCATCCTACTTACGCAGAGGTGGTTCGATCGGCTCATAGGATGACCAACTTAAAGGTAAATGAGGGTATTTTGCCTGCGAAGGGTTCGACTGTTAAGGCCCCAGAGAACAACAAGCGCAAGTGGGAAAATGACGGGAAGGGATCTGGGCCAGCACAGCAGAATAAGAGGTTCGACAATGGGGGTTCTTCTTCTTCTTCGGGTAACAAGCAGGGTGGTTATGCGGGAAAACTGCCCAAATGCAACAAGTGTGGACGCCATCATCAAGGGAACTGCGACAGTAACCGTTGTCACCGCTGCCAGCGAATTGGGCATTATGCTAAAGATTGTCGGGTTACACTTCCATCGACTCAGGCTCCGACTAACAGCTCAGCTCCGACTACTCAAGGGACTACAGGAAGACAAGGATGCTACAACTGTGGTGACACTGGGCATTACAAGAAGGATTGCCCAAAATAGAAGCAGGGTGGAAACAACGGTAATGGGAACAACGGGGGCGGCGGCAGAAATGCACGTGCCTTCGTCATTGGAGCCGCTGAGGCTAGACAGGACCCTGACACAGTCACCGGTACGTTTCTTCTCAATAATTGTTCTGTTAGCGTGTTATTTGATTCTGGTGCCGACAAGAGTTTTGTGTCCATGGATGTTAGTCGACTGCTAGATGTAGTACCCGTACCATTAGAGACCAAGTATATTATTGAGTTGGCTGACGGGAAAAAGATTGAAGCTACTAGTATCCTTCGGGAGTGTCAATTAGAGTTGTCGGGTTTATCGTTCCCCAT
This sequence comes from Ambrosia trifida, assembly GCA_028751855.1. Taxonomy (NCBI): domain Eukaryota; kingdom Viridiplantae; phylum Streptophyta; class Magnoliopsida; order Asterales; family Asteraceae; genus Ambrosia; species Ambrosia trifida. The sequence goes on from CM054124.1 coordinate 168,382,707, forward strand.
AGACCTTATGCCGGTACCATTGGGTAGTTTTGACGTTGTGGTAGGAATGGATTGGTTATCTTTGTATCGCGCGGAGATTGTCTGTTACGATAAGGTTATTCGGATTCCTCTCCCTGATGGAGAATTCCTTTCTGTGTACGGTATCAAGGGTGGTGTTCCGCTAAACATCATCTCTAGCATGAAAGCCCTTAAGTGTCTTCGAAAGGGTTATCCAGCCGTTTTGGCGCTTTTATCTGTTTCCTCTAGTGATGAGAAGAAGATCGACGATATTCCGGTGGTACGCGAGTTTCCTGATGTTTTTCCCGATGATTTATCTGGCCTTCCTCCTCATCGTCAAGTCGAGTTCGGTATTGATCTTGTACCAGGGGCTGCTCCTATTGCTCGGGCCCCCTACCGTCTTGCACCTCCCGAGATGCAGGAATTGTCTAGTCAGTTACAGGAACTCTTGGACAAGGGTTTCATCCGACCAAGTTCTACCCCTTGGGGAGCCCCGATTTTATTTGTTAAGAAGAAGGATGGAAGTTTCCGATTGTGTGTAGACTACAGAGAACTGAACAAATTGACCGTCAAGAACCGTTACCCTCTTCTACGTATTGATGATCTATTCGACCAGCTTCAGGGTTCTAGTTATTATTCCAAGATCGATTTGAGGTCCGGTTATCACCAGCTGCGCGTCAGGGAGGCTGACGTTGCCAAGACTGCCTTTCGAACACGTTATGGCCATTTCAAATTCTTGGTCATGCCTTTCGGTCTCACGAACGCACCGGCGGTTTTCATGGACTTGATGAACCGCGTCTGTAAACCATATCTTGACAAATTCGTCATTGTGTTTATTGATGACATTCTGATCTACTCCAAAAACGAGACCGAACACGAAGAACATCTGCGGTTAGTTTTGGAACTCTTGCGACGGGAACAACTTTACGCCAAGTTCTCAAAGTGTGACTTTTGGTTACGCGAAGTTCAATTCCTAGGACATGTGGTTAATGAACTAGGGATTCATGTCGATCCAGCTAAAATCGAAGCGATCAAGGACTGGGGAGCACCAAAGACGCCAACTGAGGTGCGACAATTCCTAGGCCTTGCGGGCTACTATCGTCGTTTCATTCAGGGGTTCTCGAAGATTGCTCAACCCCTCACCACTCTCACTCAGAAGGATAGGAAATTCGACTGGGGTGAATCACAAGAGTCAGCGTTTGAAGAACTGAAGTCTAAACTGTGTTCTGCTCCTATTTTGTCTTTACCTGAGGGCCCTGATGATTTCGTTGTCTACTGTGATGCTTCTATTCATGGTCTCGGTTGCGTGTTGATGCAACGCGAGAAAGTGATTGCGTATGCTTCTCGTCAACTCAAAGTGCACGAGAAGAACTACACAACTCATGATTTAGAGTTGGGTGCAGTGGTTTTCGCGTTGAAAATTTGGAGACATTACTTGTACGGCACCAAATGCACCATCTACACCGATCACAAGAGTCTCCAACATATTTTCGACCAACAACATTTGAACATACGGCAGCGTCGTTGGATTGAACTTTTGAACGACTATGATTGTGCTATTAAGTACCATCCTGGCAAGGCGAATGTTGTAGCAGACGCCTTGAGCAGGAAGGAATCTACTAAACCTCGTCGCGTTTGGGCGTTGCAGCTCACTATTCATTCATCACTACCTGATCAACTCCGTTCTGCCCAGTTAGAAGCTTTGAAGGAGGAAAACCTTAAAGCTGAAACTATGCACGGTGCCGACAAGCACCTAGAGCGAAGGCCTGATGGCCTGCACTATTTCGCAGAACGTATATGGGTTCCTTTATTCGGGGGACTACGGGAGCTTGTCCTTGATGAAGCTCATAAGTCCCGGTATTCTATTCATCCTGGTTCGGATAAGATGTACCAAGATCTGAAGGTGCTTTACTGGTGGCCAAACATGAGGTCGGACATAGCCTCATACGTGAGCAAATGCTTGACCTGTGCTAAGGTCAAGGTGGAATACCAGAAACCGTCGGGTCTCTTGCAACAACCTGAAATTCCGGAATGGAAATGGGAACGGATTACTATGGATTTTGTCACACAACTTCCTAAATCACCAAGCGGGAATGACAAGATATGGGTGATTGTCGATCGGTTGACGAAATCAGCTCATTTTCTTGCTATTAAGGAGACCGACACCATGGATCGTTTGGCTCGTCTTTATTTGAAGGAAGTTGTTTCTAAGCACGGGGTGCCAGTTTCTATTATCTCGGATCGTGACTCCCATTTTACTTCTCACTTCTGGAAGTCTTTGCACAAGGCTCTGGGTACCAAACTAGACATGAGTACGGCATATCATCCACAGACTGACGGTCAGAGTGAGCGCACGATTCAAACTTTAGAAGACATGCTGCGGGCATGTGTGATCGATTTTGGCAAGGGTTGGGAAGCTCATCTACCATTGGTAGAATTCTCGTACAATAACAGTTATCACACGAGCATCAAGGCGGCTCCGTTCGAAGCACTGTACAGACGGAAATGCCGTTCTCCTCTTTGTTGGGCTGAAGTGGGTGAGAGTCAACTCACTGGGCCTGAACTAGTGTACGAAACTTCGGAAAAGATCGTACAGATTCGTAATCGGTTGGCGGCGGCACGGGACCGACAAAAGAGTTATGCCGATCAGCGTCGCAAACCATTGGAATTCCAAGTCAATGACAAAGTACTTCTAAAAGTCTCACCGTGGAAGGGTGTTATACGCTTTGGGAAGCGTGGCAAACTCAACCCACGATATGTCGGACCATTTACGATCCTGGAACGGATTGGACCGGTGGCATATCGTCTTGAGTTACCGACGGAGCTCGGTAACGTACATAACGTCTTTCACGTGTCAAACTTGAAGAAGTGTCTGGCTGACGAGTCTCTCATCGTTCCACTAGAAGAGATCAAGGTTGATGATCGTCTTCGGATTGTGGAAGAACCTGTGGAGATCCTTGATTACAAGATTCGTAGCCTACGTCACAGCAAGATTCGTATCGTTAAAGTTCGGTGGAACTCGAACCGGGGACCGGAATATACGTGGGAACGGGAGGATCAGATGAAGTCTAAGTATCCTCATCTTTTTCCTAAGGAAGCGTTCGAGTCGAGAAATGTCTCTTCTGCAGCAGAATGAATCTCGGGGCGAGATTCCTTTTAACGTGGGGATGATGTGACAACTCGGGTAAATCTCTCTTTTGGTTTCTATCTTTTGTTTGTTTCCTTCGTTATTTCTTTTGTTCTTTTGTTACTTGTGCAATTTTCGGGACGAAAATTCTTTTAACGTGGGGATGATGTGACACCCGGCAAATTCTGGTTAACAACGTTGTCTAGATGAAAGTCTATCTTAGCGAGTCACGCGTATATTGTACTTAACTGGGCTAGTTAAGTCGGGTTATGGTTCGGGAACTATCGGTTTAGTCTAGAGGGACATTGGATGTTGGTCTAGAGGTTCATTAGATGTCGGTCCTTAACCAAGTGTACAAACGGTGACGATTTGTAGGATCGTCAGGGCATACGGAACATACGAGTCTCGAGTCCCGGGAATTGGTGAACGAGTGTGAACATGTGTATTTACTTGTGTTATGTGTTTACAATCATTATGTGACTTGTCGGTACGTGAATATGTGTTAACATATGTTAAAACGGGGTTTAACGCGCAAAACACACGAAGCTAACCCCTATAGGCGATTAGGAAGCCTAATCACCTATAGGGGAGGCGAGTAGGGGACATTAAGGGCGATTAGGGGCCTACTCGTGTGAAGGTTCAGGCGATTAGGCCTAATTGTGTGAACCTTCATGCGATTAGCAGCCCTAATCGCGTATAAGGGCTGCACAATCGCTAGTTACGGGCTGGACGACTAAAAACGACTATAAATACCATACTTAACCTCCTAAACTTCATTATACAAACCCTAGTCGTCCCATAACCTGCCCCAACACATAAACAACCTCTGGAAGGCGATTTTTGATCAAAACAAAAGGTTTCAAGCTTGAATCATCATTCTTTCATAATCCTATGGTTTGGTTTTCATCCATAAATCTTTATAAACGTTTTTAATCAATCCCTAATGGTCCAGACCTGTTCTTAAACGAAAAAGCTTTCTGAAAATCGTTAATAAGGGTTGTTAATCGGATTATAACTAATATACATGCGTTATGGGTGTGTATGATTAGAAAGCTAGGATTTTTATGATTCATGATGATGGATTGATATGTTATTATGTTAGATCAGAATTGATATTGATAGTATGATGATAGAAATCTCAGTAATTGGATATTAGGGTTATGATTACGCGTGTTAGTATGATGTTGCATGCTATGTGAATGGTGTTTGGATTACTTGGTTGCATGCAGGACTGATTATACGAGGTTAAACGAAGGATTTTGGGTTAAACATGTTTAGGATAGTGTTTGGGATGATATTGGGTGGTTACACACGTTCTGGATCTGATTTGGAGCGTTAAACGCGCGAAAAACCGGAACAGCAAGGTTACAGGCGAGTAGCATTCCTAATCGCCTATGTTATAGGCGAGTAGGGTGCTAATCGCCTATAACTCAGGCGAGTAGAGGCCTACTCGTGTGACATTAAGGGTGATTAGCCCTAATTGCTAATTTTTACATGCAATTAGCCCTAATTGCTAGTTTCTATAGGCAATTAGCCCTAATTGCTAGTTTCTATAAGCAATTAGCCCTAATTGCTAGTTTCTATAGGCAATTAGCCCTAATTGTTAGTTTGTATATGCAATCAGTCCTAAATGCTAGTTTACGTTTCCTAATCACGTGTACTGCTGCTGTAAGTGTAAATTAGCATTCCGAGACCCGATTTGACATGTAGTAACATGCTAGGAACCTCGTAACCTATATAGTAACTTAGTAACATATGTTTGGATGTAATTCGGTGATACGTGAACTATGTGCTATAACTTGTTGTGTGTTAACGTATGTTAAGTGTGATTGCGTTATTGTATGTTTTGGAGCGTAAACATAACACGGGGAGTCTCGGGTCACCAATGGGATGTCGAGTCTTGTACTTTGGGTCAGTTAAACAGTCACGATGTTTTCAAACGAACTTGGTTATGGTCTGGACATCTAGGGACTAATTAACTTGCGGGTTATTAGTCTAAGTACTTGTAACTGTCGTATGTTAGGTCGCCGCTTTACGGGACTAGCATAGCAGCTGAGTTTACTCGGGTTAAGGAGTAACGCAACTTAAGGTGAGTTTACGGCCCCTCTTTGAAACTGGTTTTATACTTTCGGGGGAGAAAACATGTGTTAAAACGATTATTTGGTAACTACTGTCATACTATGGGTTTCTATTGTGTACTACACGATCTTTGGAAGTCCCAGGGGGAACCATGAATGTGCGGTTTGCACAACGGGGAAATGTGAATAGCGCTATTGGGAGTGACCAACCCCGCTCGTCGACTTGGAGGGTCGGCGGGTGCATATTGTCTCAAACAGGAACAACAGGAACAATTGGTACTTTTCGGGCACAACATCTGGTATTCGAGTTAGTAATGGTTTTCCAATCGTGGTAGTAACAAAACGTACGCCTAGCTAGCGTATACTGGTTTTCGATTTGTTATAGTATGGACAGGTTGACTTGGTACTTGGATACAAAACCTGTAAACTCACCAGCATTTTTGTGCTGACGTAAACTTTTACATGTTTTCTCAGGTCGCTAAGGTAGCATGACTGGACTATGGCGCACGCGTCTGCACGGCGTCTAACTAGGGTTGCATGGTCTTATGAACGTTGAACTATTATTTCATTGTTGAGATACTGTTTTTGAATAAGCTTCCGCTGTAAACGGGATTTTAAACTATATTTTGAAATTGCATTTATATTCATTTAGACTTGTTTATTGTGATCGTTGGTTTGGATCCTGGTTTGTCATGCGCCTCGCGGTAAAACCCCGCAAGTGGATTTTGAGGGTGTGACATACTGATCCAATAGTTTTTTTATTGAACAACTAGATGTAGTGTGGTTTTTTTATTGAACAACTAGATTAAGTGGTAGGGTGTAAATTTGTGAACCTACAAGACCAAGGTTTGAAACGGCTCACCTACATTAAGGGTGCTTCCAAGTATAAATCAATGAGGCCTCCCAAGAGTCTGAAAAATACCAGCCTCCTCTCACTGAGGGGAATAGAGACCGAGATCGAATCACCACTGTCCTAGGAAGCTCCCTCCTATTCATACCACAAAATGACTCGAACTCGATAGCTCTCTCTACCCTTCATAACTGGCACAATTTTCATTACAAATTCAACTAGCAATCATTGGACACAATAGCCATCTATCGATAAATGTATTGCTTTCTTAAATTTGCTACAAATACACGATGTTAGGTATGTGGAATATTATATCTCTAGCTGAATTCCTGCTCAAACGCTAGCGCACCATTGATTATTGACTGTTTGTTACCCAGACTCTTGTTTATGACCTTTTCATTCATGCATTGGTGTAGCTCTCGCTGAAGGTTTATTATGAACAACCAACTACTATATTAGAAAAACAAACAAAGCACTTTAGTTTGTCTACATTGCACAAGAATGCTGTTTCAGTGTTACATCTGAAATTAATCTTGTGCTCGTCTAAGAGGCCCTTAGATTTTCTCTAACACATTCTGCAATCATGTACGTAGTAGTATAACATATGCAGAAGTATGTGTTCCCACTTTACATATAATATATGTTTGACAAAATAAATTCCCTTTAATTTTACTTGTTCTTTGGACTTTCATCTTCACTGGAACTACTTTCATCTTCGTCGTCGTCGTCATCATACTCATCGAATATTGGTTCCCCCTCGTAGCTTTCATTGTTATCGTCTTCGTTATAATCATCATGCTCGTCGTCTTCCTCTTCTTCTTGACTTTCCTCTTCTTCATTGTCGCCGTATTCTTCTTCTCCGTCTTCCTCCTCACTGCTGTCTACTTCTAGTTCTTTTATCGCATTGGACTTATTTCTTTCTTCATCTATTTTCGCATTATCTTTTTTATTATCCCCGTCACTGCTGTCACTACTTTTCTTCTCTTTCTTTTTCTTTCTCTTCTTCTTCTTCTTTCGACTACCATCATAACTTTTGATTTCGATAAAAATCACCACAAGGGCAACAATAAAAACATAATCTACCTCCGGGTATATTGTTATGCCAAAAGTATCCTTTCCTTGCACAACGTTGGCAATATTTTGCTTATCATGCACCTGCATAAATAATTAATTTAGCAACAGAATTTGTAACACAAGTAAGAAATTAAAGTTAAACCACATCATTTTTTTACCATTTATATATGTTTATTATTGTGTTTTAAAGAAACTCAAAAGTAAGAGTAACATTAAAGTTCTTGCTATTTACTACCATTAGAGACTAACATAGATTCGTGCATGTAATATAACAAATCGATAAATTTGGAAATATTACCAACAATAATAAGGAAATTTGTATGTCACCTCAGCAAGAGCAGTAGAACCATCTTGCGCATAGATGGTGCAAGATCTTGTATCCCAATTTCCGATGATCTTACAATCACATTCGTTCTCTTTTTTGTTTTGGCCTAGAAAAACATCTAATTCCGTGTCATGGTTTCCTGTGGATGATTTCTTCACACTAAAATGTAAATCTTTATGCGTTGTGCTCTCTCCTTTGAAAGCTTGCCATCTCCCATGGATAGATCGGAGCTAATCATAATAGTAAAACAGAGGGGGAGATGCTTAAGTTTGATCGATGTTACAAAATTTCAAACAATTTATATATGTTATTTTACACAAGAAACTTGGATTTTAAATAATCCAACCTATATATAACTTATGATTTTCATTTTTGTTGTCCAGAGCAATCACACAAACATACTTATCACAAATTTCCACAAAATCATTCATGTGAGAGACATCAAGTAGAAGTTAACTGTAAAATCTATCATTGCTCAAATTGTCTATATGAATTATTATCCGAAAATAATACACGGTTTGGATAATTAAAATTGGAAGCATATCGTATAGATACTCTATAGTTTTTTGGATATTTAACTAGATTCATGGGTGTATAATTTTGTTGATCATATCTTATATAAATCAAAACTCATAACATTAACATGGGTTAATTATAAAGTTTAGACCTCATATATCCAAAAGAAATTTGGATTATTTGTCTCTACTGAATAAATTCATTCAAATACATATATTATATATATGTAAGACCTTTTTCTTGAAAGTTAGAACAGGTTTGTCGTTGGCATCATACAAAATATGACGATCATGAAAGCTGAAGAGAGTGTCCTTGATCTTAAACATCATGTTGCCATTGACATCGATAATCTTGAAATTGTCACTTAAATTTGCCACCGCGGATTTCCTTTGAACCGCAAAATCAACCGTATATGGTTCAATGAATTGTGCATCCACCACCACCATCATGACATTCCTTGTTTCAATGTCCTAATCTGGACGTATACGGATTGGATCGATGATAATCAGAAAATATATTTATCTAGGTTTTAATCTTCTCTCGATCGACCTTTTTATGTTAAAATTAGCAGTTGTATATCAAAAAGAAAATGGCCACATAGGCTGTATAGGTACTTTGATAGATTGATGGTTATAAGAATGAATAGTAAAAATCTCAGCGGAAAATGCTCTCAAATTACCATTAATTATTTCATTTACCTTTTAAATATTTAAATTCACTATTATTAATTCTTGGGGCTACGTACCTTTTCTTCCGTTTGTCATTGCATGAAAGTGTTCAATTTGCGTCCTATCTATATTTTTCTCCATATCAGGCCGTCTCCGAGAATACCTAAGAAATCTGGGGCCTTGGGAGAATAAAATAAATGGGCCCTAAAATCCGGCTTGTGTCGAAAAATACCGAAACTTATAGATTTATATGTGTGTATTATATGTTATGTATTTTATACGATATAGTAATACACAACAAGAGAAACCAAAGAAAAAAAATAAGCAAAAACAAAAAGGGCATAAATAAAAAAAAGAAAAGAAACAAGAAAAATTATCAAAATAAATAGGAAAAAGGTACTGAAGAATGGACTCATTTGAAAAAGAAATAGAAAACCACATAAAAGGTACATGAAAGGAATCGATCCTACATTGGTTGCAGCAAACAAATGGAGCACAAGCCTCTAACACCATCGAGTTACACACGCATTTTGATTTTTCCATTGTTTAAATAATATATATATATATATATACACACACACACATCTAATATAGTAAAAATAAATCCGGGCCCTCGGGAAGACCGGGCCCTGAGCCGTCGACCACCCAGCCCTCCCTCAAAGCCGCCCCTGCTCTATATACTTTCACATTAATATCAGTATTTATTTGTCTAGTGGTATAATGTCCCCCTTACAAATATAAGATTGTAGGTTTAAATCCTTACAAGTGCAAGGTGAGGTGATATTAAGGTGTTAAAAAATTGTCGTTAAAAAAAGTAATAGCAATTAAGCATGCACTTTCCCGCAAATATTGCTATATTTCGATGTCAGTACCGGCTTTAGGGCAACTAAAACAAAGCTTTTGCTTTAGACCATAAATTCTTTGGGGCCACTCTTGAAAAATATAGTAAATGAAAATGTAATGCAACTCGATGATAACTACTACAAAACTAAGCAATTGCTACTAAAATTTATACCGAAAAAAATGGTATCAAATTTTAGCTAACGGGATATATAAAAACAAGAGAGAACTACACGGATAGTCCTTGTGGTTTATATGTTGTAACATGTTTAGGTACTAACTTTTTTTTTTAACTCCTTAAGGTCCTAAGGTTTACATTTGGTAACATGTTGAGGTATTAACAATAACTGCCGTTAGTTTCTAACAGATTCCACCCTCACGTGCAACTCACGTGAGGGTATAATTGTCATTCCAGTTTTAATGTTTCTTCCTTTCATATAAAACCCCAAAGCCATCTTCAAAACAAACAGACCCAATATTCAAACGAACGTCTTCTACAATCAATCTCAGCTATCGAAAATGGTGAGGTGCCATTGTGGAATTGTAGCTTCAATACGAACGTCTTGGACCGATAATAACCCTGGGCGGCGGTTTTATTGTTGTCCCCAACAGGTAAATTTTTATCTCTATAAAGCATATTCCTTTTTAACCCTAATTTTTGTTGAGATAATTTTTTGCAGCTAGGATCTATGTGGGGGTTATGGAAAAAGAGGGTGTAGTGGGAAGGAGGGTTATGTGGGGGTTATAAATGATTGGTAATGATTAGTTAATTATTGTTTTTTAATTAAATAAGAATATTTAATACTTAATAAAATTTCATTAAAAATAAAAAAGTTACAAATACTAAAACCAAAAATTACAAATACTAAAAAAAAAAATACAAATACTAAAAAAAATTACAAACCCTAAATAAAAGATAAAAATACTCAAAGGTTATATTTTTTTTCGATTTTCGCCTTTTGGTTCAAGCACATTTCCAAGGCCTTGCCTTCTAGGTGGTCGTGCGGTGCCGTGTAAAACGCAAAGTCGCGTTCAAACTGTCGTTCCTTCATGATGTCAACCACCTCTCGGTTTTCTTGGATACGCTGAGCCCCGATATCGCACAAGTCTTGAAGCCGCTGGTTCATTTCAGCAAATGCCGGGACTAACTTATCAACCCCCGACGAAGACTCCGTCCGTGTGGCTCGAGCAGCCCGTCGACCGGCGGGACGAGGTAGCTCCTCCGCCCTCTCCTCCCCTACAAAAAAGGGATTTTCTTCTGGTGAGTTGAGGTCGACATAATGCGCGTCAGACGTAGGCGTTTCGGGATCAACCGAGTCAGAGGTCCTCGACTTTTTTGAAGGCCTCGTATTTTTGGCCCTAGATGAAGTAGTTCCAACCGTTGGGCGGACGGGGTGCCATTTGGTGCAGTCTTTCAGCACGCGCCAACATTTCACGTACGCGAAATTCCCGTACGTCTGATTGTATTCTTCCAAAGCCGCCACAAAGACATCCTCATCACTTTGCCCACTTTTCCACCCGTACTTGGTGCGCTGATAAATGCCCTGAAAATTTGTGCATTTTTGGTTGATATCGGTCCACTTGCCCGATATCGAATCGTTCTCCCGGTAGCCCTTTCCTTTACCAGAGAGATCAAAAAATATTGCCCGTACTCTTTTCCAAAAATCGCCTTTGGATTGATAGTTGGCTGAAAAAAACATACCAAAAAAACATTACCAACAAATATAACATTACCAAAAAATATAACATTACCAAAAAATATAACATTACCAAAAAAATATATATCTTACCAAAAAAATATAACATTACCAAAACAATATAAATTTCTTACCGACTTCAGGATCCTCCGACACGTCAACCCACGCTCGGGTTAACGAGTACAACTCGTGGTCGGTCCATGGTATAACGTTTTTTTTGGCACGACCGCCCGTCTCTTTTTTTGTGTGCCGTCGCGCGGGTGCCTTGCCTCGCCCGGGCTCTTCCTCTGCAACCGGGCCTTGTGTCTCCGGAACCGACTCTTGCCAAGCATTTGAAGAGCCGAACATTTGGGATGACCCATACACTTGTGTTTGGCCAAACCCACCTCCTATGGGCATCCCAAAACTCCCTCCCATGTTAACATTATACATGTTCGGGTCCCAACCATACGGTTGGTTTAACAGGTTAGTGAAACTTTGCGTGTTTGAACCTAAACCCGGAGCTATAGGTCGGGTGTTGTCGCCACTGGTTTGGGAACCAAACCCGAAACCTCGACCGAAAGGATTCATCTCTTCCCTCACAAGAAAATTTCAAAGTGTGTGTGTGTAGTGGTTGTGCAGCAAAGTATGAAGGATGTATATGTGTGTGTGAGTCTTGTGTTATTATGTATATTTATATAACAAATTTTTTTTTTTTTTATTAAATGCTTCGAACAACCCCCGGTCAAAGAGCATTCAAATCAATTACTCTCCCTAATGCCATGCAAAACGCCAGTTATGTGGGTAAATATTCCAACCCAAAACGCCCTATAGCGCCTGGGGGGGGGGGGGGCGGTGTTCCCCGGCGCTATAGGGGCTATAGCGCTGCACAACGAGGCCACTACACATGCTCTTAAGATGGACAACGGCTCTATCTGAGTAAAGTACTTTACACTTTTGCCCTTAAATGTGGAGGTTATGACATTGGCATGATCTGGATCTGTAAATGTAGGATGCAGATGCTAGTGGTAATGGTCCACAATTATGGCGTGTGAGATACTGGTGGTGGAGGTCCACAATTATGGTGTGTGAGATGCCGGTGGTGGAGGACCGCAATTAAGGCGTGTAGCTTTTCGCTAAAACTGTGTGTACCGTGCTCATGTTTCAGTGTGTATAGATAGTTGCAGCACATGTTTCGAGCGTATGAAGATAGATAGTTTCTTTTGATAAATTTCATGTAGATCAATGTGTTCACAGACTACTAGTAGAGGAAGATGCTAAAGGTTCTACTAAAAGCGTTGACTAAATATTTTAGCTTTTGGTGTAGCTGGTGAAAAACTATACTTAAAAGGGAGATTTTGCAAGATCTACTAATTCAAATTTAGACGTGTACCTTCTCCATAAGGTACAACAAACGTCTCCCTTAACCTTAATAGAGGTGGCATGGGTTGAATAGTGGTCAAAATGGGTTCATGTTGAGTTGAATAGTGGTCAAAATGGGTTCACATTGAAACGGGTCATTTTTAGCGGGTTGACCTGCAACTCTTTTTTATCCATTTATTATTATTATTATTATTATTATTATTATTATTATTATAAAAAGTGATTTAGCCATGGTGACCGGAGAATACTATACAATATAACACAAATCGACCCATTTATAATTAATAAGAAATATACATTTGTAGGTGAAGAAACACGAATCCTGGATTACCGGTTAGGCGCTAATCCAGTATGTGATCCTACGGTATTTTGCAAAGAGAGTGTGTTTGGAAAATACGTGAGGGTCTAAGGACAAGACCAGGGGGTTTAGGAGACTACCGATTAGAAGAGCCGAGCCTCTAAAAGTTAGTATAATAAACAAGGGGTTGAAGAAGGCACGAAAGAGTTCGTGTTCTTCTTGAGTGAAAGTGTGTGAGATATTAGATGCCAATAAAAGGAGAAGGGGCTCCTCCTTTTATAGTATCTAGCTATCATACTTTCTCAGCCCACCCTCTACCTTTGATGGGGCCCGGCCCAGGTAGAGGCGTCTCCATAATCCGGCCCAAGTCCTTAAGCCCATTTGGTGCAAGTGGGCTTTGATAAAAAGGAGCAAGTAAAATACTAAGGGGGGATGTTACCGTCCTGATGACTGTACACGTGGCGCACGCCTGTTGGTAGACTGAGGGCGGTGGGTAATCATATCTTTTCTCGGACTTCGGGACAGGTTGAGAAAGTCTGCTTGTCAGGAAGATATCTTGGCCGGGAGGCTGCCACGTCGTCGTCCTTTCTGTATGTCAGACTGGGAGCAGTCTTTGATTGGAGAGGAACTCTGATGGGCAGCCTGTTGGGTCCGCTGACGTAAAACGGGCGGACAATGTTGCACCTGGTGTTGGTTGGACGCCAGGGTGTACCGCTGACGTAAAACGGGTGGGTAGTGCTGCATCTGGCGTCCGTTGGATGCCGGCTGCATCGCTGACGTAGAACGGGCGGTTGGACGCCAGACGTTCCGCTGACGTAAAACGGGCGGATGGACGCTAAACGATCCGCTGATGTAAAACGAGCGGATGGACGTCAGGCGATGCCGGTTCTAGTTGGGCGATGGTATGGTATTTATAATGTTTTGATACCATATCCCTTCAAATCCCCCCAGTCCAGTGCTTTTCTGCGCCTTTTGGTAGGGGAGTGCTGGACTTGATTGTCACAAGTGTACTTTAGGTTACATCTAGTCGTCACTGGGTTTTCATGTAATCAAAGTGTACGTATGTTTTGTCTGACCTTCGTCAACTGGTGCGCGCACAGTGATAAAGTTGTGGGCGTATGACGGAATGAGCGTGTGCGGGACCTATGAGGTGGTCCGCGCAGGGGTAGGGCGGTGTATTTGTTCCGCTGTTTAGAAAAAATGTTCCTGATTTTCGTTCTAGGGCACGGGCATGGAGCCTAGATAGGCGTGATGCCTGCTTGCACGTGAAAATAGGAATTTTCAGATTTTTGGTTCTGGGGCGCAGGCGTGTAGCCTAGATAGGCATTGGGCCTGTTTGCGCGGTCAGAACTTGTGAAAATATAATTTTTCAAAAATTTGGTTCTGGCGCGCAGGCGTGGAGCCGGGATAGGCGTCGGGCCTGTTTGCGCGATCAGAACTTTGTGAAAATATAATTTTTCAAAATTTTGGTTCTGGCGCGCAGGCGTAGAGCCGGGATAGGTGTCGGGCCTGTTTGCGCGGTCAGAACTTGTGAAAATATATTTTTTCAAAAATCTGGTTTTGGCGCGCAAGTGTGGAGCCGGGATAGGCGTCGGGCTTATTTGCGCGGTCAGAAGTTTGTGAAAATATAATTTTTCAAAATTTTGGTTCTGGCACGCAGGTGTGGAGCCAGGATAGGCGTCGGGCCTGTTTGCGCGGTCAGAACTTGTGAAAATATATTTTTTCAAAAATTTGGTTCTGGCGCGCGGGCGTGGAGCCGGGATAGGCGTCGGGCTAGTATGCGCGGTCAGAAGTTTGTGAAAATATAATTTTTCATAATTTTGGTTCTGGCGCGCAGGCGTGGAGCCGGGATAGGCGTCGGGCCTGTTTGCGCGGTCAGAATTTGTGAAAATATATTTTTTGTCGCATTCGGCGCCTGCATTTACTCCGCATTGAATTTGTCTCTTTGGAATTTGTGTGAATTTAAGGCGGGAATGTTTGAAGTTGAAAAGACGTGGCTGACGGTTGGTACACCTGCCTTGAAGATCGTGTCTGATAGTTTCTATGAATGTTGAGTTGCTAGGTCGCCACGTGTCGTGCATCTGATGTATGTGGACAGCTGTTAGTGATAGGTTTGAACGTGGGCGTACACGTGTCGATCATCGGCATCGTTTGCCAGCTGGGGTAGAATAACCGTCAGACGAGTGGGCCACGCGCCGCGCGTGTGCCGTTTGGTCACGTGGGCTGGCTGACGTATCTGCCTGCTATTGGACCTTTGCGCGAAAAGCCTGTTTTGTGATGATTTCTTTTCTGTCGTTGCATTAAATGCGATGGGTATATATATGTTCCCTTTGGCCTTCATTCGTTTCATTCTCTCTTCAATGAAGTTTTTTCTTTTTATCTTCGGCGATTTTTCCAATCATCCTCCGAAGTAAAATTTTCTCTCTCTTCTGTTCTTTGCTTTTGAAAAAATGTCTTCTGAGGATAAGAAGGCCGAGTTGGCGATGAAAGATGCCCAGGTTTCTTGGTCCAAAGACAAGTTTCGGTATTTGGTCAAGAAATTTGGTATTTTACGTGAGTGGGAGCCCGAGTTGCCGGAGAAGGGACAGACTCCACTTGACTGTCCGGAGGGAAAGATATGCATTTACGAGGCTTATTTTTTGAAAGGACTCTTCCGACTGCCGGTGTCGAAGTTCCTTATCTCCGTTTTGCAGAAGTATGGCATACATATTTCTCAGATGAGCCCCTTCGGGGTAATGAGGATTATGCATTTCGAGGCTACCTGTCGGTCTTTGAGAAGGGAGCCGGAATTCGAGCACTTCAATGTTTTTTACAAACTTGAGGTGAAGGAGTCCGGTTGGGTGTCCTTCGTGGAGAGATCAAAGAGTGTGACTCTGATTGTGCCGAAGAGCTCGCCTAAGACTCTTCGTGAGTGGAAGAAGTGTTTCTTCTTTGTGAAGGAGGTCATCCCAGTGGAGATGACGCGACTGGGCAGAAGCCGCCTTCCTTTGAAGTTGCGAAGGATTTTCAAGATGAGGCGTGGTTCCAGGAGCTTTCTGCGCATCCCAGACGTTTGGATGACCTGTATTTTGGTTGTTGACGCCTTCTCTTTTTTTTTTTTTTTTTTTTTGTGACAGGCGAGTTGCTGTTTGAGGTGTTTGCCGCCCGTACTGTGAAGAATACATACCTGGCGGTACCCGAGGGAGGGGTTTCCGAGCTAGAGCTGAAGGTAGAGAATTTCTTGTTCCCCGGCCCGATGGAAGGTGTGCCCTCTAATCTTGAAGTGGGTTTTCTAATCAATCCTGAACCGTTGTCTGTGAAAACGGCGGCTGGGGTTGATTATGTATTTTTGTTAGACGATGAGTCGAGTGGTTCGTCGTCTGGTTTAATTCACCGTGCGCGTCGCTCTACAGGTGGCGGTGGAGCAAGTGCGTCAGCGGCCAGGGCGCAGGTTGGTGAGAAGACTGGTGAATCCAGTATTGCTGAGCGAGTGACTACTAAGAGTAAGTACTCTAACCTTGTTTGTGTTTTTGTACTTTGTGTTCTGTGAGCTGACCCCTGTTTTCGTTGTTTTTTAGGTCACAAGCGTAAATAGGCGAAGGTTGTTGAGGAGGATGTGGCCGGTGGTCCGTCTCCCAAGCGGGTGGCGCTAGGTGGTGGTGATATTGATCCACCGCAGGGCTTGGAGCTGGATCTGTCGCCAGTGCGTGAGGCTTTTTACAAGAAGGCTTTGAAGAAGCTCAGCAGTAAGTACTTTGTAATGCGTCCTTTGTCTTGTTGAATTCTGTCAAGTTTTTAATGCGTCTTTCTTGTTTGTTCGTAGGTTCTATTCCGCCCTCTGTGAAGCAGTATCAAGAAGAGCGAAAGAAGAAGTTGGAGGAGGAGCGGTCCCGGGCTGAGGCTGCGCGCGAATCTGAGGTGGTGCGCAAAGAAGAGGAGGAGAAGCGCGCTGCTGAGGCCGCTTTGAAGAAGGAGGAAGAAGCCCGGGCTCTCCAAGTTGAGGTGGAGCGTAAGCGAGCCGAAGATGCTCGGTTGGCCAGCTTGGGTGAGGAGGAGGAAGAAGAGCGCCGGTTGGCGTTGTTGAAACAACATGAAGACTTGGTGAAGATCAAGAAGGAGCAGACCCAATGGATAAGCGTTCAGGGTGGCGAGGGCTCGCAGACTGCGCCCTCCTTTGTTGACTTAGGTGAGAGGGACGTACTGGAAACGTCGCCTCAGGGGGTTGGGATTGATGATCCCAAATTGAAGAGGTTGAAGGCGTTGTCGCGTCTTCGAGTGCTCCTGCCTTCAGGTTGGACGCTCCGGTTTATACGGCCGGGTGGCGTATAACCGAAAGCTGTCAATTCCTCAACTCGTTCGTGGCGGAGGAATTTGTTAGCTATGCGTTGCCGCCAGCTGAGCGTGCGCATCATCGGTCTCAGAACCGAGGTACTCTGTTCTCAGAGATATGTATTAACCTGACACAGACTCTGGGAAATTTGTACGCCCTTCATAGGGGAGAAGGAGAGTTATTGGATGAGCAGGCGGCGGTTGCGGGTGAGGCCGACCATCTGGCTCGGGAGAAGGAGGTATATGAGTCCGCGCGGAAGCGGCTTTTGGAGCAGGTTCGGAAGCTAGAGTCCGATCTGCGCCAAAAGGATGCTGATGTGGCGGAGAAGCAGAAGACATGGGCCAAGTCGACGGCGATGGTGAATACGGAGTTGGAGCGTCGTCGTCAGCTTATGCAGAGGGCTGAGACCGCGCTTGCGGAGCAGAAGAAGGCAGCGGCGGCGCAGGCTAAGGAGTTGGAGGAGTTGTCCTCTAAGTATGCCACTGTTGTAGGTGATCTGAAGGCAAAGGATGCCGATGTGGTGCGAATGACCACTCGGGTATCTGAGCTGGAAGGTCAGGTTAATGATCTCGTTAAGGAGAAAGAGGCGTGGCAGCTTGAGAGGACTCTAATGCTTGATGCGCAGAAGGCGTACTGTGAGAAGTCGCTGTGGATTATGTCTGATGGGATTTCTGCGGTAAGTTTGTTTTTTCTTTATTTTGCCTTGTCTTTGTTTGTATCCTTTGTTTTTGACTTACGTAACTGATGTTGTTGATGTAGGTTTTTGATCGGTGCTGGAATGAGCCGAAGATGGGTGAGCAGGTTGCGGAGGTGGTCGGCACTGCGTGTACCACTGGTGTACATAGTGGCTGGTTGGAAGGTTATCTGGCCGCCAAGGATTGGGCGCCAGTTGAGGAGCAGCCTTTCCAAGATGTGAACACCGACCAGCTATTGATGGAAGAGCTTGAGAAGCTCGAAAAGATGAAGTTTTTGGTGCTTCAGGTCGTGAGGCAGTGTCTGGCGGACCCTGACCCTATTGCTCAGTTTAAGCGTTGGGTCGAGGAATCCGAGCGTGCTGGGCGCGAGCGCGCTGAGAAAGGAAAAGACAAGGCTGGTGGCGCGGGTAGTTCGGGGACGGCGCATGAGCCTCCTCAGTAGGTTGTAGCTTTCCTTTTTGTTTGTAAATCCGACTTTTTAGTGAAATGAAGTATAATGCTTTTGGCTTTACTTTTGTCTGCTCTTGTATATGTGATGTGTTGCTGTGTGTATGAATGATGAATTGTCTTCATAGGTTACAAGTAACCTTAGCGTCTATTGAGTAGGGTAGATTAACTACACAATTTTTAGGGCTAGAGGTTTGTTGTTTCTAAGTTATGAAGGGTAAATTAACTTCATGAGTTAGGAACATGGCCAATCTTTGACATCAAGTCTTATGAAGAGTGAATTAGCTTCATAAGTTAGAGGTAACGTAATTGGTTTTTGCGCTTATAGAAAAAGTGTAGGGTGTCGCAGCAGATTATCCGAAAACCGTAATTTTTTATAAGTAGCATGGGCACAACTGCGCTACATTCCACGACCTTGGTATGGGTGTGCCGTCAAGTCTTTCTAGCACACGTATGCCCCTTTTCCTAGTACTTGTTGGATTTTGTATGGTCCTTCCCAGTTGGGTGCGAGTTTTTCGGGGCGCTCGGAGTGAGACGCGTAGTTGTGTCTTAGGACGTAATCTCCAATGTCGAATGCGCAGGCTTTGACTTTGGAGTTATAATAGCGCTCCAGTTGTTTTTTATAGTTTGCTTCGCGTATAGCGACGATGTCGCGCCTTTCGTCTAAGAGATCCAAGTTGAGTTGTAGTTCTCGATCGTTGTCTGTGTGCGCGATGTTGAGGACCCTTGGTGATGGGAATGTTACTTCTGCGGGTATTACGGACTCCGAGCCATAGGTTAGGCCGAAAGGGGTTTCGCCTGTGCTGGTCTTTGTGAGGGTGCGATGTGCCCATAAGACGTGTGGGAGTTCATCCACCCAACCTGTTCGTTTGGATCCGAGGCGAGTATTTATGCCTTCGACTAGTGACCTGTTGATATGTTCTACCTGACCATTGCCTTGGGGGTGGGCGACAGATGTGAATATCTGGCTGACGCCTAGTTGTGTTAGCCAGGTTTGAAGTTTTTTGTCTGCGAACTGTGTTCCGTTATCCGTGACAATTTCCATAGGTAGGTCGAAGGGGCAGATGATGAATTCCCAGATGAATTGTTTGGTCTGTTCGGCGCTAATCGAGGCAAGTGGCTTGGCCTCTACCCATTTTGTAAATTAGTCGACGGCGACGATGAGGTATTGTATCTTTCCAGGGGCCATTGGGAATGGGCCGACTAGATCGATAGCCCATTTTTGAAATGGCCAGGCGGCGGTGACTGGGACCAGATCGTTTTTTGGGCGTAGTGTATTTGGTGCGTGTTGCTGGCAATTGAAGCACGTGCGCAAGATTTTGACGACGTTTTGATGCATTCCGGGCCAGTAGTAACCGGCGTTCATGATCTTAGCAACAACCATTCTTGGGCCCGCGTGGATGTTGCAGATGCCTTGGTGAATCTCCCTTATGAGGGGGATGGCCGTCGCGGTGTCCACACATCTGAGGAGTGGGCCGAGATAGGAGCGTCGGTATAAGACTTCATTCATGAGTTGGTAGTGCTGGGATTTGTATTGGAGTTTTCGGGCCTCCGCTTTTTGGGGTGGTAAGGTTCCCGTTGCCAGATATGCTTGGATCGGGGTCATCCATGACCCGCCGCCCGTCTGTGTTATATTAACCTGTCTAAGTGGTACTGAAGGTTGAGCTAGAGTTTCGATGCGTACCTCTTTGGCCATATGCGGCCAAGCTGTGGAGGCCATCTTGCTGAGTGCGTCAGCTTCCTTGTTGCCACTTCGGTTGATGTGAACGATTGTGCAGGTTGTGAATTTTTTGGTGAGGAGCTTGGCCTGGTCGACATATTGGGCCATGACCGGGTCCTTGGCGTCGTAGATGCCATTCATGTGACCTGCTAAAAATGCCTCGTACTCTGCTTCATTGTTTGTGCTTGGAAACTCAAGGCGGACGGCGTATGTGAATTTTGTTTTGTCAGGGCTGACGAGGCGAAGGCCCTGGTCATTGGAGGCTCCGTCCGTGTATAACGACCATGTTACTCGGTCGTCTGGAATGGGTTTGGGGTCTTGCTCATCTTTGCAGTCTTGGATTTTATCTGCTGGAATTTCTGCGATGATGTCCGCAAGGACCTGTCCTTTTATTGCGGGTCTGGGTTTTAGATGATGGTGTGTGCGCCTAGCTCGATTGCCCATTTCGCCAGGTGATGTGTCGTAAAACACATCTATTTTCCTATGTATTTTGAGTTATAAATGAGTCTTTTGTATATAGTTTTTATTAGTTTTAGGCTTGTACCGGTCTATTTTATTTAGTATAGGATTTTATAGATTTTTATTAGTTTTGTGTCTTTTTAGTACTAATTTATTTATTTTATTATTTTATAGGTGTTCGTGGAAAATGAGCTCCAAACAAAAGAATTTTAATTGAGACACGAACACTTGAGAGCATGTGTTCATGGACGTCGGAGCGTAAATGAGCAACTTTGGTCAAGCCAAGAACACCCGAGTCAAAAGCACGAAATAGTAATAATAATAATAATAATAATATTAAAAAAATAATATAACCACAAACCGTGACCATTGGGTCATGGTCAACAGCCCATCAAAAAGTCAAAGGGTTAATGCAATATGGATAAATATATATGTTAGCTTTTGACGGCAGAAATAAATGGGAAAGGGATTATATTTTTCGATCAACCATAATATTATTAGAGGCGACCAGAGGACTCAAATTTATTATCATTCATTCGCAATTCCATACGATCGCACAGAAGCAAAAGTCAATATTCAAGCGGTGACGATCGAACGAGCACGGAAGGAGAAAAGGCCACGGGCACGTTAAAGATCAATAGCCAACGAGCCTTGGGTTAGGTTTAGTTTTCGCTCTATATTTTTATAGACATGATGAAATTGTTTTTTATAAACTTTGAATTTATGTTTCTAAATATTATGAGTAGCTAGACTTTTATGGTTGCTTAGGTTTATGAACTAGACACGTAATTTGCAGTTTTTAATGAATCTTGGTTTTTAATTTTGATGTGTAGGATTACATGATTTTAATTTTATTGTTGGATTTGATATATGTGTGTTGGTGTTAATTTTATTTGAAGTTTGTTTATTGGTTTTGTGGAGCTAGGCATGTAGAGATACCCCCTAGGCCTTAAAATCAATCTAGTTCGTCAACTTAGGTTAGCGTGCTAGTATTTGGAGTTGGAGTACGACACAAGTATAACAAACTAATATATTAAATTAACTAAAACGTGCAATCCATTCTTGAGGGTGAGAAATCTAACTCTAGTTTGCTAGGTAACTAACTAGGCATTGTTCGGTAGTTGGCAAGCGCTAGGGCGGGAGTCGCTACTTGTTCGTGTTTGGAGTTTTCCTAGGTTTTCTTCAGTAGAGTTTAAGTCTGCTTCATAGTTTAAGGGTTTTAATCCAAAAGAGGTTTTAATCTGATTTCTATGGGACTTTGG
Source organism: Ambrosia trifida (assembly GCA_028751855.1). Lineage (NCBI taxonomy): Eukaryota > Viridiplantae > Streptophyta > Magnoliopsida > Asterales > Asteraceae > Ambrosia > Ambrosia trifida. The sequence goes on from CM054124.1 coordinate 168,404,431, forward strand.
TACGCTAGGGCGATCCAGATCCATCTTAGCATTTCTACACTTGTCCCGCCTTAAGTCTAGTGAGCTATCTTTGACAGGAGGTTTATTAGATAAGAATAGGGTCTCAAGTTAATTACCAGATTCAGGATTTATTGCTAGTGTCTAGGGATTTTACCTAAGTAACCAGCCTTCTTCCTATCCGATTTCTCCAAGTCCCTTCTTCCTATAAGCAACTAAAGTTATTTTATTTATATTTAGTTTCTTTTAAGTTTATAATTAGTAGTTTAAAATACCCCCCACATAAGTATATATTTATTTAGGCTAGTATTCGGTATAGGTTGTGATCTAGAGTTGCATTCGCGTCTTTGGGTTCGATACTCGGTCTTATCTGTTTACTACTTTGCGACCGGTACACTTGCCGTGCGTGTGTAGTTTTTAGGTGAGTCGTTTTAATTAAAACTTGTGTTATTTTTATATATACATTTACACACATCAAGTTTTTGGCGCCGTTGCCGGGGACGCAATTGGCACTCTTGAGAACTATCCGATCCGTTTCTGGTCTGCTATTTTGTGAATAATTTTTGTTTTTATTTTTTTTATTTTTTTCTTTCTTCTTATTTTTATTTTTTATTCGTAATATATAATTTTTTTATTTTTTTTATGATGTGCGAGATCTGCGGAGGACCCCACTTTACCATAAGATGCCCTCATTCATATTCATCGGGGTATTCCACGGATTATTATTCTAACACGTATTTGCAGCCGCAGCCATATCAGTCATACCAGCCTTCATACCCACAGGCTAACCAGTGGTTTAACCCTGCAACATCTGAGTCACTAGATAGAATAACAAGTCGGCTTGATCGTCTACAAGCAATGATGTATGAGGAAAGGCATGGTGGTAGCTCGACAGAGTATCCACCTAGCCAACATTTGTATCCACATCCCGATTATCGGGATGTTTCGTCTCACATTAGGCCCGACTTTGCCGCCCTTGTTGCTAAGCAAGATGCCTTCATTGCTAATCAACAGCTCATGCTCGAGGATATGCGTTCTTTGCTATCCATGCGCACCGACTATTTGAGAGAACATGATGCGGCACTTGAGAGGCTACAGACTCAGGTGGATGAACTGAAGACTATAATGGACGTTGAAGTCCCACCTCCAGTTCAGCAGGTTAATTTCACATATGATGACCCAGACGAGATGGTAACACTTAGATTACTTGATTGTATTAGTCCCGTTGCTGAAACTGTTTGTCCTTACTCATCTGATTCTGTGCATGATTTAACTGACCCATATGATTCTTTACACTTGTCTTGTGAGGATGATATTTTGCAGGATTCAGGGTTAGAGCCAGAGACCATAATGGACGCCTTAGTCCCACCTTTGGTTCAGAAGGATGAGCAGCCTTGCCAGATCTCTAGTTCAGCAGCATACCTTTTGGAGGCAGATGTCTGGAGTGATGATGAGGAGATAGAAAGGATAGCTTGGGACGCACATAGGAAAGCCATGATGGAGAAGATAGGGGAGGCTGAGGAAGATATGGATTTTTCAGAATCCACAGGCTGGCTGTTTGAGGAAGAAGTGGTGGAAGAGGAAGACACCACTGACCTGCTTGATGAAGCAGCTGATGGAGAAGTAGATTTTGGTGACGAGTTAGTTGATTTGTCAGCTCCAGAAGTGGACAAAGATTTTGACCAAGTGTCACCAAACAAGGAATATGAGAAAGAAGCAGTGGTGGAAGAAGAAGAACACCACAGCCGGCCCGTGCAGGCATTGGATATTACATTGCTACTAGTGCCACCACCATGGCCACCACCACGGGAGAAGGCGAAGAGGCACCTGAACCGACACAGGGTGAGGGTCAGGAGTTGTAGAGATAACAAGTCCCCTCATTACATGCCAAGAATTAGGTTTGGTCCAGGTAAATTTAAATATTGGTGGTCCGACCCATTTAAATTCGATAAAATATTTTTTAATTCCACTAATGTAATTTTTCTAAATAATATGGACCGGGTGGAATTAAACGGGTTGGATCGGGTTCAGATAAAAGAGAAGCCCCCTGATTAAGTTTAAGTATGGGGAGGCTCTGTAGAGTTTGTAAATTTATATTTATACCTATTTTTTTTCTAGCTTTTCATTTTTTTTATTTGTGGTCGTTCTTTGGTAGTAGTTTGTAGGTTTTTATCTTTCTATTTTATCTTTGTTTTTTGTGTCTTTGAGTCAGTTAGCAGGTTTGCGTGTTTGCTTAGGTAGAGGAAATTTCACAATGAGCGGATCCCATGTATTATCTTTATATATATTTTATGAGTGGGAGTTTTGGTAAAGGTTTGGGTTTTTTTTCTTAAAAAAAATTAACTAACTTTCTGTGAAAAAAGATTTTTCATGTAATGTGAGGAGTCTGGGCTGACCTGTTCGCCTTATGCGACCAGCTATTACCCCAGAAAGTTATAATTTTTTTTCTCTTGCAACGCGTGTTGTGATCACCAGTGTCCTTCACGTTGAGCGAGAACCAGATTTTTTCTTTCTACCCATTTGGTTCTACCACCATACACCGCCAGTTTGCCAAGCAGGTACGTCTTTTTGTTTGTTGTTATATTATGAGTCTAAGTTAGTAGTTTGAGTCTTTTTAATTTATTTTTGTGGTTCGGTATTATGCTCGGGTTTTGTTTGTTTCGTTTTGCGCAGGTTTGGATTGTACCGCTCGTACTCAATCTCCATTCGGGCGATTCTGGAGATGTACGTTATATTGAAGCAACCCGAGAGTTTACCATTGTGTCAGAGCCGATCGCGACCAAAATGCTATACGATCGAGCTGGATTGGACTAGAGTTTTTGGAGCTTACGCATTAATTAACCAGCTAAGTCTTTTCCAATTTGCCCTCGTCTTTTTATTTTTTTTTGTATTCGGAATTTTTTTTTATTTTTTTTTTTTGAGTCGTTTTCTATTCCTACATTGAGGGCAATGTAGAGTTTAAGTGTGGGGATGGGAAACTGTCGTTTAGTCTGTATACAGAGTCGTTTAAATCAAAAAAAAAAATTAGAAAAAAAAAACGAAAAAAAAAAAAAACTGAAAAAAAAGTCCCTGATTTTGAAGTTTGCATTATATAAAATATGGAAAATGATAGGTAAAGTTAGGTGTCCGGTTTTCAAATAGTATGTATAATAAGAGATTAAAATTGATTGAAAACGTGTCTGATTTGGGATATGTGGGTAGGCTCGGCCGGTAGAAAGGTTTCTTTTGAAAAGTAATAAATTAATTATGTTAGGCTATTTTGTGGGTTCTCATCTAGGAGAAACGGGGAGACCGAAACCGCCAAAAATAGTATAAGAAGTACCGTTATAAGTAGAAAACCGTTAGAATTTCTAATCACTTAAAAAAAATTAGAAATCAAAGCAAAAATGTTGAAGCTTAAGGTGCCTGGCCACTGGGATAGCGACTTAGATTGGTCACACCCTCTGAGTTAAGTATGCTGAGATGAAAAAAAAAATGCTGAAGCTTAAGGTGCCTGGCCACTAGGATAGCGACTTGGATTGGTCACACCCTCTGAGTTAAGTATGCCCAAAAAAAAAGTGATTTTAAATTCTCTTGGGTTTTCTACATAAGACGGTTGGGAAATGGTCAATTGGTCGTTCCTTTAGTTTCATAAGCTTGAGGCGGGATTAGGAGGAACTGTGGCTTCCTTCGAGTGAGACCCTAGATAGACTAATCAACATGAACTTAACATAAATAAAAAGGGGCTTGGAAACCGGTGTGGGTTTAAGAGGATCAATATACCTGCAATCGCAATCAACACGTTAGTAGATTATTAATTAAGTAACCTATGTTTTGAAACTGGATGTAAACCTAACTGTGATTCCATAGCATAATTCTTTTTCAGGGACGAAAAAAGGTCAAGTGTGGGGATGTTTGATGTGTCGTAAAACACATCTATTTTCCTATGTATTTTGAGTTATAAATGAGTCTTTTGTATATAGTTTTTATTAGTTTTAGGCTTGTACCGGTCTATTTTATTTAGTATAGGATTTTATAGATTTTTATTAGTTTTGTGTCTTTTTAGTACTAATTTATTTATTTTATTATTTTATAGGTGTTCGTGGAAAATGAGCTCCAAACAAAAGAATTTTAATTGAGACACGAACACTTGAGAGCATGTGTTCATGGACGTCGGAGCGTAAATGAGCAACTTTGGTCAAGCCAAGAACACCCGAGTCAAAAGCACGAAATAGTAATAATAATAATAATAATAATAATAATAATAATAATAATAATAATAATATTAAAAAAATAATATAACCACAAACCGTGACCATTGGGTCATGGTCAACAGCCCATCAAAAAGTCAAAGGGTTAATGCAATATGGATAAATATATATGTTAGCTTTTGACGGCAGAAATAAATGGGAAAGGGATTATATTTTTCGATCAACCATAATATTATTAGAGGCGACCAGAGGACTCAAATTTATTATCATTCATTCGCAATTTCATACGATCGCACAGAAGCAAAAGTGAATATTCAAGCGGTGATGATCGAACGAGCACGGAAGGAGAAAAGGCCACGGGCACGTTAAAGATCAATAGCCAACGAGCCTTGGGTTAGGTTTAGTTTTCGCTCTATATTTTTATAGACATGATGAAATTGTTTTTTATAAACTTTGAATTTATGTTTCTAAATATTATGAGTAGCTAGACTTTTATGGTTGCTTAGGTTTATGAACTAGACACGTAATTTGCAGTTTTTAATGATTCTTGGTTTTTAATTTTGATATGTAGGATTACATGATTTTAATTTTATTGTTGGATTTGATATATGTGTGTTGGTGTTAATTTTATTTGAAGTTTGTTTATTGGTTTTGTGGAGCTAGGCATGTAGAGATACCCCCTAGGCCTTAAAATCAATCTAGTTCGTCAACTTAGGTTAGCGTGCTAGTATTTGGAGTTGGAGTACGACACAAGTATAACAAACTAATATATTAAATTAACTAAAACGTGCAATCCATTCTTGAGGGTGAGAAATCTAACTCTAGTTTGCTAGGTAACTAACTAGGCATTGTTCGGTAGTTGGCAAGCGCTAGGGCGGGAGTCGCTACTTGTTCGTGTTTGGAGTTTTCCTAGGTTTTCTTCAGTAGAGTTTAAGTCTGCTTCATAGTTTAAGGGTTTTAATCCAAAAGAGGTTTTAATCTGATTTCTATGGGACTTTGGTACGCTAGGGCGATCCAGATCCATCTTAGCATTTCTACACTTGTCCCGCCTTAAGTCTAGTGAGCTATCTTTGACAGGAGGTTTATTAGATAAGAATAGGGTCTCAAGTTAATTACCAGATTCAGGATTTATTACTAGTGTCTAGGGATTTTACCTAAGTAACCAGCCTTCTTCCTATCCGATTTCTCCAAGTCCCTTGTTCCTATAAGCAACTAAAGTTATTTTATTTATATTTAGTTTCTTTTAAGTTTATAATTAGTAGTTTAAAATACCCCCCACATAAGTATATATTTATTTAGGCTAGTATTCGGTATAGGTTGTGATCTAGAGTTGCATTCGCGTCTTTGGGTTCGATACTCGGTCTTATCTGTTTACTACTTTGCGACCGGTACACTTGCCGTGCGTGTGTAGTTTTTAGGTGAGTCGTTTTAATTAAAACTTGTGTTATTTTTATATATACATTTACACACATCACCAGGCGTCCTGAGAGTTCCGGTCTGGAGAGTACGGTGTTGATTCTGTAATCCGTTAGGACATTGATTGGGTGTCCTTAGAAGTATCGCCTTAGTCGTCGTGACGCATGTACAAGCGCGAGAACGAGTTTTTCCATTGTTGAGTATCTGGTTTCTGCGTCTGCCAGGGTGCGGCTGATGTAGTAGATTGCGTTCCACCAGTAGTACCGCACCTATAGCTGTTTCTGATGCAGATAGGTACAGTGTAAGTGGTTCCTCTGGCAGGGGTGCTGTTAGAGTTGGCAAGTAAGTTAAACATTGTTTCATTTCACGAAAGGCTACTTCCGCTTCTGGTGTCCAACGGAACTGTGTTTTCTTTAGTACATTTCGTAGGGTGTGGACAAAAGGGAAAGACTTGGAGGCGTAGTTTGATAAGAATCGGCTAAGAGCAACTAGGCGTCCCATCAGTGTCTGTACGTCCTTTATTGAGTTTGGTGATGGCATGCATTGGATACCTTGAACTTTTTCCGGGTTTGGCTTGAAGCCGCCATTGGTGACAATGACGCCTAGGAATTTTCCTTCTTCAGCTCCGAAGGAGCATTTCCCCGGGTTGAGTCATTTTGATATCGCGCATCTGTTCGAAGGTGCGCTAGATGTCCATTAGCATGGTGTCTTCTTGGGTGCTTTTAATTACCAAGTCATCGACGTAGACTTCAAGGTTGACGCCGATCTGGTTGATGAAGGCATGGCCCATGAGGCGTTGGTAAGTTGCGCCGGCGTTCTTGAGTCCGAAGGGCATTTTGGTGTAGCAGTATACCCCTCTATCTGTTCTGAAGGCCGTTCGGTCTTCGTCTTCGTAGGCCATTTGTATTTGATGATATCCTCGATATGCGTCGAGGAAGCGTTTGTATTTAAATGGCGCTAGCGAGTCTACCTTTAGGTCAATTTCTGGTAGGGGGTAGTGATCTTTGGGACATGCTTTGTTGAGGTCTTTGTAATCGACACACATGCGCCAAGATCCGTTCTTCTTGAGAACCATGACAGGGTTAGCTACCCAGGTTTGGTGGTTGCATTTTCTAATGATGCCTGCTTCGAGTAGGTCATCGACTTGTTCGTTCATGGCTTTAACCATGTCGGGGCCCAGTGGTCGTTTTTTCTAGGCTACTGGGCGCGCGTCCTTGTAAGTGTTGAGGCGATGCTCGGCTATGTGTCTTGGGACGCCGACCATATCTGAAGACTGCTAGGCGAAGATATCTTTGTTTGCCACTAATAGTTGCTTCAGATGTATTCTCACTTGGGGGGACAAGGTTGGCCCCAAGGTAATGGTTTGTTCGGGGAAAGCCGGGTTGAGAACCCATTCTTCTTCCCTCGTTGATGGTGGCGTTGGTGGCGCAGTGTCGTCGGTTGGCTCAGTTGTCATGAGGCATTCTTGGTTGCCTCGGATGTATGCGATTCCCGTGGGTGTTGGGAAACCCATGGTTTGGTGAGGAGTTGATGCGGTGGAGTTGAACTTTGCCAGACCTTGTCTGCCCAGCAGTATGTCGTATGAGGAGGTGGCTGGGATGACGTGAAAGTGTGACTGTAAAGTCAAACTTACCGATGGGGTGTATTACCTCGTTGAAGAAACCTGTGATGGGTGCATCTGGTTGCAGGTGTGCTTTGTCTTCCTCGTCGAGTTGGTCGAAGCACTGTTGGTACATGATGTCGAAGCTGCTTCCGCCGTCGCACATCATCTTGTAAGTTCGGTAATGCCCGAACAATGCTGTGATGGTGAGTGGGGTTGTTGATTTTGCACCCCCTGGTATTGTGGGGAGGATGACTTGAGCCTCCCTCCAATTTCCGATTGTTGCGGCTTCTGGTTGCTGCGACGTGGTTGCCATGTCGGAGAAGTTTGTTTTCCGCTTGGTGTTGCGCATCATATTGCACTGTCGGTTGTATGCGCCGCGGATGTGGTGTGTTTTAATGTCTTTGATGGCTTTGGCAGGTTCGTCTGGCCGGCGTGCGCCGGCGCGGACATTCTTGACCAGATTGGCCAACTTCCCTGAGCGTAAGGCCGCCTCGATTTCCATCTTGAGGCTATAGCAGTTGTCGGTGTCGTGACCCACGTCTTTGTGGAAATCACAGAATCTGGTGGTGTCAATGTTTTTTCGTTTTGTTCCCATAGGTTTTGGGATCTTGAAGGTTACCTCGCCAGTGGAGAGGACCTATGACAGTACCTGGGATGGTGTTTTTGTAAGGGGGGTCCAGTCTTGGTTCCGGCGGCCGCTGTTGCGCTGGTCGCGCGTTTGTTTGTTGCCGATTAGGTTTCGGGCGTTGCCGGAGGTTGAGTATCGGCCTTCATCGGTGGGACCTGAGATGCGGTTCCAGACGGATGTCCGGTTGTTGCCGCGGCTACGGCTGTTGCTGGAGCTCCCACGTTGGTGTTGGCGCATTGGTTTTTGGTTGCCCGCATATAGCTTGGAAATGCGGACAACATCTTCCTAGGAATCCGGGACACCATCTTTCCCTTGGAGGGTGTGTTGAAGGCCGTCATCATTGACGTTGGCTAAGGAAGGAGGTTCGAGTTGCCTCGTCCCCCGTTCCCAACTGGAGTGCTTCTTTATTGAACCGAACGATAAAGTCCTCGAGCGGTTCAGTGTCTCTTCGTTTGCACAGGGAGATCTGGCTTTTGTCGCGCTTATGGCGACACTGCTGGCTGAAATGGAGCGAAAATTTGTCGATAAGCTGTTCATAGCTGTCGATGCTTCCGATGGGGAGGTTGCCAAACCATACCCTGGTAGCTCCAGTAAGTGTCTGGGCGAACATGTGGCACCAAACGGGTAGGGTCCATCCGATGACGGCCCCGGCCTGATTAAAGATGCCTAGGTGATCGTCAGGGTCGGTGAGACCGTCATATATTCTGACGTTGGTCGGAAGGCGTTGTCGCGGCGGGATTGGTGCTTGAGATATGCGCCGGGTAAATTTGGATTTGTCTGCGAAGGCCGTTGGCCTGTAGGGGAGCGACATATTTGTGGTGGCGTCGTCGTTGTATCTATTCAGGCGTTCCCGCCTGTGATATGGGCTATGGCGGTAGTCCCTAGAGGCAGCATCCTCCCATGAACTTTCTTCATAGTCGTCGTTGTCGAACTGGTTGCGCTCTGCACGGGCCTGGTCCGTAGGGGGTTGCTCTGGACCTTCCCCGTGACGGGCGACAGTCGCCGTTCGTGCGGGTGGTTTGGAGGAGGAACCTGCAATTGCTTTGCCGGTGCGTCGGCGACGTTCCAGCTGAGCGTCCAGAATACGTTTCTGGCTTTCGTACCAGTCGTTGTTCAGGGCGTCGATCTCCTCTTCGGTTGGAGGTGCTGGAGTAGTGAGTTGGAATTCTAGGTTTCTGGGGGTGACGATGGGGTGTTGTTGGTTATTGTCGTGGTCCCCAGATGTTGGGTGAGATCCTGGGGTGGCGTGGGTAATGTCTTCGACGACCCCGGAGGGTGAGAATACTCTTAGGGTGAGGTATTCATTTTTCGAATGTGTTTTGATAGGTATGTTTAATTTAGCTGTTTTGTTTAGAGTATTTGTGGTAAGGCCACGGATGGCGCCAATGAAGAAACATAAATCCTGGATTACCGGTTATGCGCTAATCCAGTATGTGATCCTACGGTATTTTGCAAAGAGAGTGTGTTTGGAAAATACGTGAGGGTCTAAGGACAAGACCAGGGAGTTTAGGAGACTACCGATTAGAAGAGCCGAGCCTCTAAAAGTTAGTATAATAAACAAGGGGTTGAAGAAGGCACGAAGGAGTTCGTGTTCTTCTTGAGTGAAAGTGTGTGAGATATTAGATGCCGATAAAAGGAGAAGGGGCTCCTCCTTTTATAGTATCTAGCTATCATACTTTCTCGGCCCACCTTCTATCTTTGATGGGGCCCGCCCAGGTAGAGGCGTCTCCATAATCCGGCCCAAGTCCTTAAGCCCATTTGGTGCAAGTGGGCTTTGATAAAAAGGAGAAAGTAAAATACTAAGGGGGGATGTTACTGTCCTGATGACTATACACGTGGCGCCCGCCTATTGGTAGACCGAAGGCGGTGGGTAATCATATCTTTCTTGGACTTCGGGACAGGTTGAGAAAGTCTGCCTGTCAGGAAGATATCTTGGCTGGGAGACTGCCACGTCGTCGTCCTTTCTGTATGTCAGACTGAGAGCAGTCTTTGATTGGAGAGGAACTCTGACGGGCAGCCTGTTGCGTCAGAGATATTTCTTCTGGCGCAGGGGTGAGTCCCAAGGCTGCCCCAAATGGTATTTTCCAGTTGTGTTGGTGAAGCTTCCTTTGGCTTGCTGAGGAAGCTTTGAATTATGTTGGGTCCGCTGACGTAAAACGGGCGGACAATGTTGCGCCTGGTGTTGGTTGGACGCCAAGGTGTACCGCTGACGTAAAACGGGCGGGTAGTGCTGCATCTGGCGTCCGTTGGATGCCGGCTGCATCGCTGACGTAGAACGGGCGGTTGGACGCCAGACGTTCCGCTGACGTAAAACGGGCGGATAGACGCTAAACGATCCGCTGACGTAAAACTGGCGGATGGACGTCAGGCGATGCCGCTGACGTAAAACTCGCACTTCTTTGACCGTAAAGTGTAGAACCATTTCAAGAAAGGGGATCACGTAAGATGACGGTAGTCCCGCTCCTAAATATTTTCAACTAACCCATGTTTAAGTTATTTTAAATCATCTACACATGGTGGTAAAAGGTTTCAGCCATGGTGACTGGAGAATATTATACCAAAAAGGATCATTTTCCTAGATTTGGACAAACTTTTGTTTTTAAAGCATATGTTTAAATCATATGTTCTACTTATGAATCCAGTTCTAGATGATGACGATAATAATGATAATGATGGTAAAGGTGATGGTGATGGTGATGGTGAAGATTTTGATAATGAAGATGATGAGATGATGATGATGAGGATGACACTAACGATGACGATGATGGTAGGGATGATGATGAAAATAATGATGATGATGATGATGATGATGACGATGAACATGATGACGATGATGAAGATAATGATGACGATGACGATGAAGGTGACAATGACGATGACGATGATGGTGATGTTGATGGTGATGCTGATGCCGATGACGATGACGATGATGATGAAACTAGGGACACTCGTTGATCAGCTTTATTTCAAGCAACGCTTGCTAGTGAAACTAGGTTGGTACATTTCTAAGAGCCACCCTTAGTGGACATATATACTATGGGTCCAGGACCCTGTCACCAGCAAGGCTGCCAGGCGGCACTCTTGGTGACACTCTTAGTGATAATCATATAAGGGTCTGCAAGTGAAAATAATTAGTAAATGGAAGTCGAGTCGTCTCACATGGTATTGGTGGAAAAAGTAGTTTCTAACTAGGTTAACTAAATACTAAAGCAATTGGTGGAAAGAATCGAACTTTGTGATTTTGTAAACAATTACGAAAAAGAAGTAACCCCCTCCGGATTTCCGATTAAATTATTCACCAAAACTTGTTTTAACTAGTTGGATACCACATAGACATGATCTTGTTAAAGGTTTAGTTCAAGTGATAAGTAAAGACAAGTTTTTAATAATAAACTATGCAATCTACCTACCATATCATATGTGCCAAAAACCCTCCTAATAATCAAACTGCTCATGATGCTAGAAAACTGATCGAATGATAAAAGACAAGTAATTGTAACACACAATTTGTTTAACTTAAAATAACCACCTTTATACTTCAATATTGAAAACAATCTTAAATATTAGAATCAATAATTTTGAGTTTCACATAAACAAACCATACAACCAGGGTGGTTACAAAGGAGTCTAGCCTCTCATCATTATATGATCTTTAATAGTTGTCTCGGATGTTAATTGCATCAAGGAATTGATGTAATTCAGGTTTGGGATGATAAAGGTCATGCTTAGGAACTAAAACATGGATAAGGCTTAAGATCTTTTCGTTTATGGCAGAGGTTATCTTTAAAATAGGGTGAAACACCTTGAATTTCGTGACCTAAATGACCCTGAAGTGCAAGGTGCGTTGGGCTTGCCAAAATCCCACTTCTTTCATGTCTTGCGTTGAAATCAGAGCATGTGCGCCCAGAACAATTTACCTTGTGCTTCAACTCAGGATTTCCTCTTTCTTTGAATTTCACTTGGGGTTGCATCTATATGCTTCCAAACTCATGCCTAGCCTTAGAAAACTTCATATTAAGCTCTAATTAGCACCATTAAGCTCTAGGTACATGCAAATCACAACCATTCTCAAAGTAACCATGTTTAACATACATATACTAATACATGGTTAAACATCCTCCCATCACATCCCCACACTTCACCTTTGCTTTCCCATAAGCAAAGGTTTCTCACAACTATCCTACCATCATTAGCATTTACCCAACTCAAACACATACTTACACACACACACATATATATATACTAAGCAGTTACACTTGCACTGAAGAGATATGTACCCGCGCATGCCCAGAAAGGAAACCCACATGCACGACAGCGCAGAAACGTGACGTGGAATTCTAGAAGACGGCGCACGCAGCCACAAAAAGGACAGGTGTCACCCGACAGGAGCAGAATCTATAGCCAATCAGAGGCGTCAATTCCCTGCTCCATGATCGCCTGCCAGTACGAGGTACGAGAAAGGACGAAAAGGACAATGACAGGACACGTGGACCAATCACAGAAGGACAACTCAAGAATTGACAACGGCCACAATAGTACAGGACAACTGCCATTCCTCTCACAGCCAATCATAGGCCACCTGATGAGCCTATAAATACCCACCTTCGTCATCAGAGGAGAGGATCGATTATAAAAAAGAGAATTCATACCACAAGCTGTGAGAAATAGATTATAGTCGAAACTCTTGTAATAATCCGATAACAGTGTCTTGTATTTGTCTTATCAATTAATGAGAATCACGTCCTTTCTTATATTCATACACTAGCATTGTTATATTAGATTGTTAGTTTGGTGTTTTTTCATTGGCGCCATCCGTCTTTTGAGTTATCAAGAACAGCAACTAAAAAACTTCCATTTCACAGAAAACCAGCCATGAGTTCTTTACCAACAACAATAAACTCCCCAACGGGCATGTCTGGCACTGGTGTTGCTCAGGCAAACACCAGCCAGCCCGACAGCCATGCGGAGGAGCAGTTTCACGGCACAGACATGGGCCGCACTCCGTCCTCCGGGACGAGGCAAACCCCGTCATTTCATTTTGCAACTGATAATATTCAAGCTTCACCCGCTGGTCAGACCGCGCCGATGGTTAGTCCGGAGGTGTGGTATGCACAACAAAAAGAAGCTCCTAAACAAGCATTTATAAACAAGATTAAAGAACAACAGCTGAGAGAGGCATCTCGCGCTCTGTCCATCAGCGATGGAAGGCCCATCACCATGTCAGAAGGGCCATCCAGAGCTGCAGGACACATCGGCGGAAGCAATCACATCACTGATCCAACCTGGAGGGAAGACTCCGATGAGTCACAGAGTCGTTTTCAACGTGACACAAGCCAGTACTTGACCAACACCGTTGATCGAGCACACTTGTTGTCCGGAGAAGACGATCTCACACAACCCTACTATCCCCCCTCGTTCAGTGAAAAATCAAAGTTCACACCACGCATCGCGCTGGCCACGCTGCCCGCGCGAACAAAAATCCCAAGTACTTTGGGAAAGTTTGATGGCACCGGCGATCCTGACGACCACCTAAGAAGCTTTGAAATCGCAGGAAAATGCGCACGGTGGAGCCTGCCAGCGTGGTGTCACATGTTCGCACAGACGCTTACAGGCGCAGCGCGAGTATGGTTTGACAGCCTACCAAACGGCAAAATTGACAACCTGAAGGAATTGACCGACAAATTCTCGGACCACTTCAGCCAAAACAAGAGGATTGAGCGCGATTCCACAGACATCTTGCAAGTCAAGAGGCGTGAGAATGAATCCATCGAAGACTACATCACCAAGTTTAACCGAGAGGCCTTGCAGATCGGACCGATTGGGTTCGAACTTATGAAAGCAGCATTCACCCAAGGAGTGAGGTGTGACTCACTGATCCGCACTCTAGCCGAATGTACGGGCATGCCCAACACTTGGGAAGAGATCATGCGCGGCGCAAAAAACTACGCTAAAACCGAGAGAGAACTTTCTGTTTGGAGCAGAATCCAAGCGCCGCAGTACACGGACACACAAGCACAAGCGGTGCGCAGCAGACATAACAGGAACGAGCGAAGGGTAAAAGGGAATGTCTGGACGAGGCTCCAAGGAACCAACCAGACAGCAACAAAGCCCACCGCACCCCAAGAACATCAGCACAACACATCACTTGTGCATAAATCCAGTCGGCGGAGTCACAACAACTGGACTCCTTTAACAAAAACACCAGCGCAAGTCTTAGCTACAGAAAATGTCGACTTCCCAGAACCAAAGGTGATCAAGCGCAGGGAAGGGCTCGACCATAACAAATTCTGCGCCTACCATCAAGACATTGGTCATGACACTGACAAATGCTATCCGTTGAGACAAGCAATCGAAGATGCGCTAAAAACCGGTAAACTGGGAAATCTGCTGCAAAACGTGGAGCGTAAACAAACAGCGGGCCCACCGCCCAAAAAGATAAAAAATGTAAGTATGATGATACATAGCGGCGGGCACCGACTTCAGAAGCGAAAACCAGAAACCATCGCAGAGTGGAAAGAGCAACAAGTATGCTTCCCAGTGGTTAAAGGCGGCCCGTCCGCTACGCGGGCAATCATCGTCACAGCCATCTTTGACCACTACAGAACTACTCGAGCTTTCATGGATACCGGCAGCAACTCGGATATCATGTACGGACAATGCTTTGACTTATTGGACGAGGAAGACAAGCAAAGACTGCGCCCCATCAACTCCCCAATCATGGGATTCTCAAACGAAGTCGTGACCCCGCTTGGGGAGATTTCCTTTCCCCTCACCTTGGGAGCACATGGGCGCTCACGAACGGAAGAAGCCACCTTTCTCGTCATCCCGACAAAGTCCAAGTATGATATCATCCTGGGACGAGACTCGATGGCCTCATACAACATGGTCACCTCTACAGTCCACAGCGCAATCGGTTTCCCAACCCCAAGTGGCGTGGCAATCGTGTGGGCCAACAGAGAATGCGCCATGGCAACAGAGTCTCACCCGGCCAAGATGCTAAAGTCATGCCCGCGCACAGAGCCAGAAAAGTGGATCCTGAATACAAAATTCCCTGATCAAACCATCACGCTGGGACCAGCAATCTCAGAAGGCATCAGGGATAAACTGAAACAGCTTCTCCGAAAGAACATGGACGTGTTCGCGTGGCAGCCATCAGACATGACCGGCGTCCCACGCGAACTCGCCCAACACAAACTCAACACATACCGCTCTGTCAAACCCATCGCGCAAAAGCGCCGAAGCATGGGTGCCGAGAAAACACAGGCGATGAATGAGCAAGTTGGAGAGCTGCTGAAAGCCGGAATCCTAAGGGAAACACGGTACCAAACCTGGGTTGCTAACCCAGTAATGGTAAAGAAAAGCAATGGTGGTTGGAGGATGTGCGTGGATTACACCGACCTCAACAAGGCATGCCCAAAAGACTGCTACCCTTTGCCAGAGATTGATCTGAAAATAGACTCCCTAGCGCCTTTCCGTTTCAAATGCTTTCTAGATGCGTACAAAGGATACCATCAAATCCAGATGGCACTAGAGGACGAAGACATAACAGCCTTCCGCACTGATAAGGGGGTTTTCTGCTACACAAAAATGCCGTTTGGCCTAAAAAATGCGGGGGCCACATACCAACGGTTAATGGACCGCGCATTTGCCAAACAGATAGGGAGAAACCTAGAAGTCTATGTGGACGATCTGGTTATCAAGAGCAAAGAAGAAGATCAAATGCTGGTGGATATCGAAGAAACCTACAAACATTTGAAAGAAATCCACATGAAACTGAACCCAAGTAAGTGCGCATTCAGAATGGAAGAGGGAAAGTTCTTGGGCGTGGTGGTCACTAAGGATGGTTTTAGGCCAAACCCCAAAAAAAATACAGGCCATCGCACAAATGCCATCCCCATCCACCCTGAAAGAAGTTCAGACATTGAACTGGCGCCTGGTGGCAATCAACCGCTTCCTGTCACATCACGCAAGCAAATCCATCCCGTTCATCGAAATGCTAAAAAATTGCCTAAAAAAGAACCATTTTAAATGGACTGCAGAAGAGGAGAAGGCTTTACAAGAGATGAAGGAATGCTTGATGGACTTACCGACACTCACCGCTCCACTCCCTAGGGAGCCCTTAACGATGTACCTATGCGCCACAGAGCAGGCGTTGAGCGCGGTATTGATGGTAGACAGAATGTTGGGCCAAACACCTATCTATTATGTCAGTCGAGTATTGACGGACGCAGAGTCCAGGTATACCACCATGGAGAAGCTAGTATTAGCCCTCGTTCACGCATCACGAAGGTTGCGCCGCTACTTCCAAGGCCACCCCATCAACGTGCTGAGCGACTACAAGCTAAACAATGTCCTATCAAAGCCGGAAGTCTCCGGACGATTAGCAAAATGGGCTATCGAGCTGGGCGAGCACACCATTCACTACAAAACGCGCCCAGAAAAGGTTGAAGAATGCAAAGCAGAACAAGACCCGCAGCCAACGTGCGATGAAAAGGCCATTTGGAATCTCTATACAGATGGGGCCTCAAACGAAGACGGTGTAGGTGCGGGAATACGCCTAGTTAGTCCGGAGGGCGCAGAGTTCACCTACGTGATCAGACTCGAATTCAAAGCCACCAATAACGAGGCTGAATACGAGGCATTCCTCGCCGGACTACGCATCGCGCAAAAACTGGGCGCAAAGCACATCTTCGCGCACGTCGATTCAATGTTGGTAGCAGGTCACATCACCGGGAAATATGAAGCAAAAGAACCTTCCATGATCATGTATCTCCAGCGAGCCAAAGAGCTCAGGGCCGCTTTTCCTAGCTGCACCATCGACCACATTAAACGCAGCTAAAACAAGCCGGCGGACACTCTAAGCAAAATGGCATCTACAAGTTTCAGCCATTTAGCAAAAGAGGTCCGAGTTGAAACCTTAAGCGAACCGTCTGTTCCACCCAAGGAAGTCAATGTCATCCAAACGGGTGTTGACAGCTGGATGACTCCGATAGTTTCTTACCTGACCACCGGCGCGCTGCCTGAACAATGCGCCGAGGCCAGGAAGATACAACAGAATGCCCTACAATACCAAATGCAAGATGGCGTGCTCTATCGGAAGTCATACTTGGGGCCATTACTGCGGTGCGTGGATGCAGTTGACGCGGATTATCTGGTGCGTGAGATACATGAAGGGATATGCGGGATACACGCCGGGCCGCGCATGGTGGTCGCAAAGATTATGAATGCGGGATATTACTGGCCAGGCATGCACCTGGACGCCTTGAAAATCATCCGCAAATGCGACTCTTGCCAGGGCCATGACCCCAACACCCTGCGCCCTAAAAACGATCTTATCCCAGTAACCTCAGCATGGCCATTTCAGAAATGGGCCATCGACCTGGTGGGACCATTCCCAATGACGACAGGCAAAAGAAAATTCCTGATAGTCGCCATTGACTACTTTACCAAATGGGTCGAAGCCATGCCACTTGCTGAGATTACGGCCAATCATGTGAAGAAATTTATCTGGGAGTTCATCATTTGCCGCTTCGAGTTACCTATGTCAATTGTCACAGACAACGGGACCCAATTTGCGGACAAGGGGTTGCTGAAATGGTATGCGGACTTGCACATTCAACCCACATTCACCTCGGTCGCGCATCCTCAGGGAAACGGCCAGGTCGAACGTGCAAACCGAAGCATTGTCGAAGGCATCAAGTCAAGACTGGGAACCAAAGGAAAGGCTTGGGCAGAGGAATTACCGAGCGTGCTATGGGCCAATCGCACTCTAACAAAAACGAGCACCGGTGAAACCCCGTTCAGCCTCACATACGGCTCTGAAGCCATGATACCCGCGGAGATTGGATGCCCATCTGCAAGAGTCCTTTCAGCAACCATAACAGACAACGATCGAGAGCTGCGCACGAATTTAAACCTGGCAGAAATACGCCGAGAAAGCGCAGCAATACGAGAAGCGAACTACAAGCAAAAGTTGGAAAAGTATTACAACGAGAAGGTCAAACCTTGCACATTCCACGAAGGGGATTTTGTTTTACGCAACAATGAAGCCAGCGGCGCCTTCCCCAAAGGGAAACTGGCCCCAACTTGGGAAGGGCCATACCGCATACAAGAGGTCCTTGGCAAGGGAGCCTACAAACTCTCAACCTTAGAAGAAAAACCAGTTCCCCGCACATGGAACGCGACTCAACTACGAAAATGCTATATGTAATACTATCCTGTGATGTAACAAAGGCCGACGCGCCAAATTTATGAAATGAAATATGGCAGTTCCTTTACTTTACATGCACTTAGTCTCATAAACATTGTATAGTTAAGATACAATGTCCCAAACTGAAAATTGCATCGAGAAATCTGCAATTTCCCTAAACCGCGCGTTGCATGGTTAAGATGCAACGCGCACCCTAAACATTGTATGGTTAAGATACAATGTCCTAAACTGGAAATTGCATCGAGAAATCTGCAATTTCCCTAAGTTGCGCGTTGCATGGTTAAGATGCAACGCGCACCCTAAACATTGTATGGTTAAGATACAATGTCCCAAACTGGAAATTGCATCGAGAAATCTGCAATTTCCCTAAACTGCGCGTTGCATGGTTAAGATGCAACGCGCACCCTAAACATTGTATGGTTAAGATACAATGTCCTAAACTGGAAATTGCATCGAGAAATCTGCAATTTCCCTAAACTGCGCGTTGCATGGTTAAGATGCAACGCGCACCCTAAACATTGTATGGTTAAGATACAATGTCCCAAACTGGAAATTGCATCGAGAAATTTGCAATTTCCCTAAACTGTGCGTTGCATGGTTAAGATGCACCGCGTACCCTAAACATTGTATGGTTAAGATACAATGTCCCAAACTGGAAATTGCATCGAGAAATCTGCAATTTCCCTAAACTGCGCGTTGCATGGTTAAGATGCAACGCGCACCCTAAAAATTGTATGGTTACGATACAATGTCCTAAACTGGAAATTGCATTGAGAAATCTGCAATTTCCCTAAGCTGCGCGTTGCATGGTTAAGATGTAACGCGCACCCTAAACATTGTATGGTTAAGATACAATGTCCTAAACTGGAAATTGCATCGAGAAATCTGCAATTTCTTTAAAGTGCGCGTTGCATGGTTAAGATGCAACGCGCATCTTAAGCATTGTATGATTTAAATACGATGTCCTAAATACAAGCAAATCATATGAATATGATTCAAATTTACACTTAAACATATGCTATGCGTTAGCAAAAAACACATTACTTGCACAACCAAGTTTCAAAAACAAAAATATATACATACCCAAAAACAGGTCAAGATTACAACTATGGCAAATATTAACAAACAGGCATGGAAAAAGAAAATGAACAAGCAGCATCTACTTTCATTTCTTAAGCTCAGAAGACACATCGCTGAAATCATCATCTTCATCCGATCCCGACAAATCCAGCCTTTCACTACATTCCGGCTGCTCGCCGAGCGCCAAGTCAGCCGCCGTCATCTTCTTCATAGCATATTCGCGTCGTGTGTGCGTCAAGCCTTGCTTATCAAATGACTCTTTGAGCTCGAAACAACTTGGCCGATCGCGATGGCTAATGACGAAATCAATTAGTTCATACTTCAGCTCATCAAACTCAGCGGCTTTCTTAGCAAGCACAACATCCAAATCCTGCTTGTACAGCGCGAACTGCTCCAGCGGCTTGCCAGCCTGAGCGTGCTGATAACCTTTAACAAAACCAGCTTTGCGCCCTACCAGCTTCGCGACAGCGTTCACCGCGGCCACGGCTTGGCGCGTCTGGGCACAGTTTTCACATGATAAGCAACATGCGCAAACATTCAAAAGGCATGTTTCGTAAGCGTACGCGCATAAAAGGATAAGAAGACATAAGCACAAAACAAAAACAAACCTCAGGGACGCAGCGGCCAAGCACCCACGCACGATCTTCCTAAGCAATTTCCTTCTCATTTTGGGCGTCCAGCAACTGCCCTTCTAACTCAAGGATCTTTTGCTGCAAGGACAAGTTCTCCTTGTCCAACCCCTCGTGCGACTCCCGCCACTGCTCAATGTCTTTATCCTTCTCCCGCAGCAGGTCGCGGGCCTCGATCAACTTGTCATAGTGCTGCTTCACAAGCCTCCCTTTCACATCCAACTCCTTGTGAAGCTCTTCTTTCTCTACCTCAACCTCAGCAATGCGCTTTTTAGACGCCTCCATCTTAGCATTCGTCTTCGCGCAAGCAATCTTCCATTGCTCCTCCCTCTCAGAAATGTGCTCTTGCAGCTTGTCACGCTCTTCGCGGAATGTAGCAGCATCCCACTTAGCGCACTTTAACTCTGAGTGCATACGGTCGCGCTCCTCAGTCACTCGCTGCAAATCTTGATGGAACTTGTGGCGGTCATGCGCCATCAACCCCCATTCACGCACAATCTCCGCTGAAGTTGACAACATGTTGGCCACACTAAGGATGTGGTCATCCATAAGCTCCCCGCGCGGACGCGTAGCTTGAAAGTCGCGCTCCCCAGGAGGGACAACATTCGCCAAAAACTGCCGACATTCGTCCACATTCAAAAAACGAGTGGCCGGTGTCAGAGTCCAGCTAGGCACAAATATGCTAGCGGACGGTTCACTGCCCCCGACAGGAAGGGCACTCGAAAAACTAGGCCCAGGCTCCGTTGGCACCCGCCTCTCGTTCTCCTCGTCATCATCAACAGTCATGTCAACACCATGACCGTATCCCTCGCTGATATCAGTCGGCGACACCCGGCCTTCACCACCCTCTGGAATATCCTGAGCTGGGGTGGGGAGTCGCGCGGGTGTCGGCGACCGTGGAGGCGTGGGCAAAGGCGCAGGCGTTGGCTCCCGCACAGGCGTGGGTTGACGCAAGGGCGGTGACTGATGCGCCGGAGAGGAAGTTGTCACAACATCACCCTGCAACTCCACATGCGGAAGCTCTTCAATTTGCACAGCGGGAGACGCTGGCCTTGCAGGTTCAATATTAAAAGCGTCAGCTATTGGGGCAATTGACACGTCTTCCGACGCGCTAATGTTCAACAAATCCGCTGCAAAAACATAACACCAAGGGTCAGCAACAAAGAAAAAGTTAAACTACATAAACAAAGGAAGGCAGACTCGAACACTTACCCAATAAACTCTCCTCCGCAGAATGGACAAGGTCGCCCAGCGTAATCCTTTTTTCAACAGGCGATGCTGGCTCCCCGGCGACCTTCGTCCCTTTACCGCCTGATCGCCTAGACCGCTTCTTAGGGCGAGGCGCATCAGCAGCAACAAGCCCAGCCTCGGATATCCCCGCGGAAACAGGTTTAGTCACCACCGCGCCCTGGGCCTCTCCAGTCAGCTTCTCCACCGACTCCCCTTGCACGAACGCATCTGAAAGTTCAACGTAGCTTCGTTCAAAAGGCGGATAATTTTCGAAATACCTATTAACCACTTCGTGGTTTAAAATGAAAGAATAGTCTTCACCTCCAGTCGCATCCGCTTGCGGACGCATGATGCGATGTACAAGGGAGTCATCTTCCTCTGTCTCCTCAGCGGAGTAATCTTCCACACGCGCAGGAGACAACTGCGGGTCTTGAACGCCTGCAGACGACGGAAGTGGCGAAAGCACAGATGCGTCAGAAGACTCATCACTAGATATCACAATTAAAGGAAAACCCGTCCGCATGAACATGTTGACGGGCGAAGGATTCTCATAAAGCGGTGAGGACTCACCTGCTTCAGTGATCAACAGCTGCGAATGAGCAGGCTCGTGCGACACATCATCCAAGTTTGGACGAATGAGCGTGTCCCACGCCTTTTCCAGGATGTACAACTCGTTGTCCGCCAGCTCCCTAAAGGCGAAGCCCATATTGTCTCCGCCCAGCAGCATGTCATACAGGCACGCGACATCTGCAACCAACAAAACATAACAAAAGTAAATTCGCAATAACCAAACACAACTTGCGCGAAGCGCGAAAGAAAAGACAAATAACTACAAACCTTTGCCGTCTTCAGTAAGGTGCGGGTTGCGACCCTTGACGTCATACTTTATGCTCATCCCCGCCATCACCAGGCCAGTCTCCGGGATCTCACACAAGTCAACAGGGTGGCTGGTCAAAGTCTTGAACCACTCCTGCTCCTTGTACTCTATGAGCACAATTTTCCCAATCCCCTCAGCCGGGTCCAACTGACCCATCTCTATAGGGATAACCCCCTGGTTAATCCAGAAGAACTTGGGTTTCCATTCCCGGAAGCTCTTCACTCCGGCCCCAGCGCAGGCGGAGACCCCAGAACGCGGCCTGCAAGACAACCAACTCTCTACAAAACTTAAACTGTAGAAAACGAAGAACATGTCCACCAAAGGTTCGATCTTCTGAGCACGACAACAAAACTCAAAGAACATGAGTCTCGACATCAGGCCGGGATGGATCTGGTTGATATGAACACCAACTGCCCGGATAAAAGTGCCCAGAAATTGGGTGATAGGAACCCTAAAATTGCAGTCCCGGAAATAACAGGCATACAACCCTACCTTCCCAACATGGGGCTGCAATATGGTCTTATCTGGGGCAGGCATCTCCACACCATACGAGGAAGGGAACCCAACCCCCTTCCTGAACTTCCGAAACTCATCTTTCACCCAAACGGCCGTCACCTCTCCGGCATGAGGCGGCCTCTTCTTCGACCCATCATCACCTTTCTTGGACCCCCCGCGTTTCTTCTTAGGAATGTTTATAATATGCTCCATAATCTCACAAATAAAGCAGGTTATTAAAGAAAAGCAAGTTGGATAAAGTTGCAAGGATGAAGAGCACAAGAGAATTCCAAAGAACTGATGAAAAATAAACCAAGGGAATGGGAAAGAGGGATTAAATAGGAGAACCACACGTGGAAGACACGTGGATTGACGGTTTAAAATTTGAAAAAAAACCACCAACCAGTGACGGACACGTCACAGGAAGAAAGAGAAACGAATGACTCGAACAGGCCATGGGCCCACCACGTTCCTGACACTGTACAACCGTCAGAGACTTTTCGGCTACCAACCTGTCGCGTCACACACGCGGACTGACAACATTGATGTACACATTAATTACGAGACGCCCGCAGCTTCTCCACTTGCACAACACCGCGCACAAGCTTCAGACGCCAAATCAATGCGACAAACAACACAGCAAGAACTCCTCACACTCTAAGTCCAGCGTCTCGCATACTACGCATACAACACACTGGACTAGGGGGACTTGAAGAGATATGTACCCGCGCGTGCACAGAAAGGAAACCCACATGCACGAAAGCGCAGAAACGTGATGTGGAATTCTAGAAGACGGCGCACGCAGCCACAAAAAGGACATGTGTCACCCGACAGGAGCAGAATCTATAGCCAATCAGAGGCGTCAATTCCCTGCTCCATGATCGCCTGCCAGTACGAGGTACGAGAAAGGACGAAAAGGACAATGACAGGACACGTGGACCAATCACAGAAGGACAACGCAAGAATTGACAACGGCCACAATAGTACAGGACAGCTGCCATTCCTCTCACAGCCAATCATAGGCTACCTGATGAGCCTATAAATACCCACCTTCGTCATCAGAGGAGGGGATCGATTATAAAAAAGAGAATTCATACCACAAGCTGTGAGAAATAGATTATAGTCGAAACTCTGGTAATAATCCGATAACAGTGTCTTGTATTTGTCTTATCAATTAATGAGAATCACGTCCTTTCTTATATTCATACACTAGCATTGTTATATTAGATTGTTAGTTTGGTGTTTCTTCATGCACCTCACTACAACAACCCTCCATATCCCATTATTATATCCTAAGGGCACACCACCTCACTATCCAAGATTGGATGGATTTTATCATTCATCCATTACACATTTTATGCAACCATAATACATTATACCTTACCTAATACCTTGTGGGGTCACACAGTCTGATCTCAAAAAGGTGCCTTGGCAATTTCCATATTAGCCTCATCAAATATTTTAACAACTCGTGGTTTCTTCAAACTACGAACCATTAACGATTGGTGGTAATAAATAATTTGAAATTACTCAAGTCTAACTTGTAGTTTGGAATTCGTCAAGCATTTCACATTTAAAGACAATAAATAAAAATTTTCAATAAATAAAACGGGGTTTTCAAAACTGACAGGAAATTTAGAAATACAAAGATTTTCTTAAAATTTATCAAGACACCTGGGATCATCCTTAATATTATCCAAACCACTACACACCTTGCAGCACATGCCAAATAATAGTCTTCAACCTTAAGGTCATTGAAGCAACCGAACCATCACGACCAGAAAATTAGGCTTTTGTCACCACATTTTCGGTCACGTAACGGTAGCAATTGCTCTGTAACCACCATTTTGCAACCTAAAATGCGGTAGCAAAAACACCCGTGTGTGTTTCCCTAATGCCACCAAATAGCTACCAGTTTTGTATTTTTGTCAAGTTAAAAGGTATGGGGTCATTTATGTCAAGATATAAAGTTAGTTATTGTAAAGTTAAAAGCTTAAGGGGTGAATTTGTCATTTTATGAAAGCTGAAGGGATAAACCTTAAAAAGCATGTCCTCCACCGACCATGCTTTTTAAGTCATTATATAATTTGTTGAAGCTAAAATTATAACTCAAGCATTTGAATGGATGTATAATTTATGACTGTCTTTGGACGTCTTATAAGAAATACTAAACTATTGATTTGGAATGTGATTATGGGGATATCCAATATGCTCTAAAGGAGTGAACCAGTCATAGTACTGCACAAGTGAGAAACATCAAGCAATTTCTAACTCCTTAAAAGAAGGCAATACAAGATTATGAAGCAATTTCAGCAACAAATTAAGATGCCGGCCATTACTTAGATGAATTAATTTGTTATAATCAATGAGACATTTTATGATTTAAACTTACTTTCCTATGTTTGTCATCATGATTCTTGGTTCCCCATGCCTTGGAAATTTTTCTTGCCAAATTAAACAAGATATGCATCTTCACAATTATAAAGTACTTAAGTTACTCAGAGTGTTAATTTTTCCTACAAGATTTGTTATAACGTGATTCGGAACTTAAAAGTTATCTAACTTTTTATTTCTTGTATTTTCCAGTTTTTGTGTGTATTTTTTAATTTTTTTTGTTTGTGTTTTATTTTTGTTCAACTAATTTGGTTGTATATTTCTTAATGCGTGAAATTGGCGTTGGCTAAAACCCCACAATGCCTACATAATTATCATTTTTTTAAATAGTCTATTAATTTTTTCACATTTTGTGGCCCTGACCCCATCATCATGTCAAGTAGATATTAAAATATCTTTCATCCTATATAACAATTAAGTGGGTCATTTTTCCTATAAAATGTGTCGATTTATGTTGTGTTCTGTTACTATTGGGTTGGTAAAACAGAAAATTTATGAAGTGAACAAAAAAATTTGCTTCTCCCGACAGCATTTGAATAAAAAAAATACCTACATGAGAGCTATTGGTTACCAAGAATAAGACGAAAAGCTTGAAAGTACTAAAGTTAATAGCATCCAAAAGTATATCATGCAGATGTTTTGGGATTGAGAGAGAACAGAAAGAATGTGAAAGATGTATCTTTATTGCTCAAACATTCTAAAATACAAATGATAAAGGTTGGTCATATTTATACATAGTGAAAGGGTGTGATATCCCTTAATGAACCGACATGATGGTTCACTAATAACTACCATATAACTAACTAAATATAATACTTAGGACATACACTAATATCCCATACTTAAGAGAAAATCAAGAATTACGTCTAACATTCTCCTCCCAATTCTTGATTTCTTCTTCCATGTTGTTCCTTTCTTCATAGCTTGATTTGTATCACACAAATTCTCTTGTCTTTTACTTTCCCTTTAATTGTCTCACACAATTTGCTTATTGTTCTTGAATCACACATGGATGATTAGCTAGCTTCACACTTCTTTGTTTGTTTCACACAAACGATTTTCATAGTTTTCTTGATTTTGATTATTGCTTCACACAACTTTGCTTTCATAGCTTTCCTCGGATGATCCGAGTCACACGGGTCTCCTTCTTTATTAATTCCTTCACAGCTTTAATCTTATCACACGATTCTTCTTTTCATGGTTGCCTCACATACCATGATCTTCAACTTACATTTTTAGTGCATCACACACTCATTCTTTATTTTAATCACCTCACATGACCGAACTTCTTTAATCGTATCACATGATTAGTCGTCTTCTCTTTTTTTTTCTTACAACAATGTTAATAGAAGAGTAAGGTCTTTATCTTTAGTTTGAACGAAAAAGGATTTAATGTTCCTTTGTTTATTTAGACATTCATAGGCATAATGTCCAAGTTTCTCACATCGATAGCACTTGGGTTGAGACTTATCCTTTATTAATTTCCCGGTAATCCTTTAACTTTCAGTTTTGATTCTGGAAATAAGTTTATGGAATAAAAAAACGCTTGTTCTTGATGTGTTGATTAATCAACTTTTTTATGTAACACCCTAAACCGAATTAACCAAAAATACGCAGTGGAAACACCAACTGAAAAATTTCTTGCTTTATAGAACATTGTCGAAAGTTTGAAAACCATATCTAGGAGATATTTTAGGTGTTACTCCTTTCATTGTTTCTTATTACATTCAACACGACTCATCTTTATTACGTTAGTGACCGTGACCACGTACAATCCGTGTCATCGCTCGATCTTCAACTGCTCCTCGTTCATGTTGAAGATTTACACTAATCTGCAATCACCACCTAACCATATCATTAGTTCATTAAGTGACTTCAGTTAATATTTTTGACAGCATAATAATATCATCTCAAATGAGCTAGATGATCGTTTAAACTTGTCTCTGCAAGTTCAGGCTCATACAAGCTACAATCTCAAATCCGATCTTTGGATTCTAGCCTTGAATTCCATGCATTCATCCTTATCTAACCTGCATCTTCATTGTCATTCACACAACAATGTGGTTAACAACATTAACAATACATACGTATACACGATTTCTATGATTGCATTTCAAAGTTCCACCGTCCTATCTTCCTATATTTTCTAACTAAGACCAATCATGAAGTTTATGATCTCATTAACAATATCTACATAACATCTAAAGTTACATACTTGTGTGTGTGTATATACATATGCACACATACCAATCACACATTACTACAAACAAGACCTAGACCTCTATTTAGTTCCTTGTAAGACATGCCAACACACACACAATCACAACACTTTAAAACATCTACGGTTTGTTACATACTTGATAATATGCGCTTACAACATTCTAGATCCCACCTTGAGGTTTTCATGTAGAACCAAATAGGGGAACCAAGCCTTTAGTAGAGATCTCATTTAAGGATTTGACTTGGAACTAAATAGGGGAACCAAGTATTTAGTGGGAGTCCCCTTTAAGGATCTGACTTGAAACCAACAAGGGGAACCAAGTCCTCAGTGGGGATCCCCTTTAAGGATTTGACTTGGAACCAACAAGGGGAACCAAGTCTTCAGTTAGGATTCCTTGTTCGGCTACTCATTTAACTAATGCTAAGTCAAAAAAACATCATCCAATATAAATTACCATGTCCCGTTTGTCTCCTCTATATGCAACCAAGCATGGGTCAAGTCTATGATTGACCCATTACCACGTTTCTTACCTTGGCACAACTATAAGCTACCTACTCTTTAAAGATTCCCATTTTACATGAACATATAATTCAATATCATAAATGCGTGTTAGGTTTAGGAATCATTTATCTTAAGTTCTCCAAGTTCATGCTTGTCTAGTTGCCTCATCTTGACCCATTAGCCTCCGATGCTTGAGTCCTCCATTCCTATCCTTTCATGTCATCATATTCACATATCATTAACATACAAGATCATTCATCTTACAAATTAATCCAACATATAGTGTGCACCATATTATTAAGCATAATGTACACACTACTAATGCATACTTCTTACCAAATCATACAATCAACTAAATTCCCACACGAATACTCTCTAAAATACAATCCTCATGTTAACCTACTATCAATTGCATCTATTATCACATTACTTTCATATTTGTCTAGTCATTCAGACAAATTCATACATCATACTCATCTAGACATTTCATTAAACACTTGGTGTGCGTACAGCATTCTAAGCTCAATGTACAAGTATTTCATGCTTAGATTCCTACTTGATGTTATTAATCACCATCTTTCTTCCTTACATCAAGTACAATTCATTAGATAGACATCAAATATAGCAAAACATCAAATTCTTTCAATCTATTTATCAAATTTGATTAAGAATGATTATGGGTAAAACCCCCATTTTTCTTGAACATGAACCCTAAATCAAAGTGCCAATTGAGATCATTAAATCATTAATGACACTAGATTAGTGCATCAAAACATGAATTCAATCATCTAATACTTACAATTTACCCAACTTAGGGTTGATTCATTAAAACCCACCAATAGCTCCAACCAAGAAGTTTCATGATATGGAATGGATACTTACTTGATGCTTAGAAGGTGATTAACACTTCTCAAATCTCAGATCATACATGCAATTTCCACTTCCCTCTTTCATTTAGGGTAGAAAATGTGCGCGCACACACACACATATTCTCCTAAAGTGTGTGTGTGTGTCGTATATAATATCCAATCGAAAGGTAAGTGGTGTTTAGTTTGTTTCTTGCCATTTTCCAGCCCTTCAAGTTTTATACCCATCTAACTTTGACTTAAACCTTATCTTATTTCTATTTGACTTGTATATCTATCTAGGATAGATACTTGGTTATTTATGCCATAACACATTAAAACATACTAATTAATTAAAGTTCGGGTTTTTGGGGCGTTACAAGTCTACCCCCCCTTAAAGATGGTTTCGTCCCTGAAACCACTATTATTACTAGCAAACCCATTTTACCAATTATCCTGCATTTGTTTACTCATTAAACTAGCTTAACTGGAATACACACACACACGTAGGTATGTCGTGCGAAACTGTTTACTATTTATCCACCATGCATTTTCCCGGTTTCCTTGACATTATTATCCTTAGGCATTCATTCTAACCTGACAAAGATAAAATTCTTGAATAATGTTAAATCCTTAACCAACATCATCTATATTTATTTATTTACTCATTCATTTCATTCCAAATTTCATGCCATGTCGCAAGCCCACACATAGACTATAAAATAACTTCACTCGTAAGCAAACATAAGTTATGTTCATACATTCTAATATTAGCAACAAGCCTTCATGCAATTATCAAGAATACTGAACTATCACTACCATCTTTCACCTCATAAACCACACTATATCTTTTATAATTGCACTAGTCGAATTAGTATCCATCATGATCTTACTACAACATTCCACTATTAACAATCCTTTTTAATTTCTTCCAAATATTCCATCAAAGTTAGATCATGATCATGTGCATATTGAAATCGTTCAATCGGGGTTATCACTATCTTAACATAACTACTATTTCACCCTTGCTTATTCATACTTAACTTGAGAGTTAGGCATAGCTTCATAGGCAATACTAAATTGGTACATCTACCATATGTATCCCACCCTATTTTGGTAAATTTCAGAGCCATTCTATTCATGCCTATTCATTTGTTAGTTCATTTCATGCACTACTTGTTGTAGACACATATGTCCATTCCTTAACAACACCGAGTCTGAGCTAAGATTCATTCATCTTTTGACCTTTATAAGTCAAACTTTCCAAACTACATCATACTTGAGCTACCATTCGTTCATACGGGGGTACTATTCAACAAATCAATTTCCTACTTAACAATCATAGAATATGCAAATTTACTAACTTTCCTTTCACAACGTTAACCAACCATCCATATGTCGGCTTGACTTGCTCCTTCACAAGTTCGTGCCATACCTAGCTTGGTTTAGTTCATTCACATGACGAGTTCCAACTCATTAACATCATACCACCTATCTTGTAGATTTCATCATATCCAAAATTTGACTATTTGTATCTACAAGTTCATTGGTTAGACATATATTTTACATTCATAACAATTGTCTTTCAATAGTCCATGCAAAATTCTTTCCTTTGCATGTCTAACTATCTAAAATTTATTTGACAAAATTCCTGTTACAATACAAAACCAAGTTATGCATCTAACATTCTTACCTATGATCTTTAGATTTTACTGTTACATCACAAAATCTCAGTAGTTTGACTTTTCAAAGTCAACTGCCACTTACTACTAATTTGTGACCTTCGGTCATTATCTTTATCTACTCATTCTATTTATAGTTTAACTTATGGGTTTTACTTCTTTTCCATTTAGGCATACATACAAAATCCATTCTATCATTTCAATCGAAAATTTTCATTTCTTGTTAAATTGAATCCTTCACATGGGTCTTAGCACATAAGTTGCCCCGGTTCTCATTGATCATTTACTAGCATGCTCAACATGTAATTATGTTTACTTACCACACCAGTAAATCGCAATTAGTTGCGTTCCATTCATGCAATCGTGTTAGTACTTGCGTTACACTTGCTATTTCAACCCGTTTGACTTTTTGTAAAGTCAAATTGTCCATTCATGCTTAACTAGCTTTCTAAAATTAGTTTTCATCTATGCCTGCCGATAACTACATATGAAATATGTATTTATGTATCCCGTAGGTCACATAACATGTGTATCCCCAACTAAGTTATTGCCACTAAGTACCTACAACTTTCCATTCTATCTCAGTTAGGGATGGAAACATCCCCCCCTTTGTCCCTACCCAAATGACCCGTTCCATGGGTTATTCTATATTTCTACAACATTCCATCCGTTCCACGGATTCAAATCTTCTCATTCATACCTTGAATTCACATAGGCTTGATCCATACTTACTTATGGACTCAAACTTTTCATTCATACATTTCATTCACATAGGTTTGATCCATACTTGCCTGTGGATTCAAAGTTTTCATTCGTACCTTTCATTCATATAGGTTTGATCCATACTTCCCTATGGACTCAAACTTTTCATTCGTACCTTTCATTCATATTGGTATGATCCATACTTGCCTATGGACTCAAACTTTTCATTCATACCTTTCATTCATATAGGTTTGATCCATGCTTATTTATGGACTCAAACTTTTCATTCATATCTTTCATTCGTATACGTTTGATCCATACTTACTTATGGACTCAAACTTTTCATTCATACCTTTCATTCATATAGGTTTGATCCATAGTTACTTATAGACTCAAATTTTTCATTCATACCTTTCATTCATATAGGTTTGATCCATACGTACTTATGGACTCAACCTTTTCATTCATACCTTTCATTCATATAGGTTTGATCCATCCTTACTTATGGATTCAAACTTTTCATTCGTATAGGTTTGATCCATACTTACTTATGGACTCAAACTTTTCATTCATACTTTTCATTCATATAGGTTTGATCCATAGTTACTTATGGACTCAAACGTTTCATTCATACCTTTCATTTATATAGGTTTGATCCATACTTACTTATGGACTCAACCTTTTCATTCATACCTTTCATTCATATAGGTTTGATCCATCCTTACTTATGGATTCAAACTTTTCATTCGTATATGTTGGATCAGTATGCTCTTTGTTTAAGTAATAACTTGCTATCTTTGACACTTAAGTGTTTAGCAAGCTCTTGTATATCAGATTGTAAGCACAGCGGAATGTATAAGTTAAAGCAACACTTTTTATACTTAAGAGGAGTTATTACTCCCCCTTGATGATTGAAACTAATAATGACAAGTATTTATTATGAATCTAAGCAGTAAATGAGAATTAGATACTTAGACAGATTCACAATAAATACTGAAATGGAATAGAACAGTGAAAGTGTTTGAAGGATTTTTCTATTAAAATCAATGTCTAAAATAGAAGGTTGAAGCCTCCTATTTATAGACGTTTACATACATGTATCTTGCCCATAAAGCAAGTATAGAAACATCAAAAACAAGTTGCACAAGTTGCAACATTGAAACTAACAATTACAGCTAAAAGTAATAATAAACAATAAACTACTGATACAAAAGGCGGTGGAAAATATCTGATGCTAAGTGCTGATGAATGACAAACTACTGATGAGTAGTTTGTCTTCAGTACTTCTGAAGTGAACTTGTCTGGTTTGGACTTCAGAACTTCTGATGAAGTTTCTTCTTCAGCACTTCTCATATCTTCTCTTCAGCAGTTTCTTGTCTTCTCTTCAGTACTTCTATACTTAGCCAAAATGACAGAAGTGAATTAGACTAAGGTTTCCAAAAGTGGTTTCACCAATCCTCTTTGTCCTAACAGTATAGGTTTGATCCATACTTACTTATGGACTCAAACTTTTCATTCATACCCTTCATTCATATACATTGTTCTCTATCACTTGAGAGTCATCCACCTTAACCCACACCTGCTATCTAGTTACTTATCCATTCATTGCCATAATTAGTTTATAGGCACGATTCACATACATTTGGTTTAATACCTTATGAGGAAACCCCTTCCCATTTTACCTTTTAAGAAGTTTTATTCCACCCACCTACCCACACGATTGCTTACTTTCCAATTTACCAGGCATACCCGTGGTGATTCTCATGGTTTCACGTGTAACATATGCTTCTTGCGGACTGGCCAGATGGGCAATCCACATACTATCCACATGTCTTCATGTAATCATCACCTTATGCCTGTGGACTGGGTTTCAGTTTCGTGCTACACTTTCAATTTCCTTCCGTAAACAACATGGTTGTTTTTCATCTAAATTTTTTTTACCATCCTTAAGGATTTTCCTTCCACCCGTACCAATAGTTAATTATCGCGTACCTGTGATTATTCCATCTTATCCACAATTTCTAAGATCTATCTTGGATCGTGTCCTTGAGACCTCTTCATTATCCACAAAAGCTCACCTTAACATAAACACTGTAATTAGTTTTTAACATGTCATGTGAGTTAATATTAAATTCCACCTTTGGGCCTTGATCGAGTTTTGGATTGTACGGGTCGCTGATTTCGAGAACACACAAGTTTGAGTTCAAGTACTTACTTCCTTGTACAATATTTCACTCAAACTAGGGCTCTGATACCACTTGTAACACCCTAAACCTAATTAACCGAAAATATGCAGCGGAAACACCAACTGAAAAATTTCTTGCTTTATAGAACATTCTCGAATGTTTGAAAACCATATCTAGGAGATATTTTAGGTGTTACTCCTTTCATTGTTTATTATTACATTCAACATGACTCATCTTTATTACGTTACGTTACATGACCGTGACCACGTACAATCTGCGTCATCGCTCGATCTTCAACTGTTCCTCGTTCATGTGGAAGATTTACACTAATCTGCAATCACCACCTAACCATATCATTAGTTCAGTAAGTGACTTCAGTTAATATTTTTGACAACATAGTAATATCATCTCAAATGAGCTAGATGATCGTTTAAACTTGTCTCTGCAAGTTCAGGCTCATACAAGCTACAATCTCAAATCCGGTGTTTGGATTCTAGCCTTGAATTCCATGCATTCATCCTTATCTAACCTGCATCTTCATTGTCATTCACACAACAATATGGTTAACAACATTAACAATACATGCGTATACACGATTTCTATGATTGCATTTCAAAGTCCCACCGTCTTATCTTCCTATATATTCTAACTAAGACCAATCATGAAGTTTAGGATCTCATTAACAATCTCTACATAACATCTAAAGTTACATACTTGTGTGTGTGTATACATATGCACACATACCAATCACACATTACTACAAACAAGACCTAGACCTCTATTTAGTTCCTTGTAAGACATGCCAACACACACACACAATCACAACACTTTAAAACATTTACGGTTTGTTACATACTTGATAATATGCGCTTACAACATTCTAGATCCCACCTTGAGGTTTTCATGTAGAACCAAACAGGGGAACAAAGTCTTCAGTAGAGATCCCCTTTAAGGATCTGACTTGGAACTAAATAGGGAAACCAGGTATTTAGTGGGAATCCCCTTTAAGGATCTGACTTGGAACCAACAAGGGGAACCAAGTCTTCAATTAGGGTTCCTTGTTTGGCTACTCATTTAACTAATGCTAAGTCAACAAAACATCATCCAATATAAATTACCATGTCCCATTTGTCTCCTCTATATGCAACCAAGCATGCGTCAAGTCTATAATTGACCCATTACCACGTTTCTTACCTTGGCACAACTATAAGCTACCTACTCTTTCAATATTCCCATTCTACATGAACATATAATTCAATATCATAAATGCGTGTTAGGTTTAGGAATCATTTACCTTAAGTCCTCCAAGTTCATGCTTGTCTAGTTGCCTCATCTTGACCCATTCACCTCCGATGCTTGAGTCCTCTATTCCTATCCTTTCATGTCATCATATTCACATATCATTAACATACAAGATCATTCATCTTAAAAATTAATCCAATATATAGTGTGCACAATATTATTAAGCATAATGTACACACTACTAATGCATACTTCTTACCTGTCACACCCTCAAATTTCCACTTGCGGAGTTTTACCGCGAGGCGCGTGACACACCAGGATCCAAGTCAACGGTCACAACGAACGACAACTATATGTGAAAAGATACGTAAACCAAACCATGAAATAGTTTCAAAGACTATGATTCAAAACACAGTGGAAGCAAAATTAGTTTTACAAAACTGAATAACGATGAGACATAAGTTTAAAGTTTAACAATCCAAAACGTGAGACATGATCCTAGACGCAAATGCGACTTCGTGCGCCTAAACTCAATGTTGCTACCTTAGCGACCTGAGAAAACATGCCAAAAAGATGTCAACATATAATGCTGGTGAGTTCACAGGTTTTAAGTTCACAAAACGTTTCAAGCGTAAAGACTTTCATCTCAAAAGTACCAAGTGTGAAAAACCTTTAAGTAAATAACAAACGTTCCCTTACTACTACGATTATGTTGCTGAAACCATTACTGACAAGTGTTGCTCAAAGTGCTGCCCATGTGTAAGTGCCAAGTGCCAAGTGTCAAATAGAGACAATATGCACCCGCCCGGCTCCCAGCCATCGAGTGGGGTTGGTCACGCCACTACATCTATCCACATTTCCCCCGTTGTGCCCCGCACATTCATGGTTTCAATAGGGACTTTGGGTTGCATCGTACAGTAAATAAGTGCCAAATGCCAAGTGCCAATGTTTAAAAATGCCAAGTGTCACATTTCTCAAAAGAGTTACATTCCCATAGAACGTCATGTTTCTAAAAGTGTTACGTTTCCAAAAGTGTTACGTTCCACAAGAGTTACATTTTCAAAACATAATCGTTGCATTGCTAAAACGTGTGGCATGTTTCTCCCCCGAGAGAAAAAAGTATGAAAGAGGGGCCGTGAAACTCACCTTAAAGTGCGCCTTCAGATACTTAGAATTCCAACACGTGTATGATGACCCAACTTAGTGACAACCTATCAATGAGTTTGAATAAGTGTATTGACTACTAACCCGAAGGTTATCTATTCCACGATTGTCCAGATCTTGACTACGTATGTTAAAAAGTGCGTTTAAACGTTAACCGGACATACCAGACAGACCGGACATCCCGTTGGTGACCCATTACATCAATTAGTCATGCACATAAGGTTAACACATAAGTTTCAAGCATAAAACACTTAGTTTGCATCAAAAATTGCATATACGAAGTCGTAAGGTCGAATCGGGAATTTCCTGTGTTTGGTTCGCCCCCAAGGGCTTCTGGTTTGACCCATGGACCCTTGGTTCAACCCTCATGATGTTCATTCAACCTATTCACAAGTTCACTTGACCTAACACATGTTTATTTGACCCCCGGGCACCCAGATTCGACCCCAGGCACCCACATTCGACCCCAGATACCCACATTCGACCCTATGGTGCTACATTCGACCAATTTGAGCCACCTTCGACCCATTTGAGCCACATTCGACCCTTTTGAGCCACATTCGACCCATTTGAGTCACCTTCAACCCATTTGAGTCACCTTCGACCCATTTGAGCCACATTCACCCCTTTTGAGCCACATTCGACCCCACGAAGGGTCCAATGAGTTCCACGTTTGACCCTTTGCTGCAGAACTTCATAAAACGCATCTAAACGGTTCGAAAACATCACGAAACATCACCAATCACAACAGTCAACTATCATTAACATATTCCTACAAAACCCTACCAATTTTATCCCAAAATCCGTCCGTTTTACAAGTTACCCGAAATGGCAAATTATGGAGATGTCACATCAAATGCATGCAATCTTTACCCAATTAGGAAATTTTCTGAAATCAATTAATAATCAACTTAATATACTCAGATTATCATGAGCAAGAAACCCCCAATCATATCCCTGTCACTATCATCATGAACAAGCCCTAGATCTAACCCAAAATCCCCAAAATGAGCAAAACATCATCAATAATCAATTGTAACCTATCTCAATCATAAATCATCATCAATAACAGTCCTAGATCATTGTTATAACATCTATACAACAATTAATCATCAAACAATATTTAACACCACATAAAACACCATTAACATATGTTAGTTCGTATGAAAACTCATTGTTTATGAATAGGTTTTGTTTAGAAAGATGTTAGGAAGGTTTTTATTCATGAAAACATGTTTGAATCAGATCTGGACTCTTGGGGTTGAATGAAAACGAATCAAAATTCTTTAAAAAGGATTTAGGATGATGAACACACCTTAGATCTTTGTTTAGAAGATGTTTGTAGGTTATATTATGGAAAACAAGAGCAAAAACTCATTCCTTAATGATTAAAGTTGCTAGAGAGTGTTTAGAGGAATTTAGGGTTTGTGAAATGGTGAAAAATGACAAAGTGTGGTATTTATACTCGTCCACGTTCGCCCCCTTGTACAAAGTCGAAGGTACCCACGTTCGCCCCCTGTACAAGGTCGAATGAACCTTTATGTTGTTCTCCCCTTCCAGGTTCGCCCCCACGCTGGGTCGAACCAAGACTTATGTTTTCCAGATTTTCCAGTTTGTCTTGTTTAGCGCATTTTAACACATCCTAACACATGAACATGTAATCCTAATCTATGTTTAACATATATAAGCATGGATAATCATCTAAACATCGTTTAAACACGTATTTGCATATAATCCACCACATAAGAATCAATCTACGCATAACACTTAATTTAGTTTATGTCATTCACCAACGGGACTCGTAACGTGTGCGTGTGTGATTAACCCAATGATCCTCCAAATCATTGAACCCTGGACAATACGGACTGTGTTCCGACTCTACTGACCCCGTCAAGTATGTTTAATAAACGTTTCTCGCTAAGGTAGACTTTATGTGTTTATAAAATGTTGACCTGAACATGCCGGGTGTCACATCATCCCCCTATTGAAGGAATTTTCGTCCCGAAAATTTCCCAAAGTCAAAGAGAATGAAGCGATAAAAAGAAAATTTTTTCCCGGTCGTCACATCATCCCCCTGTTGAAAGGAATCTCGCCCCAAGGTTCACTCTTCAACAATAATGAGTGTCGTCCTAACCCAAGTAACGTTTCCCAGAATGCAAACGAATGATAATGACGAACGAAGAATGATAACATCAGATACTCCATGCCGGGGAACCGCCCTCCCCGAGGTGATTACGAGCAATGAATCCTCCTGATCGAAGGCCTACTAGAGACTACTGTGATCGGTATAAATGACACACCGGTACCGTCCAAGTAGCATCTCCAAAGGACCCACATCAGACCCATGAATGCAAAATGATGACCAAGTACAAGAACGATAACTGATGATGGATACGAAACGCCAAACAATATGAATAACAATGAACACGAGTATAACGAGAATCAGGAAAAGAAGACTTACCAGTAACAGTATCCGGATCCTCCACGTTCTCCCTAGCACCAATGATGTAAGCACGAGCTGCAACAGTTCGACCGCCACCCTTGCCTTGCTTCAGCTTAGGACAATCCCGCTTGAAGTGCCCAGTCTCTCCACAAATAAAACACCCATGGCTTCCCCGAGGAGCAGGAGCTGGGACAACCGCTTGGGTGTGTTTTGGCTGAAGATTGACCCTACAATCCTTAGCCAAGTGACCGACTCGCTGACAACGATTACACCGAAACTCATCACAATCCCCCAATTTGATGATACCCACACGTGTTACACTTCGGGCTCTTACCAACATAACCCCCAGTCTTCTGTTCAGATGACGCTCCCACAACGTCCTGCCTCTTAACCTGCGGTTGAGACGACCCAGTGTTCTTCCCAGCACTCTCCCACTTCCTCTTGTTATCCGCAGGGGCTTTCACAGCCGCACCCCTCGGAGGTAAAACACCCTCAGCAACCTTCATGTTGGTCAGCTTGTGAGTTGCCCGAACAGTGGCCAACATAGTAGTGTGATCAGCAGCAGCAACAACATGCCCATCAATCTCCGGCACAAACCCAGCAACGTAGTGCTCAATCCTCCGGTACTCCGGTGTAGCCAAACCGGGGCACATCACAGCCAACTCGTTGTGCCTAGCAGTGAACTCCTCAATCTCCGACCCGACCATCTTCAGATTCCAGAACTCGTGCTCCAACTTCATGATCTCATCCCTCGAGCAATACTCCGCTCGCAACATCAGAATAAACTCGGACCACGGCATAGCATTGGCCTCACCCAGGCCAAGGTTCGCAGTGGTGGAGTTCCACCAAGTTAAACCGTGTCCCTCCAGAGTAGCAGAAGCATACTTGACGCGATCAGCGTCGGGACAGTTACAAATAGCAAACACCGATTCGATCTTCTCCAACCACCAAAGTAGTTCCACGGCCCCTTCAGTCCCATTGAAGAAATGGGGCTTACAGTCCATGAACTTCTTGTAGGTGCATCCAGACTGCACCTGATTAGCATTCCCCAGGGTCTGTTGAGCAGCCTGGAAAGCAGCCAACGCAACGTTCAACTGCTGTTGCAACATGTTCTCCAACTCCGCCTGAGTCATGGTAATGTTCCCACCACCTCGTCAACCGCCATTGCGACCCCCGCCGCCACCAGCACGTCCACCAGCACGACCAGACATGTTCTGCCAAACATGAGACAAGATACTCAATACCATGATCGGATCAAGCTATAAGTGACCAAACGAATTCAGAACGTGGTTCCAGCATGACCTTTAGTCCGAACACGAAGTCCACCAAGATTTTCATGCATTTCGATTTATGATTTCGTGTGCACCCGAAATAACAAATCGCTCTACATGGTCCTCTAGGCGTGCTCCTAACTAGAACTTCAAATCACCCGACACCCACATTCCTAAAAGAAACTGTTATTGCACGAAGATCCCCAAAGTGAACAATCACTCAGGGGTGTACTATGACAAGTACTAGTGCAGGATAGTGTGTGTGTAGGCAAGTATGTACATTAGAGCATAGAGGGGAGATATCCAAAGCCCAGAAAGATCTCAAGAATGTGTCGAAGCCACCCCAATGTACACTACTGCCAAGTATAAGCGATAAGCCCCTTCATCTTCAAACCCAAAGAAGAAGATAGAACCAAGGTTGGAATAACAAAAGATAGATAATGTGATATTGTGTGATGAGGACACCGACACCCCGACAAGGTTAGTATGTTTACCAAATGACACGACTCGTAAATATGTGTGACCGTCTAATGTGTGTGATACTCGGCTATAGACTAGACTCTACATGTAGTCCTAGTTCACTATAACCATTGGCTCTGATACCAATCTGTCACACCTTCAAATTTCCACTTGCGGAGTTTTACCGCGAGGCGCGTGACACAGCAGGATCCAAGTCAACGGTCACAACGAACGACACCTATATGTGAAAAGATACGTAAACCAAACCATGCAATAGTTTCAAAGACTATGATTCAAAACACAGCGAAAGCAAATTTAGTTTTACAAAACTGAATAACGATGAGACATAAGTTTAAAGTTTAACAATCGAAAACGTGAGACATGATCCTAGACGCAAATGCGACTCCATGCACCTAAACTCAGTGTTGCTACCTTAGCAACCTGAGAAAACATGCCAAAAAGATGTCAACATATAATGCTGGTGAGTTCACGGGTTTTAATTTCACAAAACGTTTCAAGCGTAAAGAGTTTCGTCTCAAAAGTACCAAGTGTGAAAAACCTTTAAGTAAATAACAAACGTTCCCTTACTACTATGATTGTGTTGCTGAAACCATTACTGACAAGTGTTGCTCAAAGTGCTGCCCATGTGTAAGTGCCAAGTGCCAAGTGTCAAATAGAGACAATATGCACCCGCCCGGCTCCCAGCTGTCGAGTGGGGTTGGTCACGCCCAATAGATCTATCCACATTTCCCCCGTTGTGCCCCGCACATTCATGGTTTCAATAGGGACTTTGGGTTGCATCGTATAGTAAATAAGTGCCAAATGCCAAGTGCCAATGTTTAAAAATGCCAAGTGTCAAAAGTGTCACATTTCTCAAAAGAGTTACATTCCCAAAGAGCGTTATGTTTCTAAAAGTGTTATGTTTCCAAAAGTGTTACGTTCCACAAGAGTTACGTTTTCAAAACATAATCGTTGCATTGTTAAAACGTGTGGCATGTTTCTCCCCCGAGAGAAAATAGTATAAAAGAGGGGCCGTGAAACTCACCTTAGAGTGCGCCTTCAGATACTTAGAATTCCAACACGTGTATGATGACCCAACTTAGTGACAACCTATCAATGAGTTTGAATAAGTGTATTGACTACTAACCCGAAGGTTAACTAGTCCCCGATTGTCCAGATCTTGACTACGTGTGTTAAAAAGTGCGTTTAAACGTTAACCGGACATACCAGACACACCCGACATCCCGTTGGTGACCCATTACATCAATTAGTCATGCATATAACGTTAACACATAAGTTTCAAGCATAAAACACTTAGTTTGCATCAAAAATCGCATATACGAAGTCGTAAGGTCGAATCGGGAGTTTCCTGTATTTGGTTCGCCCTCAAGGGCTTCTGGTTCGACCCATGGACCCTTGGTTCAACCCTCATGATGTTCATTCAATCTATTCACAAGTTCACTTGACCTAACACATGTTTATTTGACCCTAACATATGTTTATTCGACCTTAATGTATGTTAATTCGACCCTAACAGGTGTTAATTCGCCCCCGGGCACCCAGATTCGACCCCAGGCACCCACATTCAACCCTAGACACCCACATTCGACCCTATGGTGCTACATTCGACCCATTTGAGCCACATTCGACCCTTTTGAGCCACATTCGACCCTTTTGAGCCACATTCGACCCATTTGAGTCACCTTCGACCCATTTGAGTCACCTTTGACCCATTTGAGCCACATTCACCCCTTTTGAGCCACATTCGACCCCACGAAGGGTCAAATGAGTTCCACGTTCGACCCGTTGCTGCAGAACTTCAAAAAACGCACCAAAACGCATATAAACGGTCCGAAAACATCACGAAACATCACCAATCACAACAATCAACTATCATTAACATATTCCTACAAAACCCTACCAATTTTATCCCGAAATCCGTCTGTTTTACAAGTTACCCGAAATGGCAAATTATGGAGATGTCACATCAAACGCATGCAATCTTTACCCAATTAGGAAACTTTCTGATATCAATGAATAATCAACTTAATATACTCAGATTATCATGAGCAAGAAACCCCCAATCATATCCCTATCACTATCATCATGAACAAGTCCTAGATCTAACCCAAAATCCCCAAAATGAGTAAAACATCATCAATAATCAATTGTAACCTATCTCAATCATAAATCATCATCAATAACAGTCCTAGATCATTGTTATAACATCTATACAACAATTAATCATCAAACAATACATAATACCACATAAAACACCATTAACATATGTTAGTTCGTATGAAAACTCATTGTTTATGAATAGGTTTTGTTTAGAAAGATGTTAGGAAGGTTTTTATCCATGAAAACATGTTTGAATCAGATTTAGACTCTTGGGGTTAAATGAAAACGAATCAAAATGCTTTAAAAAGGATTTAGGATGAAGAACACACCTTAGATCTTTGTTTAGAAGATGTTTGTAGGTTAGATTATGGAAAACAAGAGCAAAAACTCCTTCCATAATGATTAAAGTTGCTAGAGAGTGTTTAGAGGCGTTTAGGGTTTCTGAAATGGTGCAAAATGATAAAGTGTGGTATTTATACTGGTCCACGTTCGCCCCCTTGTACAAGGTCGAAGGCACCCACGCCCGCCCCCTATACAAGGTCGAATGAACCTTTATGTTGTTTTCCCCTTCCAGGTTCGCCCCCACGCTGGGTCGAACCAAGACTTATGTTTTCCAGATTTTCCAGTTTGTCGTGTTTAGCGCATTTTAACACATCCTAACACATGAACATGTAATCCTAATCTATGTTTAACATATATAAGGATGGATAATCATCTAAACATCGTTAAAACACGTATTTGCATATAATCCACCACATAAGAATCCTTCTACACATAACACTTAATTTAGTTTATGTAATTCACCAACAACGGGACTCGTAACGTGTGCGTGTGTGATTAACCCAATGATCCTCCAAATCATTGAACCCTGGACAATACGGACTGTGTTCCAACTCTACTGACCCCGTCAAGTATGTTTAATAAATGTTTCTCGCTAAGGTAGACTTTAGGTGTTTATAAAATGTTGACCTGAACATGCCGGGTGTCACATTACCAAATCATACAATCATCATAAATTCACCAATATATTTTTAGACAAAAACTAATACTCAGTTCTTTTCAAATAGTTTAGTTAATGGATATTTGACGTGTCCAATGCTATTTATGAACCGATAAATGAGGTTTACATATATACATACAATATTGGGTGCTCAATCATCATAAATTACTAGTCAATTTGAATCCTTATTCTATGCTTAATTAATTGACTAAATAAGTATATATCCTAATATTAAGCTATCCGATTGACTAGCTAATTTTCAAAATAAATTCAAATAATGATAATAATATTGTAGGTTAATACTAGTACCCCTATTTAAGGGTTAATTCTTTTTTTTTTCGGTGACCGATGTAAAAAAAACATCTCTAAACTTATTATTGCAAAAACCTAGATCATTTTCATTCTAGGAATCGTGACGGCAGAGAAGTACTAGGAGGGAACGAAGAGGACGACCCCGGTGGTGGTTAGAGGTGATTCCAGGCGCGTCCGACATCAAATCACGAATAATGTACTCCCTGTGTATGTTTCGATCTGTACCTGCTAAGTCGTTGGCATGATATCGATGTTGGGATGTACGGCGGTGATGTCGATGTTGGTGTCTTTGATGTATATTGTGGTGACATAGGTGACGTGTGGCGGGTGTGGCAGTGGTCGAGTACCAGACGAGGCCGATGATGCTCGGGGTGGTGTTTTCTTGTAGTAGGCGAATTGGTGATGATGACGCCGGGGGTGTACGATAGCGGTGAGATTTGTAGTTATGATGATGATGTACAAAGACGAAGGTATTGGCTAGAGTTTACTTAAGGTTTTGTTAGGTTGTGCATGGTAGCGTGACTCATGCATGGGTATGTATAAGGTTTTCATGGTTATATTAAATGGGATATTCATGGGAAGATGTTGAGGTGGTTACTGTGATGATTTTGTTTCAACCTACTATGGTATCTAACCATGGGGATTTCATGGGGTTCTAAGATGGTGCCTATGGTGTGAAAGTGTGTATGAGGAAATGAGTTTAAAAGTATGTTTGGGTGCATTGAAACCAACGCGAAAACAGATTTAGTTGAGGATTCAAGTTTCTCTTTGAGTACATATTTGCGTGATGCCATCTTATCGGTCAGAAGCTTTGGAATCGGTGAGTTCTTGTGCCCACTCTTTTAGTTATTACTTTCTAAATATTTTGGGCTGACGTGCATGCTAAACCATTATTTTTATAAAGTCACAAAATATTTCTTTTATGAAGTTATAAATATTTTGTGTACGAATGAAATCCATATTAACTCCTACATATATTGTTTTGGCACGAAACGTAAGTAGGGGGAATGCGTCTGATGCGTTATTATATGGTTTGAGTTATATGTGTCATTAGCAGTGGGATAGGCCTGCTCTGATTTATGGCATAGTTTTTGTCATGGTTGTCACATAGTTTGTCTTATATGTTATTAGAAGTGGGAGAGGCCTGCTCTAATTTATGGCATAGTTTTTGTCATGGTTGTCACATAGTTTGCCTTATGTGTTATTAGAAGTGGGATAGGCCTGCTCTGATTTATGGTATAGTTTTTGCTATGGTTGTCACATAGTTTATGCCTAATGTGTTATTATATGGTTTATGTTATACCTGTTATTAAATATAATAGACTATGTTTGATGGCTACCTGATATGTTGAACTGAGCTATGACGGAAGTGGGACATGCCTGCTCCGACCTCTAGTCTTGGTTTTGAGTCAGGGTTTTTACATAGTTTATATTATGTGTTTTTTTTATAAACTGAGCTATGACAGAGGTGGGGAAATGCCTGCTTTAATCTCTAGCTTTAGTTTGCTTAAATAGACTGGATTGTTCTTTGTGTTGAAAAGCGAGATGCGCTTATTATATATTTGGTAAGTGAAGTCTTGAGGTAATTAGGCATAGTATGCCTATCCTAGACTCTGATTTTTATTTTGCTTGGGGAAAAATAAATAAGCGGATTGCGTTTATTGTTGACTCTGAGGTTGAGTTATTTTGTTAAATCTTATTTTGACAAATTACTTGTTTATATAAATTTATAAAACTTGAACTCACTCAGCGTAGCTGACTTTTGCATACACGTTAGATTGATTTCAGGTTAAAAGAGAGATGGATGGATGACTACTTGGCGATGCAAGAAGCTACCCGACAATAGAAGGCATTTCTAGTGGAAGACATCTTTTGTTTACTCGTGAAAAATTTAAATTTGACTTACAATTGAATAAGTAATTTTCATGAGCCTTGTAGATTTTATTTAAAATGATTTTCCGCTGCGTATACATTATCTTTCAA
This sequence comes from Ambrosia trifida, assembly GCA_028751855.1. NCBI lineage: Eukaryota > Viridiplantae > Streptophyta > Magnoliopsida > Asterales > Asteraceae > Ambrosia > Ambrosia trifida. Next base: position 168,449,312 of record CM054124.1, read on the forward strand.
AGAAAAATTTAGTCATGGTTTTGCATATTTAAGATTATTAACCCAACTGTTTGACACCGGTTTTGCGGGTCTTACAATTTGGTATCAGAGCCATAGTTTAAGAGATCTGGGCATCCTTAATGCTTCGACTTAAACTAAAAATGGGATCCAAACTAGAAATGTCACTATGGGTAGCTGCACGCCAAGAGGTAATCCTTTAATTTTGAAGTGTCTCTATATATTCTTCATTTAAATGCTTAATTGCATGAGGTGATATGTGAGAGGTTAATGCCTTTACATTTTGAGGTAGTACTTGAAGTTTATCATTTTGTGCGTAAATGCACAATATCTTAGGTGTGACTATTTTCCGTCGAATGCTTAATTATACAAAGTGTTAAATGGGAAGTCAATACCTATATGTTTTAAAGTATGCGAAGGTATTCATTGTCGATTTCTTAACTGCAATTATCGATAGGTAGGATGTTAATGGCATTGTGATACAAGGTAGGATAGAATGCCCTCCTTTGATGATGAAATGCTTGATGTTGGATATTATATTAATATCCTTATTCTTTGAAGTATGTAAGAATACTATTCTTTGAATTTTTATTTTCTTTACGTGGTAGGTAGAACCCTACTATGATCATGTTGGGAAACGTTTAGAACATTGTTGTAGAGTAGACAATCGAACGCACTTGATCAACGTTATTGGTGTTCTATTGTTACTTTTCTGTTCTGAGTTGTAGCCTAAAATAATCATATGAATGTTCTGTCTTGCGTAGAAGTAAGTGGACTGCAATAGCAGTAGAAGACTATTCATCGGTACTTGTAGTTAATATATTCCTAGCAGGTTATCCTTAGAACATCATATTTGGTGGTTCCCTATCCAAGAGGATTCGAGGACGAATCCTATTATAAGGAGGGTAGACTTGTAACATCCTAAAAATTCACCAATATATTTTTAGACAAAAACTAATACTCGGTTCTTTTCAAATAGTTTAGTTAATGGATATTTGACGTGTCCAATGCTATTTATGAACCGATAAATGAGGTTTACAAATATACATACAATATTGGGTGCTCAATCATCATAAATTACTAGTCAATTTGAATCCTTATTCTATGCTTAATTAATTGACTAAATAAGTATATATCCTAATATTAAGCTATCCGATTGACTAGCTAATTTTCAAAATAAATTCAAATAATGATAATAATATTGTCGGTTAATACTAGTACCCCTATTTAAGGGTTAATTCTTTTTTTTCGGTGACCGATGTAAAAAAAAAACATCTCTAAACTTATTATTGCAAAAACCTAGATCATTTTCATTCTAGGAATCGTGACGGCAGAGAAGTACTAGGAGGGAACGAAGAGGACGACCCCGGTGGTGGTTAGAGGTGGTTCGTGGCGCGTCCGACATCAAATCACGAATAATGTACTCCATGTGTATGTTTCGATCTGTACGTGCTAAGTCGTTGGCATGATATCGATGTTGGGATGTACGGCGGTGATGTCGATGATGGTGTCTTTGATGTATATTGTGGTGACATAGGTGACGTGTGGCGGGTGTGGCAGTGGTCGAGTACCAGACGAGGCCGATGATGCTCGGGGTGGTGTTTTATTGTAGTAGGCGAATGGGTGATGATGACGCCGGAGGTGTACGATAGCGGTGAGATTTGTAGTTATGATGATGATGTACAAAGACGAAGGTATTGGCTAGAGTTTACTTAAGGTTTTGTTAGGTTGTGCATGGTAGCGTGACTCATGCATGGGTATGTATAAGGTTTTCATGGTTATATTAAATGGGATATTCATGGGAAGATGTTGAGGTGGTTACTGTGATGATTTTGTTTCAACCTACTATGGTATCTAACCATGGGGATTTCATGGGGTTCTAAGATGGTGCCTATGGTGTTAAAGTGTGTATGAGGAAATGAGTTTAAAAGTATGTTTGGGTGCATTGAAACCAACGCGAAAACAGATTTAGTTGAGGATTCAAGTTTCTCTTTGAGTACATATTTGCGTGATGCCATCTTATCGGTCAGAAGCTTTGGAATCGGTGAGTTCTTGTGCCCACTCTTTTAGTTATTACTTTCTAAATATTTTGGGCTGACGTGCATGCTAAACCATTATTTTTATAAAGTCACAAAATATTTCTTTTATGAAGTTATAAATATTTTGTGTACGAATGAAATCCATATTAACTCCTACATATATTGTTTTGGCACGAAACGTAAGTAGGCGGAATGCGTCTGATGCGTTATTATATGGTTTGAGTTATATGTGTCATTAGAAGTGGGATAGGCCTGCTCTGATTTATGGCATAGTTTTTGTCATGGTTGTCACATAGTTTGTCTTATGTGTTATTAGAAGTGGGATAGGCCTGCTCTAATTTATGGCATAGTTTTTTGTCATGGTTGTCACATAGTTTGTCTTATGTGTTATTAGAAGTGGGATAGGCCTGCTCTGATTTATGGTATAGTTTTTGCTATGGTTGTCACATAGTTTATGCCTAATGTGTTATTATATGGTTTATGTTATACCTGTTATTAAATCTAATAGACTATGTTTGATGGCTACCTGATATGTCGAACTGAGCTATGACGGAAGTGGGACATGCCTGCTCCGACCGCTAGTCTTGGTTTTGAGTCAGGGTTTTTATAAACTGAGCTATGACAGAGGTGGGGAAATGCCTGCTTTAATCTCTAGCTTTAGTTTGCTTAAATAGACTGGATTGTTCTTTGTGTTGAAAAGCGAGATGCGCTTATTATATATTTGGTAAGTGAAGTCTTGAGGTAATTAGGCATAGTATGCCCATCCTAGACTCTGATTTTTATTTTGCTTGGGGAAAAACAAATAAGCGGATTGCGTTTATTGTTAACTCTGCGGTTGAGGTATTTTGTTAAATCTTATTTTGACAAATTACTTGTTTATATAAATTTATAAAACTTGAACTCACTCAGCATAGCTGACTTTTGCATACACGTTAGATTGATTTCAGGTTAAAAGAGAGATGGATGGATGACTACTTGGCGATGCAAGAAGCTACCTGACAATAGAAGGCATTTCTAGTGGAAGACATCTTTTGTTTACTCGTGAAAAATTTAAATTTGACTTACAATTGAATAAGTATTTTTCATGAGCCTTGTAGATTTTATTTAAAACGATTCTCCGCTGCGTATACATTATCTTTCAAAGAAAAATTTAGTCATGGTTTTGCACATTTAAGATTATTAACCCAACTGTTTGACACCGGTTTTGCGGGTCTTACAAATTCCCACATGAATACTTTCTAAAATACAATCCTCATGTTAACCTACTATCAATTGCATCTATTATCACATTACTTTCATATTTGTCTAGTCTTTCATACAAATTCATACATCATGCTCCTCTAGACATTTCATCAAACACTTGGTGTGCGTACAACATTCTAAGCTCAATGTACAAGTATTTCATGCTTAGATTCCTACTTGTTGTTATTAATCACCATGTTTCTTCCCTACATCAAGTACCATTCATTAGATAGACATCAAATATAGCAAAACATCAAATTCTTTCAATCTATTTATCAAATTTGATCAAGAATGATTATGGGTAAAAACCCCCCATTTTTCTTGAACATGAACCCTAAATCAAAGTGCCAATCGAGATCATTAAATCATTAATGACACTAGATTAGTGCATCAAAACATGAATTCAATCATCTAATACTTACAATTTACCCAACTTAGGGTTGATTCATTAAAACCCACCAATAGCTCCAACCAAGAAGTTTCATGATATGGAATGGATACTTACTTGATTAACACTTCTCAAATCTCATATCATACATGCAATTTCCACTTCCCTCTTTCATTTAGGGTAGAAAACGCGCCCGCACACACACACACAAACACATATTCTCCTAAAGTGTGTGTGTGTGTGTCGTATATAATATCCAATCGAAAGGTAAGTGGTGTTTAGTTTGGTTCTTTCCATTTCCAGCCCTTCAAGTTTTATACCCATCTAACTTTGATTTAAACCTTATCTTATTTCTATTTAACTTATATATCTATCTAGGATAGATACTTAGTTATTTTACCTAATGCCATAACACATTAAAACATACTAATTAATTAAAGTTTGGGTTTTTAGGGCGTTACACTTTATAAAACGTTTTTGTTAATTTTGTTGAAAAAAAAAATTGGCGGGAAAATATATGTTCTTCCAAATGAAGAACAGGGGCCGAAAACCGTATTCGATTTGTTCTAAGATTATAAAGGCAGAGGAATAATAACTGTTTGAAACACGAATTTATCGCGTCTAACTTCTTTTCTGTTTGTCCGGTGTCACGTCGGAGTCTTCCTGTTTTTGGCTGATTCCTCTTCTGGTTTGTTTCTTTCTTAAATTAACGGTTATAGGGTTGAGTAATGATCTTCGAGGGTGTTTGGGATTACTTTTTAAAAATAGATTATGCATTTTGAATAATCAGAATCAGATAATTAGCTGTAACAAAACGTGCTGCTTAAAGATAGTGTTTGGATTTGATTATGTCGTTTGATATCACAATAATCAGATAATCAACTCTTTAAGTGTTTGGCAAATATATATATATATATATATATATATATATATATATATATATATATTAGAAAGTAAACAAGTAAAATGACAAAAAAGGACAATAATCAAATGGTTATTATGACTCGTTTTTACGACTAGATATTTTGATGTCAAATTTACCCTTTCAACTTAAAGCTATGTGTGGTACATATATACACTTGCTAGTCAGAAGAATAGTCATTTTGACTTTGTGTGTCAAATGAGGGACTTTTATGGCTAAATTGGATCACAAAATAACCGACAAACACACTTCAACCAAAATACAATAAACAAACATCTGAAATCCATAGCATTAATCTGCATATGTAAAGGACAGGTGAATTTCAAAACATAACCTTTTTAATTATGGCTTGCAACAAAAACTCATGTGCTAAAAGTTTATCAATTGAAAACTAATGACTGAAACATTAAAGCAATGTCATCAACAGATAACATACCGTTCACTTGGATTGCATTAGATTTTTTGCAATATTCTCTCTTACTAAACTCATATACAGATCGTCATTCTTACAACATGTACTTGTGTCTTCTCGTGTTTCACTAATTCTAATGGATTGGTCGGTATCAAAATCTGGAGTAGGACGATAAGTTTGTTGTTGTGCTATGTTGAATGCTTCATCAAATTGACCTTTCATCCTGATATAGTTGTGAATTGCCATAGATGCTATCACAATGTTGACCTGTGTTTCATAAGAGTAATTTACATGCATATCTTATAATATTGCCCACGTTGCCTTCCATACTCCAAATGTTCGTTCGATCACATTTCTTAAAGATGAGTGATAATAGTCAAATGTTTCTTTTAGTCCTTTCGGAGCGCGTTGGCTAGCTGTTTGACCTTAACGAAAATTTGGTATGTGATAACAAACATCATTTCCTTTGTAAGGAGCAAGATAGCCTCTAGTATTTGGGTACTCGGCATCAACAACATAGTACTTATCTATATATATAAAAAAAAATTTTAGGTCAATGCAATGGTTAAGTAGAATATAGCATTTAAAATAATACTAACCACCCGTTGGACGAGGAAACTTCACTTCTGGCTTACGTAGTGCTTCTAAAAAAATTCTTGTGTCATGTGCAGTGTCTCTCATCTTTTAACCAATCTTCCTCATTCGGTCATTGTTGTCGTCTTTACTATCAGAACTCACATATTCATCATGGTTTGTTATATCCATCCTGTTAAAGTACACAATAAGAAGGCAAAAATAGTCAAAACAATTCATAACGAAACATAAGTAAAACATAATATCAAAAAATCTTGTAGCATGATAAACAAAAACACAATGTCATTTATTCAAACACGACACGCATAGAAAACCACAGCAAGAAAAATGTCAAGAAACAAACATCCAAAAAGCAAATAAAATCAAATAATAAAAACGTAAGACGCCATCACTCATTTATAAGCGAGTAGAGAAAGTTAATCTTGTCAACGGTAGTTGGCGGGTACATAAAGCTTTCCCTTGCCTCCTTTTTCTAAAAGATTCACAGTGCCTTGTTATAAGATATCAAACATGGCTCAAAACCTGGGAAATTTGAAACGATATCCATACATTCTGATACAGAAGGTATTGGAATGCTTGGTGTGCTTCGTGAGGATATTGCTTCAAGACCAGTGTCAAGTTTCAATTCAAATGAAGTTGTACTTTTTCCCTTTCTTGAGTGGGCATGAGCACTATTTTGTATCTTCTTCCTCTTAACCAATCTGCTTTCTGGAAATAATATTTCCGCATCATCACCTAAACTCACTTCATCGCTATCTGCCTTCTCTTCTACATCTATAACACCCATCGTGTCTTGATCACTGTTTTCATTTTGCAATTGATGAGGGGTCTTAGTCTTATCACCAATGGCAATAGAGTCTCGAAACAAAGGCTCGTAAAACATGTGATACATCTCTAAATTTTTGTCCTTGAATTTTGCAAGCTTGGGATCTACCTGTATATTAAAGAAAAAATATACTTTAGTACCTAATTACAATAAAATTGTGAAGAAACTAATTGCTCAAACATTACCTGTATTTTTTTCATCCCACCACTCGCTCGTTGCTTTTATCATCTTTTTTATGGGATCCCATCCAAGCCCGGATTCAATTCTCATTAAACGATCGTATAACTTCCAATCCCTCTTCATTGAATCCCAATGGTTTTTAAGTTGCAGTTTGGTGTAAACTTTTCCTGTTCGGTTTTGTAGATTATTTCATATGTTCGTCCACCCAACCTTATTGAAGTGGCTCCCCGGTCTATTACCATTTTTGACTTCCTCAAGACATAACTCAACAAATATGATATGCGTGCTAGAATCCCAAACAGTTTTCCGAGGAACAACCTTTGTAGAGGTAAGCTTAGTTGTGGCATTTTCATGGTTCAAGTCCATTCCCTGAATAGGAATAATATACACGAGTAACAGGACATAGTTTGAACAATAACATCAACATTACTTGAACTACATACACCAAAATATCAATTCTAATGAGAATAAGCAGTAAATGCTCATTCACATAACTAAACAATGAGATTAATAAGATATAAATACATGAATGAACAAAGTTGATCACATTTATAAACAATATTTCTACCGTTAAATAACAAGACAACAGCACTAGTAATTAATTAATCATAGAAGAAATATTACTGATGAGTATAAAAAGGGTGAACAACCTATTAGATCAATAAATCAAACTAATATCATAATAATACTAGACATGATTTCAGAGAGGCCTAACAAAATAAAAATATTGGATCTAAAAAATCAATAACAAGATGAATCTTCAAGCATACGGTTTAACAAAAAACTAATTAAAAAAAGTAATGTTTCATATTTTCTGGAATCCTTGGATGTTAAAAACAATTGTTTATAAAGCAGGTAGCTGGACAAAATTTGGTGATAAGACTAATAAACAAATATTTAGATGATATCAATGAATACAAGTAGTTTAATAAACAAATCATTTAAACCAAATACAAACACATTACCAAGTTTTGTTTGGTAACGGCAGGACTTCAGGAGTGGTTGTATCAAGAAGAAAGGGTTGTGTTATGAGGGATATGGAAGGGGCTTTTAAGGGTATTAGGGTAAATTATTTGGCGGGAATCTAATTCTAGATAAGTGTGTTTTTGTGCAGTAGGTAGGTTGGTGTTTTTTTCAAAACCACGTTTTGTGTGGTTTTAAACGCAAATAATCAAGTTTTGTAAAAGTTTTCCTAAACACTCAAAATGGATTATTTATGTTTTTAAAACGTGAAAATCAGAAAATCTACTTCTTAAAGCAATCCTAAAGACCCTCTTCGTATCCAATTCTTGGTTGGCCTATGATTCTTATATATTTTGTATACAAGTTTTTGTTCGTCTATGTTTATTACGGAAAACAGGGACTGTTCCGATCTCGATGGTCTTCACGACAGGGAGGATGGAACGGTTTCTAATTTCCTTTGATCGAATCTCTGGATCTTCACAGTTCTCTTGGATCTTCAGCTCTGATGATGCCAATTGTGGGATTGAGAGAGAATAGAGAGAATGTAAAAAATGCATCTTTATTGATCAAACATTCTAAAATACAAATGATAAAGGTTGGTTATATTTATACATAGTTAAAGGGTGTGATACACCTTGAATGATGAACCGACATGATGGTTCACTAATAACTACCATTTAACTAACTAGATATAATACTTAGGATATACACTAATATCCCATACTTAGGATAAAATCAAGAATTACGTCTATCAGATATTAATGTTTTTATGCACACGGTAGAATCCTGTTCCATGGTATTTTTCTGTCAAATCAATGAATACTTGACCTCTATTAATGTTTTTTATGGACACAACAGAATCCTGTTCCATGGAATTTTAGGCTTTCATTCATTATTACGACTTTTATGCATGCAAGTAATTAAATGAAACATGTTTTATACTTATGTAGTAGCCTAATGTGTAAAAATGCCCTTGAGCCACTTAAGAGCAGTCAAATAATAGTAACCCCCTAAACACTGTTGCCTAGCATTTCTATCTTCTAGCTTGAAACACGTCGATTTTATGTATGGACTAAATCAGGAAGGCTTGGTTGGGTTCCAATTACACTTTTTTGTCGTTTAAATATTTTAGAAATAACTAGCTTTTATCCCGAGAGCGTCCCGGGGTTGAAAAATATAACAATTTTTTTTTTTTTGAACGGTGACTTTCTTAACTGGTATGGCAGAGATCATCACACCCGCCTAATCGGCAGTAATACTAATAATACTAAATAAATAATAATTCTAATAATACTAATACTAATAGTAATAATTATTACTCTTGTAATTAAATAAATAAAAAAATAACCTTGCTATAAGGTGACACCATGTGTTGCAGTGCTGTGCGATTCTTTTTCCTAGCTTCTCTTGATGAAGTATACCTTGCATCTTTAAAAGAGTAAAATTCCAATGAAAGTATGACGTTTGGGCTGAATTTCAACATCGTAGATAAGAACCTGGTTTAAAAGAAAAAACATTATTAATGAATAACCTGAACACTTTGTGTTTTTTTTTTCCTGTATGAACGAAACCACACAAAAAATAGTCGTTTTTTTCTCCGTTTTTTATATAGCACTATGGTACTCGTTGGAAAGATAATAAAACGCTCGTTATTTGGTGTAATATTTTTCTTTAAAATATATCGTATATAAAAGATATTCACGTTTAAAAATTATGGGAGGAAACATAAGAAAGAAAAATTTAAATTTGTTTTTAAGATTTTTTTTCCTAAAATAACTCAATTTAAATTTAGTAGATTAGGTTTTATATTATTTTTTTTATTTACCACATGGCACCTTTAAGAAGGAGAATGCCTTCTTGAATGCCATGTCATTAAAATGGCTTTCTTAGGCATTCATTGAATGACAACTCATCCATCTTCAATTCTTTTATTATAAGTTATTATAGATTATAGATATAGATATGTATCTAATCTAATGTACGAAGGTTTTCTTTCACCTTTTAAACTTTTTTATTATTACATGTAATATGTAAAATTCAATTTTATTTTTTGTTTTTTTATCATTATTTTTATTTCTTATCAAAATTCAATTGTTTAACCGTGAATTTTACGAGACTCTACCATAGTGTAGGTATTTGGAAATTTAAGAAGGAAATTTGTAACTTTTCATTTTATGAATATTGTATTTACTAGCTGATTACTCTGGGAGGGTCTCGGGGTTGAAAAATCTAATTTTACGTGATAACCTATTGCAAATGGCTCAAGTTAACTAACCACAAAATCTCTCAATCATTGCATGTTCATAGTATTCTAATCAGTAATAACTCATATTCCCTAATCTAAAACCTAATCAGTAATCATCTAAATAATCATTTATCTAAGCTGCAACTATTAAAAAACTCATCACATCTCTCTAGTTTCTCACATTCTAATGGCTCTTATTATTCCTAACCTAATCAACTAAACAAACACTTAAGTTGAAAGTTGTAATCATTGCATCTCATTATGCCATGTGGCATAATCAAGAGATGGTTGAGGCCACCATTGAACGCCACGTCAGCAAGTATCAATTCTTTCTGGGAGCGTCCCGGGGTTGAAAAAATATAACCATTCTAATAATACTAATACTAATAGTAATAATTATTCCTCTTGTAATTAAATAAATAAAAAAATAACCTTGCTATAAGGTGACACCATGTGTTGCAGTGTTGCGCGATTCTTTCTCCTAACTTCTCTTGATAAAGTATACCTAGTAAAATTCCAATGATAACATGGCGATTGGGCTGATTTTCAACATCGTAGATAAGAACCTAGTTTAAAAGAAAAAACATGATTAATGAATAACATGAACATTTTGTGTGTGTTTTTCCTGTATGAACAAAACCCCGCAAAAAATAGTCGATTTTTCTCCGTTTTTTATATAGGACTATGGTACTCGTTGGAAAGATAATAAAACGTTCGTTAATTTGGTGTAATTTTTTTCTTTAAAAAATCCCGTATATAAAATATATAAACGTTTAAAAATTATGGGAGGAAACATGAGAGAGAAAATTTTAAATTTATTTTTAAATCCTTTTTTTCCTAAAATAACTCAATTTAATTTAGGGTTTTATTTTATCTTTTTTTTTAATTAAAAATGGAAATAGTTCAAAAACACTAAAATCTTTCAATTATGATGCCACGTGGCACTCTCAAGGGGAGGTTGATGCCTCCATTACACGCCACGTCAGCATATATGTTTTCTTTTATATGTATAGATAGATAGATAGATAGATAATTATGTTTCTTATAGCATTTAAATATCTTTCTTATTTGTTTATTTTTTAGAGCTATCCGTGTAGTACACGGGCTCTAACCTAGTATAGTATACATTGGAAAGTGAAGAAAGATAATTATGATTTTTCTTGAGAAATGAGAATGCACTTAAACTAAATTTAAATTAAAGGATATTATATCATTTATCCTTCATATTCGTATCACCGTATAGTCGATCTCCTCACTTTATTTTTTTCTGGTTATCTCAACATGGCAAAAAAGCATCGAAACATAACCGATATTCTTATTGGTGTCGTGCCGCATCGACCATACTTCAAATCTAGTTGTGTTTGGGTCGACTTGGTTTGCGAAAATCGTTGTGACACCGTGCATTTTCAGGATATTACTTTTACTGAACTCTAGTTAACTTTCATGTACATTCGTGACTAAACACCTAACTAGGGTTAGTTAAGAAGGACTTTCGATATGCTATGGGATAATAACATATGTTGGATGATATTAACGTACGTTATAACTAGGAAGGTTTTGTCTTGACACACATATGAGTCCTGTATCCTGAACGTTGGTGATTTGTCAAGCATACATAATCATATGATCTATTGGGTGATGATGAATGTGAATTAACATGCGTTTGTGAATTACATGTTTATGTGGATTACTGTTTTAATAGATAGTCAGTACGTAAACCCTACGAATTATGTGCATTCTGTAATTAACATGTTATGAGATGATAAAAACAAAAGTTTTTACATAAGTTAGTATGAATAATATTATCGAGACTATTCTCGGGATTAAAACCGTATTAACGGGCCCGTTTATCAAAAAAAGGCCCATAAACCCGAAACCTTGGCCCATGATCTTAACCCTAGCATATTACTTATAAAAAAATAAAACACCAACCCAAACCCCCCCCCCCTTTGCGCCGTGGATTAGAAGCACCCCCACCACCACCTTTCAATCCCAATCTTCATCAATTTTCCACTAGTTCAAGCTATTTCGGGTGCTATCTTGTGATTCTAGGAACTCTAGCAATTCAAGGTATGTGTTTTACGTGTTGTATGATGTGATTTTAGGCTGGAAAAGTTGTAAAAACTTTAGGAAATATGCATGCTAGAATCGCAAATCATTGTATGTTGAATGTCTATGATGTTTGTTGAAATTGTTGATGAATATTGTTGATAGAAATCATATCTAGAGTATATGGTACGTAAAAACCTGAGATTAAACGTGATAATATGAATGTTATTGTGTTAATATGAGGTTATTGCATGATTATGGGGTATTGAGAATGATTAGGGTTTATAAGAGTCATGTTGATAAAATTCTGATTTTCTGACAAATTCATTGTGACGAATTGTAGGGCTGTTATAGGTGATTAAAAGGTGTAATCTGATTGTTTTCTAATGCTAAAACATAACTAATGATGTTAGCTTTTCAAAAAGTCCAAAATCATGCGTTTTGGACTTGTTTTGACATATATTCATGATTTTATAAGTTTAAAGGTATAATCAGATTTTCGGAATTATAAATTGGGTCAACTTTAAACGGCCATAACTCGAGATTTACAAAGGGTTAAGTTATGAAATTTGAACAGTAGGTCAACATTAGAAAATATTCGCGTTTCCAATTGGATTCACCTCGTTTGGGTGAATACACATTTTTTGGGAATTTTTCTACTAAACTGACCTGCTGTGGAAATTTTCTGGACATAGCTGTGTTGTACGAATTTTAATAATTTTTGTGTTTGGTTGTGAGACAAACAACAAATATGGGTTATCAAATGCATCCCAATGAATATTCAGTAAAAATTTAGGAGTTTAATTCATTCGTTAAGTATTTTAAATAATTCATTTTTCACAGTGTATAATCTGCCCTGAAAACGCAAATTGTGTAAGGGATGTTTACGTGACTATTTGGAGTTTTATATGGTATGTATTTGACATGAACTTGCATGAATACTAATATGAGATGTGTATGAGGTATAAAACTGATAATAATCAATATGATCACCAACGGGATACGTAGGACTTACTTGTGCATGTAGAGTCATTAGGTGTCACTACACGGTTTGAACTTTAAAAGTCTTGGACAAACGAGTTGTATGGTGTGTTGATTTTGCACATATAGTCACCTAGTGACATTTGTAATAGGGAGTCGGTAGCTCATTTCTGTTTGAGGAATTTGGATTATTAACGTGCAACCTAAGGTGAGTCTCACTACTCTTTTCTCAAAAGCATGCGTCTCGGATTGAGACAACGTACTTAACGTTTTCTAGTCCGGGTTGGGACTACTACTTTCTAGTCCGGTTTGGGACTACTTACACATCCCAGGTTGGGATGCTGTGGATCCGTGTGTGGGTCAGTTTTTGCTAGTTCGCAAACTGTGTCCTTGATGAACTAAACCAACTCTATCATCTGTAAGTCCTTCACATACCGAATGAGTTGCCGGGTTATGGCAAGCGGGCTATTAGTTGATAGCGCTATTAGGTCTGACAAACCTCACACCGGCTCGGGGACTGTGGGAGTGAACTATAACTTAACAGATTTTATCATTGTTGATAGGCAATGATGTAAGGCATGCGGCTCACATTTGTGGCTACACGTACATCAGCAGTTCGGTATATCGGTGTTAGTTATCATGAATGGGTTAGCTACCCTTGACATGCGATGAACTAGTGTTTACACTGTTCTTAGAACCAACTCAATTATTTGTTTACGTGGTTTTGGAAACCAGCGCAGTTACATACTCATTTACTTTACTTAGTGAACTCACCAACATTGTTTGTTGACCCACGATTTACATGCTTTTGCAGGTAGTTAGCTTCCGGTGCCAGGATTAGAAAGCACTGCACACTTCACTGCATTTGGGGTCTTGGGCATACACCTAAATTACATATTATGCTTTTACATTTTCTTTCATATGGTTTTAATTTGGGCGCGTTGTTTTGCGCATGGTTTTTAAAAAGGTTTAAATTTGGTTTACGCTTCCGCAGCTTAACTAAACTTGGTTTTTGAAAACGAACTAAATGGTTTGGGCATTTAGAGTTCGTTCATATGACTTATGGCTATGGGATCCTAGTATGTCATGCGCCTCGCGGTATAAACCCCGCAGTGGAAATTTGAGGGTGTGACAGATTGGTATCAGAGCCATTGGTTATAGTGAACTAGGACTGCATGTTGAGTCTAGTCTATAATCATCATAGCATAAGTACACTCACAACTTACGTGCACAACTAGCTTTTAGCTACATATATCTACAACATATGATTTCAGGAGATATGTTATGTTCTATTTCTAGACCTAATTCTGAACACGTCAATGGTGGGAACCCAGGGTTACACCAGGTGGCGCATTACTGGGAGTAGTATCTTAACAAACCTTATGGATGAGGAAACAACAATAGTTCAAGGGAGGGAGCCCTTGCGAGTGTTGTGGCGCATGTACACAAGAAGCTGCACGATGCGCATGACGTGATACCATTAAATCGAATCAACTGTGAAGAAACTCAAATACTGAGACTTATCCTTTTTTTTTACTAAGCAAGGAGACAATTAGTTTCTGTTCCTTGTTACTTGATCTTTCTTACTCCCATTCGAAACTCAGACGGGACTGGGTTACACATATAGAACTTATTTCTTACTTTAGTACCTTACACCTAGTATGAATGGGCGGATGTATGACTGCATATCCCTGTTACTCATAAGTATATGGTAGATTCATGGGAACACATTAGATTGGGGCTTGTTACACACACTCTTGGGGACTTACAAAGGTCTGCGATGCAGTGCAACATCTCAAAGGAAGACGAAATCTACTAGTGACTGACAGTCACAATTGGAGGAACGAATGGTGTTGTTGACCATTGAGCTGACTTACACAGGACCGGAGAAGGAGACTGTACGTGATGAGAACCATATAACATTGACATCGCGAAAGAGGAAGGATAAGGGATGGAAGGGGAACCTGAGCAGGACGAGCACATGGGAAGTGAGGATGAATGATCTACTATCTAAGACAGAGCGTAGCGACGATTGGCTCTTACCTTTTCTTACCTATCTTTTCTTTCATTTCCCTTTGCTAACTTAGATAAGACTGAGTTCTTATGATCAACGATAGGGTGGTTGAGGCCCTCAAGATCTATTTTGCTAAATCATTCTTTTCCCCTGACTTCCACATTTTAACTTTCTTATACCTTGAATGCACATCATTTTTTCAAGCCTTTTATTGGTTGTAAACCTCGATAACTCCAACGGAACTGAAGGAGACCGTCTGATTGCTTCGATAGTATAAGTCTTTGCCATGTGCATTTGTCCCAGGCAGGATGGGGTAATGTATGCTACATGCACACTCAATGAGTTACAGATACTTGGATGGAGAACGTAACACCCTGTGATGAAACTTAGAAATTTGTTATATAAAGACGGATGGGTCTGAGATCGATGCCTACACTACCAAGCTACAGGAGTTAGATACTTTGTGCTCGAATCTAATTAACCAACTTTACCAGCGGATCGAATTTCATACCAAAAGGGTGGGTCCCTCATATTCATGGCTTGGCCACTGCAGCTCACCTACCCAGAATCTAACAAATCTTTCACCTGGCTCGTAAACTCATTGATGAAGCTGTTGAGCATGGTACTTTTCCGAAGCATGGAGCTTCATCTTCTACTTTTGGCGATAGCAAGAGAACGTGGGATAGTCTGAGGTATAAGTCCTTACAACGGTAACAACAACAATGGGGCTCGTGGAATTGCAATTGTGATTGGCTCTGGGGAAGCTAGGACTGATAACAATGTCGTGACGGGTACGACACTCTTGCTTCTATTTTATATGATACTGGTGCGGACTATAGTTTTGTGTCATCAAAACTTAGCAAACAACTAGGGATGGTTCCTACTCTTATTGATACCCCGTATACCATAGAGCTAGCTGATGGGAAGCCTGTTGAGGTAACCCACACCCACTGTGATAGTAAGCTCGAGTTGGATGGGCAATCGTTTGCCATCAACATTCTACCTATCACCCTTGGAAGCTTTGATCTCGTGGTTGGCATGGACTGGTTGTCCAAGCATCCCGCTGAAATTCTCTGTCGGGAGAAGATTGTTCGTGTCCCCCTCCCAGGTGGAGAACTTTTATCTATACAGGGTAATCATGGTGGTGCCATGGTGGGCATCATCTCCTTCTTGAAAGCCCAGAAGTGTATTCGTAAGGGCTATCCAGCCGTTTTGGCTAACATATCTGACACTCGAGCTGAAACTGAAACTGAAACTGAAACTAAGATTGAGGACATCCTAGTAGTCCGAGATTTCCTAGATATTTTCCCCAGAGGGACTACCTGGACTTCCACCTGTTCGTCAAGTGGAGTTTCAAATTGACCATGTACCTGGAGCAGCTCCAGTTGCACGCGCACCATACCGCCTAGCACTAGGCGAACTTCAAGAACTGTCTACCCAACTCCAAGAACTATTGGATAGGGGCTTTATTAGACCTAGTTCTTCGCCATAAGGAGCTCCAGTTCTGTTTGATAAGAAGAAGGATAGGAGTTTCCGCATGTGTATCGAAAGTTGAACAAAGTAACAGTTAAGAACCGCTACCCTTTGCCTCGTATTGATGACTTGTTCGTCCAGCTTCAAGGGTCGAGTTTCTATTCTAAGATTGACTTGAGGTCAGGATACCATCAACTGGGAGTCCGAGAGAAGGATGTGGCGAAGACATTATGAGTTTTTGGTGATGCCATTTGGGCTAACCAATGCACCGGTTGTGTTCATGGATCTAATGAACCGCGTGTGCAAGCCTTATTTGGACAAATTCGTCATAGTGTTCATAGACGACATACTGATTTATTCCAAGATCAGGGAAGAGCACGAGCAACATCTGCAGCTGATCTTGGAACTCTTGAGAAATGAGCAGTTGTATGCAAAATTCTCTAAATGTGACTTTTGGATTCGAGAAGTCCAATTTCTTGGACATGTGGTTAACAAGGCAGGAATACATGTCGATCCCGCCAAAATTGATGTTATTAAAAAGTGGGAGGCTCCAAAAATCCCACAGAGGTGCGCCAGTTTCTTGGTCTTGCCGGATATTATCGTAGATTCATAGAGGGATTCTCTAAGATCACTCAACCCCTCACTGCTTTGACACAAAAGGGTATTACTTACAAGTGGGGAGATGCCCAAGAATCTGCTTTTCAATTATTAAAGTCGAAACCTTGCAGTGCACCTATACTATCACTACCTGAGGGTACAGAGGACTTCGTGGTGTACTGTGATGCGTCTATCCAAGGGTTAGGGTGTGTGCTGATGCAGCGTGATAAGGTGATCGCGTATGCCTCACGTCAATTAAAGGTTCATGAGAAGAATTACACCACCCATGACTTGGAACTGGGAGCAATGGTTTTTTCTCTAAAGATCTGGAAGCATTATCTCTATGGGGCGAAGTGTACGATATTCACTAACCACAAGAGCCTCCAACTCATATTCGATCAAAAGGAGCTGAACATGCGACAGCGTCGATGGGTCAAGCTTCTGAATGATTATGACTGTGCCATCAAGTATCATCCCGGGAAAGCTAACGTAGTAGCTGATGCCCTCAGTCGTAAGGAAACGAAACCCTAACGAGTGTGAGCTTTACAACTTACCGTACATTCTAATCTTCTTGATAAGATACGTGAAGCCCAGGGCGAGGCTTTGAAGGAAGAAAACATCGGGATTGAAACTTTACATGGTGTTGATAAGCACTTGGAACTGAAGACGGATGGTCTTCAATACTTCATGAAGCTCACACCTCTCGACATTCGGTACATCCTGGTTCGGACCAGATGTACCAAGATCTCAAAACTCTTTACTGGTGGCCAAACATGAAAGCTGAAATAGCCACTTATGTTAGTAAGTGCTTGAATTGTGCGAAGGTTAAGATTGAATATCAGAAACCTTCAGGCCTACTCCAGCAACCAAAAATCCCTATGCGGAATGGGACGGGATTTCTATGGATTTCATCACAAAGCTTCTTAGAACGCCAACTGGCCATAACATGATTTGGGTTATCGTGGATCGTTTAACCAAATCGACACACTTTCTGGCAATAAAGGAAACGGACTCGCTGGAGAAACTAGCTAATCTCTACATCAAGGAGGTAGTCTCTAGGCATGGGGTGCCTACTTCTATTATATCTGATCGCGATGCGCGATTCACTTCTCATTTTTTTTACTACTCTCCAAAACGCTTTGGGAACTCGCTTAGATATGAGCACAGCCTATCACCCATAGACGGATGGACAGAGTGAACATACCATCCAAACATTGGAAGATCTGCTACGAGCGTGCGTGGAGGATTTTAACAACAACTACCACACTTCGATACAGTGTGCGCCTTTTGAGGCACTTTATGGACGCAAGTGTAGGTCTCCCATCTGCTGGACTGAAGTTGAGGATAGCCAGCTAACAGGTCCCGGACTTATGCACGAAACTTCTGAGAAGATAGTGCAAACTAGAAACTGGATGGCTGCTGCTCGTGATCGACAGAAAAGCTACGCTGATAAGCGTTGGAAGCCTTTGGAGTTCCAGGTTGGGGACAAGGTTCTATTGAAGGTGTCACCTTGGAAGGGGGTGATACGCTTTGGAAAACGGGGAAAGTTGAACCCGCGATACGTTGGACCATTCGAGATTGTCGAAAGGATTGGTCCAGTAACTTACAGGTTGAACCTGCCTAATGAACTTAATGGGGTACACGATGTACACCACGTATCGAATATAAAGAAATGCTTATCGGATACAACACTGGTGGTGCCACTGGAGGATATCCAGGTGGACGATCAGCTACGGTTCGTGGAAGAACCGGTGGAGATTCTTGAGCGGGGCGTCAAGAAACTCAGACAGAGCACCAAACCTATTGTTAGGGTGCGATGAAATTCCCGTCTAGGACCGGAATAAACGTGGGAACGCATGGATAAAATGCGGCTCAAATACCCACATCTTGCTACTGAACCTGAACATGCGTATGAACTAAACTCTAAACGTGAAGCGACTCACTCAAAGTGAATTTCGGGGCGAAATTCCTTTCAACTTGGGGATGATGTGACATCCGGTAACCAAGCATACAACTTTACACTGGCTTCACTATTTACTTGCTGAATTTCGGGACGAAATTCTTTTCAACTTAGGGATGATGTGACACCCTGCATTTTCAGGATATTACTTTTACTGAACTCTAGTTAACTTTCATGTACATTCGTGACTAAACACCTAACTAGGGTTAGTTAAGAAGGTCTTTCGATATGTTATGGGATAATAACATATGTTGGATGATATTAATGTACGTTATAACTAGGAAGGTTTTGTCTTGACACACATATGAGTCATGTATCCCGAACGTTGGTGATTTGTCAAGCATACATAATCATATGATCTATTGGGTGATGATTAATGTGAATTAACATGCGTTTGTGAATTACATGTTTATGTGGATTACTGTTTTAATAGATAGTCAGTACGTAAACCCTACGAATTATGTGCATTCTGTAATTAACATGTTATGAGATGATAAAAACAATAGTTTTTACATAAGTTAGTATGAATAATATTATCGAGACTATTCTTGGGATTAAAACCGTATTAACGGGCCCGTTTATCAAAAAAAGGCCCATAAACCCGAAACCTTGGCCCATGATCTTAACCCTAGCTTATTACTTATAAAAAAATAAAATACCAACCCTAGAACCCCCCTTTGCGCCGTGGATTAGAAGCACCCCCACAACCACCTTTCAATCCCAATCTTCATCAATTTTCCACTAGTTCAAGCTATTTCGGGTGCTATCTTGTGATTCTAGGGACTCTAGCAATTCAAGGTATGTGTTTTACGTGTTGTATGATGTGATTTTAGGCTGGAAAAGTTGTAAAAACTTTAGGAAATATGCATGCTAGAATCGCAAATCATTGTATGTTGAATGTCTATGATGTTTGTTGAAATTGTTGATGAATATTGTTGATAGAAATCATATCTAGAGTATATGGTACGTAAAAACCTGAGATTAAACGTGATAATATGAATGTTATTGTGTTAATATGAGGTTATTGCATGATTATGAGGTATTGAGAATGATTAGGGTTTATAAGAGTTATGTTGATAAAATTCTGATTTTCTGACAGATTCATTGTGACGAATTCTAGGGCTGTTATAGGGTGATTAAAAGGTGTAATCTGATTATTTTCTAATGCTAAAACATAATTTATGATGTTAGCTTTTCAAAAAGTCCAAAATCATGCGTTTTGGACTTGTTTTGACATATATTCATGATTTTATAAGTTTAAAGGTATAATCAGATTTTCGGAATTATAAATTGGGTCAACTTTAAACGGCCATAACTCGAGATTTACAAAGGTTTAAGTTATGAAATTTGAACAGTAGGTCAACATTGGAAAAACTTGGCTTTTCCAATTAGATTCACCTCGTTTGGGTGAATACACAATTTTTGGGAATTTTTCTACTAAACTGACCTGCTGTGGAAATTTTCTGGACATAGCTGTGTTGTACGAATTTTAATAATTTTTGTGTTTGGTTGTGAGACAAAACAAAAATATGGGTTATCAAATGAATCCCAATGAATATTCAGTAAAAATTTGGGAGTTTAATTCATTCGTTAAGTATTTTAAATAATTCATTTTTCACAGTGTACAATCTGCCCTGAAAACGCAGATTGTGTAAGGGATGTTTACGTGACTATTTGGAGTTTTATATGGTATGTATTTGACATGAACTTGCATGAATACTTATATGAGATGTGTATGAGGTATAAAACTGATAATAATCAATATGATCACAAACGGGATACGTAGGACTTACTTGTGCATGTAGAGTCATTAGGTGTCACTACACGGTTTGAACTTTAAAAGTCTTGGACAAACGAGTTGTATGGTGTGTTGATTATGCACATATACTCACCTAGTGACATGTGTAATAGGGAGTCGGTAGCTCATTTCTGTTTGAGGAATTTGGATTATTCACGTGCAACCTAAGGTGAGTTTCACTACTCTTTTCTCAAAAGCATGCGTCTTGGGTTGAGACAACGTACTTAACTTTTTCTAGTCCGGGTTGGGACTACTACTTTCTAGTCCGGTTTGGGACTACTTACACATCCCGGGTTGGGATGCTATGGATACTTGTGTGGGTCGGTTTTTGCTAGTTCGCAAAATGTGTCCTTGATGAACTAAACCAACTCTATCATCTGTAAGTCCTTCACAAACCGAATGAGTTGTCGGGTTATGGCAAGCGGGTTATTAGTTGATAGCGCTATTAGGTCTGACAAACCTCACACCGGCTCGGGGAGTGTGGGAGTGAACTATAACTTAACAGATTTTATCATTGTTGATAGGCAATGATGTAAGGCATGCGGCTCACATTTGTGGCTACACGTACATCAAAAGTTCGGTATATCGGTGTTAGTTATCACGAATGGGTTAGCTACCCTTGACATGCGATGAACTAGTGTTTACACGGTTCTTGGAACCAACTCAATTATTTGTTTACGTGGTTTTGGAAACCAGCGCAGTTACATACTCATTTACCTTACTTAGTGAACTCACCAACATTGTTTGTTGACCCACGATTTACATGCTTTTGCAGGTAGTTAGCTTCCGGTGCCAGGATTAGAAAGCACTGCACACTTCACTGCATTTGGGGTCTTGGGCATACACCTAAATTACATATTATGCTTTTACATTTTCTTTCATATGGTTTTAATTTGGGCGCGTTGTTTTGCGCATGGTTTTTAAAAAGGTTTAAATTTGGTTTACGCTTTCGCAGCTTAACTAAACTTGGTTTTTGAAAACGAACTAAATAGTTTGGGCATTTAGAGTTCATTCATATGACTTATGGCTATGGGATCCTGGTATGTCATGCGCCTCGCGGTATAAACCCCGCAGTGAAAATTTGAGTGTGTGACAATCGTACCTAGTAATTTTAAATAAACAATCGAGGAATATATGGTTGAAAAACATACATGTGTATACTTTTATTTTAATCTATTAGGTAGTAGGATAGTATAAGTAAAAAGAAAAAGATTAAAAATATTAAAGTTTATGGTTTTAACACATTTAAGGGGTTGTTTGGTAAGCCTTTTAAAGAGGCTTTGAATCATTGAATGATTCAACATTCAGCGCGTTTGTTTCAGCTTCTGAATGGAATGGTTAAGGCTGAACCATTAAAATTTGGGATGTTGCTGAGTCATTAAGCACTGAATTATTAAGCACTGAAGTAGGCTGAACATTAATGAGACTCTCCTACTAACGTGGGACAAGAAAATTAACCATTAAGAGGTCCAACTTAACGATTCAGCACTTAACCATTCAGACATCTTAATGATTCAGCACTTATCAACTAAACAACCCCTAAGTAACTCGTTTTTTTTTATTTTTATTTTATTTTTTTGAATGGCTAAATGTTTTGTCACCGTGAGATTTGAACCCTTCATCACTTGAAAAGACAAAGCCTTATCCTACACCTTAATATAAAATCAAAATAATATATTTTTTTTTTTAAATCTTGACGGGGTTTTCATCTTAACCCATTTATTAGACGGGTTTTGTTTTAGTTAACATATTTATTATATGAGTCCTCTTCCTGTTTACACGTTTAATAGAACAAGGCATGGGATTCAAATATTTTAAGTGCACAAGGGGTACTATTAGTTTTTTATTTTTCTTTTATTGATTTTAACCAATCCTGCACTGCCACATCACTTTACTGATTTAGTTCACTAATTCACTTTTTTGTTGGTAGTACTTAACTGATTCACTTCACTGAAATATTTATTTTTTAGTTTTTTAAGAAACATTAATTAACATATTATTTATAAATAAAATAAACTTACAATATTAAAAGCAAATAAAAATAGAAATACAAATAAACATAAATTAAAAATAAACTAAATAAAAGAAAAACTATTTGGAGTCCTCCACGTCGAGATGTGGTAGATCAAGTCCGTCTGGATGTTCCACGAGATCATTTCGAAATCGGAAATGCGTACTGGACTCTGTCAACTCTGCAAGTGCTTCCTCGTCGAAGAACGGTTGGATTGGGGGATCGTGTATGTGGACCGGTGATATCGCATGCCCCTCATCTTTAATTATCATGTTGTGCAATATCATGCACGTATAGACGATGACGCTACACCTAGCAACAGTTTTGGGCCTCAAGGGTCATGCTCCCCATTTCCCCTTTAATACTCTGAACGCTCGCTCAACATCCTTCCTTATCGACTCTTGCGCCTTAACGAATTTCTTTTCCTTAGGGTCGTTGGGATATCGAAACGCTTTCACAAACGTTGACCAGGTTGGGTAGATGTCATCGCTAAGATAATATCCACGTTTATATAAGTGGCCATTTAAAGTAAATGGACACTGTGGCGCCGTTCTGTTTCGTTGGGTAAGAAAAACCGGGGATTGTTGGAGGACATTTATGTCGTTCAGTGAACCGGGGGGCCAAAAAATCCATGCCAAAACCAAACATCATGCGAAGCAACCACTTCTAGCATGATCGTAGGGTATTGGTGATCGTCTTGCATATATTGTCCTCGTAATTCCCTAGGACATGCTCGCCACACTAAATGAGTGCAGTCAATGCTACCGATCATGCCGGGAAGGTGATGTCTTTCTTCGTGTGCTTCATACAAACATGCAATGTCGTGGCTTGTTGGTCTTCATAAAAACTCAGCCCCGTATAACTTAATGACGGCATTGCAAAAAATTGTAAACATTCGCGCGACGTTCTCTCAGACATACATAAATACTCATCGTATTCGTCTGGAGGATTACCGGTTGCGAGTTGTTTCACTGCTGAAGATACTTTTTGCATGGGCGTAAAACTCTTTCTAAACCGACCGTCCATGCTCTTTCTGAACCATTCAAAGTTTGCTTCAACATCTGCTACAATACGTAGAAATAGACGTCTCGACATGCGATACCTTTGTTTAAATTGTGCATCGTTGTATTCTGGTACTTCAGCAAAGTAGTCATTTAATAACCGGGCATGGCCTCCCTCGCGATCACGTGGCACGTATCGTTTCTTAGATGTTGTTGTGTCTTCCACCTTAACAACCGTCGCTTGGGATGAAAAAGCACCAAGTTGGACGGAACCGATTTGGCTTTGAAGAGTTGGACGTTGTTGAGAAGATGCCACTATTTTTTTTTTATTTTTTTTTTTGAAAATAGAGAGCGATTTGTGAGAAAGTAGATGAAGAATGCAAGATTAGAGAGTGTTTTTTTATGGTGTGATTGATCCTAAACATTAAGGGGTATTTATACAATGATTGTGGGTCAAAAAATGAAAAAAAAAAAAAAAAAACAGCTAGTAGCAGCCCCTAACAGTCATAATACCGTTCAGCAACGTTCAAAAACCGGTTTTTTAACCGGGTTTTTTCGGGTATTATACGGACCAGTTTGTAAACCGGTTTTTGGGTCCAATCGATTTTAAACCCGGTTTTTAAATCCAAACCGGTTTCCAACCGAATCTAACCTTCAAAACCTCACCCCGAACCAAAACCGAAGCTTAGGGTCGGTTTCAGACCGGTTTGAACAAAAACCGGTTTTTACCAAACTGAATTGAACAAAAAAACGGTTTTTACCAAACCGGTTTACCAGTTTTTTTTTCGGGTTCGGGCCCCAAACCAGTTTTTTTGACCATGTCTAATTGTGAAGGTAAGATACCGACGTCGTTTCAGAAGTATCTAAATGACGAGGACTCATTTTACCATTCGCAAGTTGAAGAAAAACACAAGAACTAGTATGGGGAAAGTGCTATCCACTTTCGAGGAAGGTGATAACGACTTCAAGGAAGGTGCTAGCAATGAGAAAGGTGTTGGCAACAAGTAAAGTGATGGCATTAAAGCAGAACCTAACCGGGATGTTTTGTTTGAAGCCGATTAGGTATGTTTATGATATAAATATTTATTTTATTCAATCAATACATATAATTCTAATGTACCGTTGTTTCAGCAATTCGAGTCACTTGAAGAGTTGAAGGATTGGGTATACAACAGATCAGTTGAGACCAGTTACGTCATTGTGACCCGACGCACGATTTCAAAAGGCAAAGGGTTGTCAACAAGGAGAGTGAAGATATGGCTGCAATGTTACCATGTCGTGAACAAAATAGAACAGTCGAAGTTCGGGTTTCTGGTAGCAAAAAGATTAATTATCATTTTTAACTAAGATAGAGAGACTAGTCACCAATAGTGGTAAACGGAGGTTGGAGGTGAAGGAATAGAAACTTTACCATGAACCTACTATACATCTTGTGGGTCACGCGTTTGCTAAAATCCTGACATCGAATGAACCTATGGCCGGGGGTGACTGTTCTCAGTATGATTACATGGACTACGCGCCGGGGTCTTACGAGTTTGAGCGGTTCTAGAACTTCCATCTGACGAAGGTGGGGTACCAGAGAGCGATATCTTGGGATGCGATTCGGACGTGCGGGGAGGAGAGAGCCCGAGGTTTTATCGGGGAGGATACCCTTGGGATCGCATGTTTTTAGATGCAGTTGGGCCGTCTCATCAACCGAGGTGGAGTTTCTCTCCAAGGTTCTCTTGACACCACTATTGGTTTATCAAGCGAGTTACGATCAAGATGACCCGAACGAGCCACCACTGCCTACCGAGGTTAGTTTCCATCTTTTTTAGGAGCACCGACATATGTCAATGCGCCAATTTGCACTAGCCACCCGGTGGTGCAGGAAACTGGATACGGTTCAGGATGTAAACACCACGGCTATTTCACATTTGCCCGATGATCCGCTTGCTGCTATGTGGCTTACCATCGTTTTTGGTCCCTTCGGGAATGTCACACCCTCAAATTTCCACTTGCGGAGTTTTACCGCGAGACGCATGACAAACCAGGATCCAAGTCAACGGTCACAATAAACAACACTATATGAATACGTAAAAACACCAACACATAGTTCTCAAATTATCAAAATCGTAGCGGAAGCATTTAACCAGTTAGAAAACCATGCACAACAATGTTCAAACAGTTTTATTCAAAATATGAAGCTAAGCCTAGACGCCATGCAGACTTGTGCGCCTAATCCAATATTGCTACCTTAGCGACCTGAGAAAAACATGCCAAAAGAGACGTCAACATATAATGCTGGTGAGTTCACAGGTTTGTTCAATAAGTTACCAAAGTTACCAAAACGTTACCATGTCCATACTATACCAATGTCACCAAGTACGCTAGCTAGGCGTATGTTTATTACTACTACGATTGGAAACCATTACTGGACACGTTTAGCAATGTTTAGCATATGTTTAAGCAGCCCGAAAAATGTTCAGCATGTTTAGCAAAGTTCGAGACAACATGCACCCGCCCGGCCCTCCAAGCCGTCGAGTGGGGCAGGTCACGCCCAATAGATCTATCCACATTTCCCCCGTTGTGCATCCCCGCACATTCATGGTTTCCCCCGGGACTTCCAAATATCATATAGCAATACAAAGTTAAAACCATAGTATGACATATGTTACCAAAATAGTTTAGCGCATGTTTTCTCCCCCAAAACTTAAAGCTGTAAAAGTGGGGCCGTGAACTCACCTTAGATAGCGTTCTTCTGTAACTAGTAAAAATGCTAAGCCCTTGATAATCCCTCTACCGGAGATCTATCAAAATGTTCACATAAGTGTTCCGACTAATAACCATAAGGTTATCTAGTCCCCGATTGTCCAGATCGTAACCAAGTATGTTTTAAAACATGTTTAAATGTTCAACCGACACACTAGACCGACCCGACATCCCGTTGGTGACTCATTACCCTAACTAATCAAGTACACATAGATTACACACAAGGTTCAAGCATAAAATACTTAGTTTGTATCAAAAATCTCATTTCTACATCAGAACGGTCGAACCAGTCAGATTAAATCTCCTTCGCCCGTTTTTAAGTCTCCTTCGCCCGTTATGCCACGTTCGACCGTTTGATCAGGTTCGCCCAACATTTCCCAGGTTCGACCCTGGAATCTCTCCTTCGACTATTCGTTTGGTCGAATGAGTCCAGGTTCGCCCCTGTTATACAAATTTTCCTAAAAACGCTTCAAACACATTCGAAACATCGCGAAACATCATCAAACACAGCAGTCAAGTATGATTAACTTATTCCTACAAAACCCCACCAATTTTGCCCCAAAACCAGCTTGTTTTAATACTTTCCCAAAATGGCAAAATTATGGAAATGTCACATCATGCATGAAATCTTTACCCAATTTGGAAACTTTTTAATACCAACCCATAATCATCTACAAATGCTCAGCTTATCTTGTAATCGAAAACCCCCATTCATTTTATTAAGAATACTTAACATGCACAAGCCCTAGATTTCATAAAATCTCCAAAATACCCATAATATCACCATCTATCTAATTGTAACCCTAAACAACAATAAACCAACATCAATAGCAACCTTAGATCATGTTTCTATCCTTAGAACAACAGCAAATCATTCAATAACACATAACATCACATAACACACAATTATCATATGTTTATTGATACAAAACCTATGTTTAATGATAGGGTTTAGATTTAGAAAGGTGTTTAAAAGGTTTTTATTGATAAAGACATCCTTAGAACAGATCTGGACCTTTAGGGTTAGATAAAAACGAATCAAAATGCTTTAAAAAGACTTAGGATTAAGAACACACCTTGGATTCTTGTTTAGATGTGTTGATAGGTTAGATTATGAAAAAGAAGAGCAAAAACTCCTTCCTTAGTGATTAAAATCGTTTGAGAGTGTTTTGAGACGGTTAGGGTTTGTGAAATGGTGAAAAATGACAAAGTTTGGTATATATATACTATTCCACCTTCGCCCCCTGTCGGTGGTCGAAGGTAGCCTCCTTCGACCCTTTCACAGGGTCGAATGAACCCTGACTTGGTCGAATGGAATTCTTCCAATTCCATATCCCAGGTTCGCCCCTTTTCAAAGGGCCGAACCAAGACATATTTCCACCTTCGACCACTCGAAGTGTTCGAACCAGGACCTATGCTTATCTAGTTTTCCAGTTCGTCGTGTTTAACGCATTTTAAAGCACCTTAACATATGAGCATGCAACCTTAGTCTATGTTTAACATGTCTAAGCATGGATAATCATCTACACATCATTTAAACACATCTATGTATATAATCCACCACACGACCCATAATCTACACATACACTTAATTAGTTTATGTAATGTCACCAACAACGGGACCCGGTACTAGTGTATTCCCAAAATGACTCCCAATGATCCTTCAGATCATTGAACCCTAGACAATCCTAACTTGACCCGACTCAACTAACCTAGTTAAGTCTGTTTATAAACGTTTCCCGCTAAGGTAGACTTAGATGTTACTATAAGGTTTAAGCCAAATATGCCGGGTGTCACATCATCCCCACGTTGAAAGAATTTTCGTCCCGAAAATTGCACAAAGCCCAAAAAATGAAATGAACGGAAAGAACGAAACGAAAAGAAAATTCACCGGATGTCACAGGGAAGATGGCTAGGGCCGGTCAGATTCGAGACACACTCATTCGTTACATACATCGTTGCATTGGCACATCCATTGTGGCATGTGGCAGGAGCAATGAGTGGGTAACTAAAACCGACGTGTTCTATATTTATTATTTGTTCAGATGCACTCGTGTGCCCTTAGTCTCCGTAGTTTTGTAACCTGTATTTCCAACACCTCGACCAATTGTCACTGCCAGTACCTTTCAGGTTATTGATATTAGGATGATGTAAGGGAAGAACGTTGCGTTCAACTCTCCAAGGGTGGGTCAGAGGTTTGTCATCGAGGACAGACGATTTTTTTATCCCAACCCTTGGTACATCATTACCTGGGTGATGCCGATGAGGTTGATATGCCTCATGTTGTGCAACTAGTGGGCGATGAGCCTAAAGTCGAGGCCGAAGTTGAGGCTCATGCAGTGTGGTTGCCTGCTTCCAACCACTGTCTCCTTGAGCGGCCTCGAGCGGATTGACCGAGCGAAGGATTGTGTACGCTGGGTGATGGAGAGCGAGGCTGAGAGGCATGAGGAGACGTGATCCGCCACCGCAACGAGTGCATCCAGAGGACGCACCGTCTGGCACGCAGGTGAAGACAGTCGGCACGCATAGTGGCATGGATGAGTAGTTTGTTGTATCTTTTGCTTATTGTTGTTCGAACTTGTAAAGTGTATGATATTATCATTTGTTTATTTATATTGTGTTATTTGTTTGGTTTATTTACATAAACGTTTGTTTGTTTAATTTGTTTAGGTTGTCTATATAAACATTTGTATTTAGGCTTACACGTTAATCGAGACAACAAAAAAACATTTTACAAAAAACAACATTTTACAATAAAAAATACTGAAGTTTATAATAATAACATTTTATAATACAAATTTTAAAATTTATAATAACAACATAATAGAAAAAAAAAAACAAAAAAAACAAACAAACAAATCACCATCCAACACATCTCACCTATCTTTTTTCACCAATCCACCCATCCTTTTGAAGGTTGGAAAAATGCAAAGGCCCAATATGTGTCGTAGAGCTCTCTACTACGCGTAGAGGGGTGTCCTAATCATTGCATTTAATGCCAAAAATTGGGATAACTAAACCCTTTCTCCTGAATTGGTGCACGTAATGGTTGTAGGGTTTTTTTTTCTCTGTTAGGTATCTTGTGTGATGTATATTACGACAAGTCAAAAGTACGGAAGCCTCTAACAACATGGGTGCATTCAATACATGAAAATAAAGTATCAAATAACTCCCAAATAAAAATTCATGTAATTAAATACAAAACCAATAATTGATTCTTTTGCATAAAGAATATGAAAAAAAGACAAATTGTTACCATCTTCAAGGGATTTTGTTACGGTAAATTTGGATCACTAACAGAGTGTTTGAGTATCACCGTGTTACTAGCGGAATCACCCGACCATAACCATCTTCGCTTATACACCAATTCAGAAGGACACAGATAAATCCGGAAAAAACCCCCTTTGGGAATCAAACCCACGACCAAATGGTCCTTAGTCTTTTCCCACCCCTAAAATGCTACTAGGCCATAATGCCATGGGCACCAAATTCAAAGGAATGACCTTATAACTTATTTGATGGATTCTTTTGGTGGCAGTTTTCGCATCTTCTAGTGTAGCATGGCACTTGTCAAGTATATACACAGACACAGCATTAATGAAACATGAAAATGGGAAACAAAATTACTGAAAT
This sequence comes from Ambrosia trifida, assembly GCA_028751855.1. Taxonomy (NCBI): domain Eukaryota; kingdom Viridiplantae; phylum Streptophyta; class Magnoliopsida; order Asterales; family Asteraceae; genus Ambrosia; species Ambrosia trifida. The sequence continues at coordinate 168,479,388 of CM054124.1, forward strand.
GCCATTATTTCCAAGCAAAGCTACAAAGGAATATTTAAGTTCATTAATTGATATTAGGGGTGAGCAAATGTCGGTTCGGTTCGGTTTTTACATATAACCGAAACCGTTCGGTTACGTTGGTTCGGTTACTTCGGTTAATATGTCGGTTATCGGTACGGTTTCGGTTATGTTCGGTTAATAACCAAACATAAAACTTGTGCAAAACTATAAACTTAAAATAGTTAGTAAAGCGTTTTGAACATTTTTTAAGAATACAAATATATATAAAAATACAAGAAAAATACATGAAATACCCATGAAATAAATAAAATATTCTTCAAATATATGGATATAAATGAAAAATACATGAGTTACATAAACAATATATTTCAAATACATAGATATATATGAAAGATACATGAAATATACCGAAAAGACATGAAAACATATTCCAAATATATGGATATATGTATGAAACATAATTAAGTATATAACTATCGGTTCGGTTTCGGTTATTTCGGTTACGAAAGAGGGGAAAACCGTAACCGTAACCGAATGGTTCGGTTTTGGCCATATGTTAACCGTAACCGATCGGTTAATTCGGTTTTGGTTTTTTTCGGTTCGGTTTCGGGTTTTTTCGGTTATCAGTTTTCATGTACTCACCCCTGATTGATATTAGAGCATCCACAATGCTTTCAAGGTTTGGAATTCCAAACCAACCACCATTGTATGCTACATATGCTAGCTAGGCGTACGATTTGATGAAATGGACAGGTTGAAAACCTGCCACATGGAACCCATAATACACACACATATCATTACTTTATTTTTTATTTTATTTTTTTAAATAGGGTGTGAGGTGAAGGCTCAGGGTAAGAAAAAGTGAATTTAGTATAGTTGTGGTTTGAAATGATGATTCACGGTTTGGAATTCTAAATCGCCTTAACGATTGTGGATTCTCTACCATATTGTCCATACATAATACATTAGTACTGTGCAAGACTTAAGCACTGATTCATTATATATATAATATAACTCCTGGCCGGAGACATTACTAACCTTTAACTACGTACTCGGGTTTTCTTTAACTACCAAACCAAAAATATCTTTTGGAATATGATCGATCTACTAGCTATTATAAGAAGATTTTTATTTATTTTTTGAGGTTACCTGAAAAAGTGTAGCATGGCATTTGTCAAGTATATACACAGACAGCATTAATGAAGCTCATGTAGCATCTTTTGCCGATCAAGGTACCGGTGGTCACGATGGGAAAGAAGGGCACATGAACCACCAACTCGATCATTATTATTAGCATGATTATATTTATATGATAAGTTGGTAATTCACGTGCCCTGCTTCTCCATCTTGCTAACCACCGACCTTCTCCTACATCCACATCTCAGTAGTCATCTACCATTTTTTTTTCAACAAAAATTTATGTGTGTATATACATAGAGATCGAGAGAGAGAGAGAGTCAGAGAGACAGAGAGAGGGTGTGGGTGGAGTGGGTAGGGGTAATGTTATAGGAAGCCATTGATTAGAAAACCCAACTTTCATTGCACATTTATAACAAAAGAATCGAAGTGGAGTTTGTTCTGTTAATGAAATGAGTAAAGGTTAGTGAAGCTTTGTAAAATAGTAATCCAAACAGCTAATTGTGACAACTATATATCATACCATATCTAGGACCACCTTCAGCCAACACTAATCCGGAAAATAAATTCAAGATTTTATTTTTGGAAAAATATGCAATTAAACAATGTTTTTGCTCCACAAAATTAATGTTGATTTTGATGTGTGGATATTTTTTCTTCATTTTTAATGTTTTTTTATTAACGTATGGTTGATAGTTATTTTTCGTGGTTGTATATATATGAAGCACTGTTGTTTAAGGGGAACTGAAATTGTATAGAATAAATTTTTAGTTATCTAAATTAAAATAAAGTTGTCCAAGTTCAATTTATTGTTTAGTAAATGGGTAACAAGGAACTAGCATCTAGCCACTTTATTCACTTGGCATCCTCGTTTGCTGCTCTGATTGACATGACATTTTGTTGTAAATTAATTAGTTTTTAAGTTTGAATAAAGATATCTCACTTAAGGACCTTTTTTTATGTACAATATTGATTTTTTAACGGCCAACTAAAATCACATTAACTGGTAGTGGGTTAGTACCGGACAAATAGTTATCTATTGGACAGACCAATTCCACCAATTCAAAGAAAAAATCACTGCCCAAAGGCCCATTGCAATATACCCCCTCTGCATCGAATTTGAACTTAAGACCAGATGTCCTCAAGCTCTTATCTTCATTTCTTCATGTCACTTCATCAAATGGTGAAGACACGTACACCACTGATAAATTATAATCAACAAAAGGCAATAATAAGATATGCATTAATTAAATACACTCATTGCAATGCTGAGAATCACCTATAGATCATCGTTAGACCAGCAGATTATTGGCACATAGAGAAAAGTTTTGGATTTCTATGATTTATTATGTAATATGTCGAAAATAACAAACCAAAATATTAAAATATAAATGGAAAATAAATTTGTACTATCAGTCAATTTAAGGATTAAATTTCAGATAAGATTTTGTTTTAAGCTTTTCAGTCATTGATGGTGAATGAGAATTTGCAATGGGCGATTGTTGGTAATCCGTTAGAAAGCATTACGATAACATTTAGATAAGACTAATTTTCATACTTTTCAGTCGATGTCGGGCATAGACAAACTGGTAAAATGCTATCGTCGGTGTGAAATAATAATTCACATTTTCTATTAATGAATTGGTGATGGTGCGAAATAAAAATTTTAAAAATTTTGGCAACTTAAAAAAAGTTTTCGCAATTTTTTTTATTTTTTTTTTTTGCCATTTTTCTAAAAAAAAAAATTGGCAATTTTGAAACTTTTTAGCAATTAAAAAAAAAAAAAAGATTTTTGTTCACAATTTTTTTAATTTTTTTCCAATTTGTAATTTTTTTTTGCAATTCGTAATTCATGTTCTCATTTTTAAGTAATGTCATCATGTTATAAATTAAAAACCAAACAAAAGCGATGTAGAATTAATGAACTCCTATTCAAATAAAATATATAGGATTGGAACATCAAAGGACCTTTGGTTTGACGGTATCAAGATGTTAGATAAGACTTTATCTTTTCAAATCGTGAGAGATCAAATTCCGTAGGTGACAAAATAATTAGCCATTAAAAATTTGATCTAACAATAACACTCGTAAAACTTGATTACAATGCATTATTTCAATAAAAAAAAAAGTTAATTGTATTGAAAAGAAAAGCGGTATTGGATTTTAATAATCCCAACATTCCCTCATTGGTCGGCAATAATCTGTACTTCAAAAGTTTCTAACAACGACCTAACTTTTACCGTATTGGCCGACAATGGACCTTTGTTAACTGAGAACTAACTCAGTTAGTGGATGTCGATGCGGACACTAACGTGGCATGCTCATGCAGACGTGGATGATGACGTGGCATGCCAACACTGACATGGATGATGACGTGGACGCTGATGCGGACGTTGACGTGGCATGCCATGTCAACGTCCACTAATTTTGTTAGTCATCAGTTAAAAAGGGTTCACCAGAGGAAAATTGCATCAAAGTTAATTGGGATCGTTGTTTGGAATTTTTTAAGTACAGATTATTACAAGCCAATAAATGAAAGTTTGGATTATTAAAATCCAATAAAAAAAATGCAATTTTCTTAAACATCGCTCTTTGTCATCTAAGGTCCAAAACAAGACTTTCCATGTGGACAATTCCAACTACGTTTCATGCCATTTGAAAAAAAATTGTATGTAACATGTAACAATACAAGAATATTAAGCACTTTACGACAGGTAGTGATTATGTTTAACCCGTTTAATGGATTAACCTATTTAATTAAATAGTCGTGTTTGGATTGAAATGTTTAACCCATTTAATCAATCAAGTCGTTGGGTGAACCCGCGAACCCGACCCGTTAAACACCTGTAGCGCTAACCCATCCTTACAGTTAACTAACCAAGTAAGAGCTTTAAAAGTTGGTTATAACTCACAAACCAACAAATCCCTTTGTCACGTGTAGATAAACGACTTGTATTTACGTTACAAGATTTAAATTTTGTGCAAGTTACAGTTTGATATTATCGCCTAGGATTGATATTTTATTTTTATTTTTATCAATTTGATATCTAAAAAAATAAAAATAAAAAGGGTATGGGTAATATGTAGGTTCAACAATTCAACCCACCCCGTGACCTGTCAACATGATATGATTGACTACGTAATTTATGAGTGTGAGAATAGCCACAGGATAGAGTTTATTGAAAAAATATATAAAAAAAAAAAAAGAGAAAACTTTTATCATTGTGGACGGTACCTTAAGCTGTGTAGTCACTTAGATTGGTTAGAAATGGCCACAGGATAGAGTTTTGAAATGATTGGAATATTTTTTAAGGACAAGTAGACAAGTCCTACCCATTGACATATATACACATGGAAAGTCAACTTTTGAATATTCTAAAAGAAACAAACCATTGAAATGTTTCAATCACACCAACTATATCTTTTAATTAAAAAGACAAACTCTATAGTTTATTTAAAAATTTGAAATAAAACTTAAGCACTTAGTTTATTAGTAAAGTTTAATGAGATTTATAACACGTTAGTCTTTAATTACTCTTTTCATGCCAATTTGATTTCAAATGAAGTCTTTTGCACTTAAGATGTATGTTATATCTATAGTGGTATCTAGCTAGTTTTTACTATTGTTAGTGAGGTGAAAATACGTCTCTAGGCAATCAAAGCTAATCTTAGTTACTATGATAGGAGAGTCTTGAATGACATAAGAAAAGCTGATGTGTCAACCGTAGAGGTGTGCCAATAATGTCTGACTGATGTGAATGTTGATGTCATTAATCTATATTAATATATTATATATTTAACATTTGTTACTGTAACACACGACATGTTTGGCTTAAACATTTTAGTAACACCTAAGTCTACCTTAGCGAGAAACATTTATAAACGGACTTAACCAGGTTAGTTGAGTCGGGTCAGGATAGGATTGTCCAAGGTTCAATGGTCTGGAGGACCATTGGGAGTCATTTTGGGAATACACTAGTACCGGGTCCCGTTGTTGGTGAAGTTACATAAACTAAATTAAGTGCTATGATTAGATTGATTCTTATATGGTGGATTATATGCAAATACGTGTTTAAACGATGTGTAGATGATCATCCATGCTTATATATGTTAAACATAGATTAAGATTGCATGTTCATGTGTTAGGATGCGTTAAAATACGTTAAACACGACAAACTGGAAAAACTAGAAAGCATAGATCCAGGTTCGACCACAGCGTGGGGGCGAACCTGGAAAATGATCTAGGTTTGACCTTTGAGGAAGGGGCGAACCTGGAATGTGAAAACAATAGAATTTCATTCGACCAGTTAAGGTACATTCGACCAGGTGAAAGGGGCGAACGTGGACTAGTATAAATACCAAACTTTGTCATTTTTCACCATTTCACAAACCCTAACCGTCTCTAAACACTCCCAAACAATTTTAATCACTAAGGAAGGAGTTTTTGCTCTTGTTTTTCATAATCTAAACTACCAACAACATCTAATCAAGAATCCAAGGTGTGTTCTTAATCCTAAACCTTTTCAAAGCATTTTAATTCGTTTTTATCTAACCCTAAATGTCCAGATCTGTTCTAAGGATGTTTTTATCAATAAAAACCTTCTAAACATCTTTCTAAACCTAAACCCTATCATTAAACATAGGTTTTCATATCAATAAATATATGTTAATTATGTGTTATATATGTGATATTATGTGTTGTTTGATGATTTGCTGTTGTACTAATGCTAGAAACATGATCTAGGGTTGATATTGATGTTAATTTAGGATTGTTTATGGTCACAATTAGATGATTTAAAATATCATGTCTAAATTGGGGGTTTTTAATAAAGCTAGGGCTCGATGCATGCTTGTATGATCAATAGAACTTTTTGAGGTTTTCAAACACATGACAAACTGAGCACTAATAAGATTATTATGGATTGATTTCAAAAAGTTTTCAAATTGGGTAAACATTTCATGCATGATGTGATGTTTTCATAACTTTTGCCATTTTGGGAAAGGGCTAAAATGAACAGGTTTTGGGGCAAAATTGGTGGGGTTTTGTGGGGATATGTTAATCATATTCAACTGCTGTGTTTGGTGATGTTTCCCGATGTCTCGGATGTTTTTAAAGCGTTTTTGGGAAAAACATTCTGCCAGGGTCGAACCTGGGCACCTTCGACCAATCGGGTGGTCGAAAGTGGAATTCCAGGGTTGAACCTGGACAGTATTGGTCGAATCAGTTCAAAAGGGTCGAACGTGGCTTTAAAAGGGTCGAACGTAGCTTAAAAAGGGGCGAAGGTGGAACAAATTTCCTGGTTCGACCCTATTGATTCAAAAATGAGATTTTTGATACAAACTAAGTGTTTTATGCTTGAACCTTGTGTGTAATCTATGTGTACTTGATTAGTTAGGGTAATGAGTCACCAACGGGATGTCGGGTCGGTCTAGTGTTTCGGTTGAACACTTAAACACGTTTTAAAACATACTTGGTCACGATCTGGACAATCGAGGACTAGATAACCTTATGGTTAGTAGTCGGAACACTTATGTGAACATTTTGGTAGATCTCCGGTAGTGGGATTATCAAGGGCTTGGCTTTCTTATATTACTAAAGAACGCAACCTAAGGTGAGTTCACGGCCCCACTTTTACTGCTTTAACTTTTGGGGGAGAAAACATGCGCTAAACTATTTTGGTAACATATGTCATACTATGGTTTTAACTTTGTGTTGCTATACGGTCCTTGAAAGTCCCGGGGAAAACCATGAATGTGCGGGGATGCACAATGGGGGAAATGTGGATAGATCAATTGGGTTTGACAGACCCCACTTGACGGCTTGGAGAGTCGGGCAAGTGCATATTGTCTCGAACTGGTAACATTGGTAACATTGCTGAACACACTCGGGCCGAACATTGGTAACAGTCTAGTAATGGTTTTCCAATCGTAGTAGTAATAAAACATACGCCTAGCTAGCATGCTTTGGTAACATTGATATAGTATGGACATGGTAACACTTTGGTAACTTTTGATATCATATTGAACAAACCTGTGAACTCACCAGCATTATATATGTTGACGTCTCTTTTGTCATGTTTTTCTCAGGTCGCTAAGGTAGCATCGGTTGGACTAGGCACACGGGTCCGCACTGGCATCTAGGATTAGTAGCATGTTTTGAAATAAGTGTCTTAAATACTTTGGAACACTGTTTTGTAACCATTAAATTCTTTAAATGCTTCCGCTTATGAAATCTATGTTTTGGGTTTACGTACTTCATATAGTGTCGTTTATTGTGACCGTTGACTTGAATCCTGGTTTTTCATGCGCCTCACGGTAAAACCCCGCAGTGAAAATTTGAGGGTGTGACAGTTACTTAATAAATTAATAATATTTATAACATCTGTTCAGAGTAATACTTGAGGGAATTATTCTAACAGATCTTGTCAACACTCAACAGCCATTAATAACATTTTCAGCCGCTGAAGTTTGAACTTTTAATAGGGAAATTTTAAATTAACACAGGAAAGTGTGGTTAATTAATTATTTTGTAGGTATAATAATCATAAAATAAGCTTCCATTATTAGCATAAGCATATAACTAATACAACCATTCATAAAATCAACTTTTAAATTTCTATAGAGTTTTTCATAATCATTCCCTCATCTTGAGAAGTTCTTTAAAACCATATCAATGGACGCTGAGAACAACAATCTTAGTTTGTTTGTGATCTAAATCCAGCGAAGGATATGCAGTACATGAAGGCTCGAATCATACAAAAATGGAATCAAAATTTTAAGATGGAGCTGATATTGATTGATGAGCAGGTAACGTGTATGTTTGTTTTTAGTTAGTTTATAACATCTTATATTTTCTTCATATTTTGTCTGAAGTTAATGATTTTCTCTTTATCTTCATTTTATGTTTTTTGTTTACTTTATGTTTTCTATATTTTATTTGTAAGTTAAATGGTTATGTGTTCATATTATGAAAGTTGTTGTGATTGATCTTGATGTTTTGCTTATGGATATTTTCAGGGTGATAAAATTCAGGCATGCATTAAGAGTCACTTGATACAAGTTTTTGACAGTCAACTGAGAGAAGATGATGTCATCGTCCTATCCATATTTGGGGCCAGTGAAAACAAGGACCCATACAAAGTTGTTACACATGATTACAAAATCAACTTTTATCGTTGTACGAATGTTAGGCATGTTGATGGTTGGGAAGATGTTGAGTATGGTTTCGGTTTTATCCCTTTTAAAGATATTCTTAATGGAGAAGCAAAGGAATTCTTGAATGTTGGTTTGTCTATTATACTTTATACTACAACTTTAATATACTATTTATTTTTTTTTTTGTGGTTTAATTTTAATTATATTTTGTATAGATGTTGTTAGTAGTGTGATTTGGTGTAGAGCTCTAGACGTGTCTGGAAGACCTCTATAAGAAACTAAGTGGATGAATTTTAATTTTCAAGACTTGAAGTAAGCATTGCTTTATATTGTTATAGATTTTGTTTGTAAAGTATTGTTTAAACTTACAACACTACCAGAAGGTGTGTTATTAGTCAGCAATACAAGCAATTGATTGTATTCAATCATAGCCTACTTTTAATGTAAGTCTTATGTTTTCAAAATTTAATACAATAAAATCATTGTTAAAACTACGGGTGCAAACGAGCCGAGTCGAGCCCGAGCTCGACCAGGCTCGAGCTCGACCTTGATGGACTTAAAAGAGCTCGAGCTCGAGCTCGAGCTCGTTAACAATTTGTCAAGCTCAAGCTCGGCTCGGGCTCGGTTCATTTATTAGTTAATACATTGAATAAAAATAATAGTTCGTTTAGGCTCGTGAGCTCGATAAGTGAAGCTCAAGCTCGGGGCTCGTTTACTAAACAACTTTAAATGAGTGGTAAATATTACTAAATATTAAAAAAAAACTAATATTGCACTAGGCTCGATAAGGCTCGACGAGCCTAACGAGCTTCAGATGCCAGGCTCAAGCGCGGGCTGGATAAATAAACGAGCTTTGTTATAGGCTCAAGCTCGATAAGGCTCGGCTCGTTTCGAGCTTTTTACCGAGCCGAGCTTGAGTAGCTCGTGAGCGGCTCGGCTCGTTTGCACCGCTAGTTTTTTTTTTTTTTGAACGGTCAACAAACATTTATGCCCGACTACCCAGGGGAGTCCCCACACTATGGACCGACCCCCACGACCAACCCAATTGAGGGCCCATACGTACCTTGGGCGGCTGGCGTAGTAAGGCCCGCACATGCAGTTTCAGAAATCGGGGAAAACCCAACCCCTCATCCGCCCGTAGGCACGACGGTGAAGGATTGGTAAAACCCGGGCGAGATCAGGAGTCATCCATCATTTCTCATTATGTCCTTCGTGAGAATCGAACCCGAGACCTACAAGAAAGATCCTCGATCCATTCACCAACTGAGCTACTCGTGAAGGACGTTTGCACTGCTAGTTAAAACTGCAAAATTAATGAGGACTTGGTATAAATGAAAAGATTACTCCTCAAACGATGTAATAAATTGCAAGAATTAATATAGTGTTGTAATAAATGAGATCAAGAAGTTACTCCCCAAGTGATTGTATTACTTTGTATTTATACCTCATTTAGTGATGTAAGAAATGATCCCAAAATTACTTTTTAGTACAACTTTTTTGTGTCCAACACTTGTAGCTTAGTTGGTTGAGGGTCTAAAGTTTTCCATCGGAGGCTTGGGTTCAATTCCCACTAGCTACATATGGAGGACATTGGTGGATGGGAAATGAGAGATGACCCGGCCATTGGCTTGGGTTCGAGTCCTGATCCCGACCGGTTTTACCGACTATTTCACCGTCGTGCCTTCGGGCGGGTGAGTGGTCGGGTTTTCCCGGGAATTGGTGACAATTGGTGGCCCGGGTACTCTCGAGTACCTGATTCGCCAAAAGGGTGCCCGAGAGTGCTCGGAATTAATTCGTTGGCCGTTCAAAAAAAAGTACAACTTTTTTGTATGTGTATTTACATCCATAAATACGAGCAGGAACTCACGTTTTGCTATGAAATTGTACTGTGTTTGGCGATTATGTTTTGGGTTCCAAACCGTTTCATTATTTTCTAAGAAAGATTAGAGTTTGTTTTCATTTTTTTTTTTTTTTGTGAAATTGGTACAGGTTAGAAATCGGGGCGGGCCAAAAGTAAACTAAACATCACATAACCATACCCACATCAAGATGGCTTGCACCATACACACACCAAACAACAAATATCGACTTGAGAAGTGGCGGTAGGTCTGGCTTATAGAGGCAAGGTTTTGCGGCTATGATGAAGCTTTTTTATTAGGATGAAGTGTGGCGATAATTGGTTGTTGTGTGGACTGAACAAAGAACTTTGGGAGACCCAACAGTTTAAGAATACCTTATCATAGATTATCAGTTACAAAGACAAATGATTATTGATTTAATTATCAATTCTAATCATGGTCATCATATACAAAACGGGGAATGCAGACGACTTCATCGGCAAACTTGCTTCCAGTGTAGGTTATGGCCCAGTGGTGAGAGTGATGAGCTGCTCTTTCGATTCTCTGATATTAATGGACTTAAAAAAACGTTGTCCAAAAGTTAAACTAGTATTAGAAAATTCATATTAAGTGTTCAATTATGTCGTTTCTTGTTCTCTTATTTTTTATAACTAATAATCTTTCAAAATCCATTATATATATTTAATATTAGCTAAAATATTATTTAACCTATTTTAGAAATGTGTAGAGAAAAAAAAGTATTACCTTTCAAGAATCTTATATGCTTTTTATTTAATTTAACATCTTATAAATTTAAGTAATTTGCATTTCTAATTTGATAAACTTTAGCCATTTATTATCATATATCATTTGAAATTTCTTATAATATATCCTTTGAATTATTTGATAATTTATTTAACTTTAAAAGCATAAGTTAATTATTCTTTTTAATTACTTCAAAGGTATTTAATAATTGCATTAAATTTGTGTTACTAATTTAATAAAATTACAATTTTGGCCATATAGGTGATTATAAAATGACATTTTTGCCCATTCAGAACCTACTATAACTATACTACATTATAAAGGAGGAGGCATGGGCAAATATGTCCAAAGTTTTCAAAATTAATATGGTATACCAAGGGTCATTCACAAGTCTCTAATTTTTTGTCATTTTCTTCCTTTTATGCCCTTATGTACAACCTTTAATACTAATTGTATATATCTCTTATGCACTCTTTGTACCTACATATATATCTCTTATGCATTCTTTGTACCCACATGAAGATGTAACCCATTCATAAACACCCAATTCAATGTTGTAATCCTTGAAACCCCACAATGCTCTTCACCTTCACAATGTTATTTTTTTTATTCTGAAAGTTGTTAAAAATATAATATATGAAGATTTGGTAAAATGGTGGCCCTTTGTGCTAATGCATATCATCAAAATAAGAATACATCAAGTATTCATAGTTTAACTTGAATACTTTTTTTATTATTTTGTTGTTGGAATATCCTAACAATTTCTTGTATATATTCTTTTAGTTCAAGTTGTAACAAAGCTGCTTGTTACATTACTTATGTTCGGAAGCAATTGATCTATGCATTACATAGCATCCCTAATTTGCATTATGTGTTGGTTGGTTTCACTTAAATTTACAAATTTAAATTAGTAGATTTTGTGTGAATGCCAGTTTAAATTACTAAATTTGTGTGATTGCCACCCATCACCAACACCTACTCATTGCCACCGACACGACCATGACCTCACCACCTACACGTCGTTGTTGCAACTAGCCACTATAAAAAGAAATAAGAAATGTAGTGGGAGAACACTATTTTGGAACATCTTTGTCATTCCTAAGATTGACCACTTTGTAAAAATTGTACATCTACACATATCATGACCACTTTACAAATACTGTTTTCGGATATAGCAATTAATGACTATCGTGGTTTGAACATTGGAATAATTATAATGTTTTTTTTCTATATTTAATGTAGGACAACAAAAGAACAAAGTACAACCGATAGAAAATTTTGATGGGCAAAAGGAAGTACTAATAATTGAAGTGCCCGCACTTTTGCTTGATTAACCGAAAGAGAAAACAAGAATTTTGGATCAATGTATTAATTGGTGAAGGTTCTATTGGAAGGGTTTGCCAATGATAGTGAAGAAGAGTGATGTTCACCTAAAAAGACGTCCATGAAATTTTATTCCACCTAATGTACTTGTAAGATGGTTTTTTTTCCTCTATTATTTCTCATGACATAAATTTTATGATTTCATACCACTAGGCTTGTTAGCTATATTAATTTAAGTGAATTAAGGTATTGGCTTATTTCCATGTCACATGCTTTTACCTATTATGATTCATTCATGGTAAGCCGACAGTCTATATGGTTTGAGACTTTAAGATAACGGTACGGATTTGACAATTTCAATGTTTGGTCAACAGTTTATAACCAGGATCGGGGTTATGTAAAGTGAAAACACCCGTTTATTTTTTATACATATTCTTTTTAGAATGTGGTTATGTTTAGAATTCACCCACAAACCCCACACACGTATCACAAACCCCAACAACTAGAAGGCGACAAAACAGATGCACTCGCTGCAACGCGCGGGTATTCACACTAGTAGTAATAATAAGTATAGATATTGTTTTCATGCAGGGGCATGATTTTGCGATGTACTATGTGGAATGATTATGCAGAACAGTCTAACAATTTCATTTCAAAAAATACTTCTAATGAGCATGTGATGGTTGTTATCCAACATGCAAAGGTTAAGGACTGGAAGGGTAATTTCTGTTAGTTTCCTGTTATTATAAGCAATCATTAATTATAAATAACCATTAATGTTAATTTAGTCACTAAATATATGTATATTGTTACATTTAGAACAATTCACAGTACAAAGTGATAAGTTCGGAACTCGACTGTTTCTGAATGTAGAAATGGATGAAGTAGACCAGCTAAGGAAGATGTACAATGTCAATATATATGTGTTTATATTTATATTTAAAATTTTACACTTTCTTTTAGCTAATTTGGATACTAATTGTTTGTACCATTTTTTAGTCTTATATTGAAACAAGGACAAGAATATGGTTCTACTTCTCAAACAGTACTTTCCGCCCATACCGTTTACCCATTGCATCAGGAATTCATAGTTGAAACCGAAAAGAAACATGTTGACGAGCTTAGTAAGATTGACACGGTTTCAACTTTTTTGTAGCTTGGATATTTGTTGACTTTATTACATCTTTTTTTCTAAAAATAATAGAGGTTGTATATATTGTTTTTTCAGGCAATGTCTTTTGTTGTGGTCACGACAATAAAAAATGTGTAAGAAGGCTATGGTTGGTTTTATGTTGTGTCGCAAGTGCTTCAGAAAGGTGTAAACTAAATCAGAATATTTACAACATGCTGAAAACGTGTTTGAAGAAATTCTGAAATTGCATGTTACTGCTTTGCTTTGTCCCGAATGCGAGTGTGAATGTAGATCCATTACCACAAAGTAAGCAAAGATAATTATTTATAGTTTGTTTATTTATATAACATGATTTTGTCCCACTTAGTATAAGTTTTCAGATAACATTTTCCTTTATATATTTCAGGTTCAAAGTGCAAGTCAGGGTGTAGGATGAGACTGGTAGTGTATCTTTTCTGATGTTTGATAGAGATGTAATGAGGATTATCGGATTAGCTGCAAGTTATATAAGAGAAAGGTAGTTGAAGGTTAGTGATATCAAAACTTTACTCTATAAATTGTCTCAGTTAGTTGATAAGAAGTTGGCTTTTAAGATTGATGTTTCTGAATACAATCTTAAACATGACTACCATGTTTACACTGTACAACAGATATGTGATGATCCGGTTGTAATTGCTGAGTTGGTTGCTGGAAATGATAATGTAGATGATAATGATGATTAGGTATTAAATCAAAGTAATTTGTAATATACATTTATTTTCAAGTTGAGGTTGCAAACATTTCTCAAAAGTCAATTGTATATTTATTTTGTATATGACCATTGCTTAGGCCAGCTAAGGAGATGGTGAAATCAAATGTGTTACCCTTTCGGAATCTTTGCAGGAGGGTGTTAAGTCATGTTAAAGGTGATTTTGTATTTGTGCAAGTAGGTTTAAGCTGCTGTTAGAGTTCATTTTATTATTTAACAGTTCATTAGTTATTTTGTGATTTGTTTCAAGGATGTTGTGTTTAAAAATGCAGTTGTTACCAAAAGATTATATTAACAAGACCATTAGAAGAAAGTGGAACCAAGACAGTTTTAAGGTATACATTAACCTCTTTGCTGATATGGAAGCTACTATTGAGAGGAAGGCAGATTCACAGTTTTATATAACAGAAGGATGAGAGCAGATAATTAAACTCTTGAAGATTTAGCATTGTCAACGCATTGTTATGAAATATATATTTGATTTTGCTTTTAACTAAACAGTATTTGACTTTCAGCATTGTCAAGTATTCTTTCCAAATATAGCTAACAGTGAAGTTGGGTAGATGATGACATTAGTGACTCTGAGGAAGATAGTGTTTTAAGTGATGTTCAATCGGATGATGATGATGATGAAGAGGAGGATGATGATGATGATGATGATGATGATGAGGATGAAGATTTTGTAGATCCAGCTGAAAATGAGGATGAAGTTGAAGTTCAATTTGATGATGTTGGTAGAAATGGTGTAGCTGGTGGAAATGAAGATGGTCCAGTACCTGGATATAAGTACATGGTTCCAAGCAGAAAACTATTTGTAAGTTACTTTTATTTTAGAAGTGTTTTTAAATATATATGTATATATATATATGTAATATGTATTATTATAAAAGTAATAATTGTTGTTTTAATTATTTTGAAAGCGTTTTCCTGCGGAGTATGAAAAGAGGCTTGGAGTTGCTGATTCATTGACAGTAAGGATTTTGACTTTGGGAGGAAATCTTGTAACCTTTGATGTGAGAGGGGAGAAATCCAGAAGAGAGGTACGATATGCTATTAGGAATTGGGCATGTTTCTTGGCTGATAATGGAATTGCAGTTGGGGATGTATGCACCTTTAAGTTGGATGAAGATGAACGTACATTGGTCCTAATCGATCTTAAAAAGCCTTGAAAAGTTAGGGTGGTTATTAGTATGTTAAGGTTTGTTTTATGTTTTCGTAGTAATGGGTGTTTGAACAAATGAAAGGTTGTGTTGATTGTAGGTTTGTTTCAGGACAATGTTGTGATGATGGTTTGATGATTTAGAATAATGTAATGCTTATGTAGTTTGGATGATAAATTAAATGGATGATTTTGTTGAATGATAATGTTAATTGATAGTTTGTGGTTAATGAATGATGATTATATATAGAACTGATTTACTTGATACTTCAACTCAAATACTTGTATCTTTTATACATGAACATCATTCTTCAAGTATGATATGTAAGCCATGATAATAAGAAATACTACATTTAAATACCATTCAAATCATTGTTTAAGATTACAATCACCATTGAAATCTAATAAGCAGAAGTTTAAAATAAAATATTGTTTGGAGTATGCATACCATTACATAACCAAAGTTTACCAACTTTGTTCAACATAAAACATATCAGCCTTCAACTATTAGGCTCCACCATGTCAAACTCAGAAGTTGCTTGGACTTGATAAATCTGAAATGCGGGATATCACCTTTGTTTATGCCATTTTCCATCATAAACCCCCCCCCCCCCCAGTCCTTCAACCCATACCTCTTCTTGTCACCATTCTTCTCAGACTTAACACCTAACATAGATATATCTTCTTTTAAGTTTTGAATTATGATTGGATTCATTTTCCTTTTAAGTTGTGCTGAGTTTACAATATCATTTAGGAGTCGCTGCAGTGATATTTTTTTCATATCTTTTGTTAGCTTTGATATTTCATATAAATTTTAATTAATGAGTTGCACCTTTAGGTTTATGCTTTTTTTAATATCAAGCAAAAAACAAGTTACATCTGGATAATGGGTAAGCAAACAACAAGGTGCGCCGCTATCCCTTTTTGAATTGCAAAGCCTACTCTACCAAAAACAAACCCTTGGTTCCTTGGGCTCTGCGTGTCACACCCGCTTAGGCGGAAACGCGAGGTGCGACTTCGAAAGATTTCCAAGCACAAAGGTCACACGAGCATTGATTAAAATAAAACGGGAACTTTCATTAAACAACCAGATTTGTTCTACATAGAGTTAATTGTATAAAAATCAAAACCATTGTATGTAAATGTCTAGTATTAGGACAACAACACAACGGTCCAAAAGAAGGTATCCCACAAATGCTCGGACGCAACCCCCGCAAGTTCCATTATCCATGCTAATTTCCTGAAAAACATGCATTAAAGGAAATATGGGTCAACATAAAGTTGGTGAGTTCACGGGTTTTCTATATGATGGACATGTAATCCAAAACCGACTAAATCATTGCCTAGCTAAGGCAATAATCAATATGTGATCTGACATGAGCCCATAACCAAACCTTGACATGTTGTGCCCCGCCCATTGTACACTAAAGACAATGAAATAATGTAAAATACAAGCACTCTTTTGATATCTGTTATCTGGTCAGAGCGACTGACCAAGAGTGGGGGTGTCAACTCAATAGATCTATCCCGGTGTTTCATGGCTATGTCCATAGCTAATGGTTATGATATAATGTATGACACCAGGGCTTAATGGATCCTGAACCTTAATGTCTCATGTTCACATAATAGTCATGTATTGTAACTGAAAACTGTATGCATGTTTTTCCCTCGGAAAAATGTAAAAACTATAAAAAGGGGCCGTGAATACTCACTTGGTGTCTGGATGCTAGACTGAACTGGATCTGGCACTGTGTGTCTGGTCTGGGATGCCTTAAGTTCATATAAAGACACCTTAGGTCTATGTTTTGTTCTAACTACCATGCAATTGTTCACCCGACTGCAACACCCGCGGACTAGAGGCTTCTGTACCACTATCCACGTGTTTCACACACTATATTGTCAGAAATGTTCGTTTTGTCGTTAATGTGATGATGTTTAGTCTATTTTTGGTAAAACAAGTTCTTTGTCTTACTAAATGTTACCGAGTGTTACTTATGTCTCAATTATGTAAGTCTAGGGTGGCATATGGACACATCTTTCGGCAGTTTTGCATAAAAACAACACATTTAGGTGTTTTGCCTTTGTATATACTCACATATCATATGTTTCCAAGAAAACTCTTGTGTTAAGCTTGTTAACACATGTTCTTATTGTTCTTAACACATGTTTATAAATCTAACCATGTTGTATGTTGTAAAATTAAGTGAAATTCACTATTCTTGGGCCAGGTCTTGGCCTCATACATGCACGCATACATCTATATGTATGTGTGTGTGCTCGTATATGTCCATATACATGTGTTCCAAGGTTTATGTACCAATGTACGTATGTGTGTATACATAAGCTAAACATTGAACTTTTTAACATAAAACTTGAGTGTCTAAGTTAGTTTTACTTGAAAAATCATTTGTTAAGGGGGTGTACGAGTGTGTGTGTGCTTCAGGTGACCACTACATGTAACCGAAGGGTGTATAAAGAAGGAAAATGGTTCGGATGTTATACCTCACGTGTATATAGCCGATAATATCAAAGAAAATAAGCTAACTTCCTTCCAAATGACTCCTAGAGGCTTACTAGTGGCTTGTGATTCCCAAAGGTTGATGGTAGGTGATCGAATGAAGCCCTTGTAGGGGTGATGGTGTTCGGACGATTATAAACAAGGGAAAAGGAAAGAGTGTTCAAGTGTTAGAGGGTTTTGTGAAGTTGTGGAGTGATTCTCATGTTCCTCCTATGCTCTATATATAGCCAAAGGTAGGAAGGAAAGCCATGGGTTCATTGGTTCATAATTGTGGAAGGTCAATGCCTTGCTTTCTTGGTGTGCATTCCCCTAAAGGTCTTGTAAGAGTAAAGAGTTGACTTAGGGTTTTGGTTTGCTTGTAGGGGTTATGTAGTAGCCGAAAATTATGGGAAGGGGCAATTCTTTGATGGCAAGGTTGACAAGATGAAATGGTTCATGTATTTTATGTTTTTGCCACTCTAGTGCAAGTAGTTGACTAGTTTTCTAGGGGATTGTGTGCACACTTCTTTGGGGACTCTTGGGGCCGAAAATAATGAGATAAAAAAGAGTTCTTGTGGCAAGTCAACTTGGTCTTGAGGTTCATGTGATTTGTGTTGTTGTCATGTTAGTATAAGGCATGGATGTGTGGTGTGCTTTGGATAAGAATGGTGAGTTGATGGTGAGTTTGTATGTAGGCCGTATGTATGTATGTATGTATGTATGTATGTATGTATGTATGTATGTATGTATGTATGTATGTATGTATGTATGTATGTATGTATGTATGTATGTATGTATGTATGTATGTATGTATGTGTGGGCAAGGAGAGTTGTTCATTCCCAAGGTATATTCATGTGTGTAGATTGATTACTACATAGTGTTTTTGATGGTTTTGGAAGTCAACTTATGTGAGAATAAGCTAGTGTGTGTTTCTCATTCTAGTTTGGTGTTTTCATGGGAAATTGAAGTGTAAAACATGGAAATCTTGGTGATGTGTGTATGTGTGATCGTGGACATATATACATATATATATATATATATAATTTGGATCTTGCTAAACATTAACTTGTTTATGGATGTACATATGTATATGTATTAAAATTAATATCCTTGTATACAAGTTAATTAGAGTTTAATTGTCCTTGTTGGACAATGCATATGGATAGTTCATGTAGATGAACATTTTTTTGTTTTTGTCAGGGTAACAAGCTGGAATTCTTGTTCAATTGCATGGATTTCCTAGAATATATCATGAATTATTCAACTAACTGGGGCTTTGTGTTAACTAGTGTGTCTACTGTTGGACTGTATGCCTTGAGATTGGCCCGTTGGAACCCTGTATAGTCCAACTATGATGGAAATGTTAACATGTAATGTTATGCACACAGTAAACATGTAGCTAGGTGTACGGATATGACCCGTGCTTTCGGCGGGTGTCACACTGCGAGTCGCTGTGGACCACCTTCTGAACCCGTTCTAAGAAATGAAACGCCTCAGGTTCTGAGGACCTAAATGTGTCGAAGGCAAATGGAAGGAACATATGCTGATTCTCTAAACATGTTGCCTCGTGCTTAGCCACCTTCCTAGCTTCCGCCCGCAAAACCGCTTGTCCCGGAACGAAGCAACTGTCTCTCAACCCCACCAACGGGGAAACCCCAGTGAGGTCAACACATGCATGCTTGCCCCTTGCCTATCCAAACACAAGGATATCCGTAGGACGTAAGGTAGACCTCCCCTCTCGCGGATCAGTCAGAAAGTTAACAGGTGCTTCTTTCTTGGACGATATTCCAGCGCGTTTAAGCACATATGTAACAACCGGCAAAATTAAGGTAATTCCGTACTAATTAACTATACGCGATTAACGTAATTAAACATAATTATGTGTTGATTATTTAACTGAGGCCTTAGAAAGATAGCAATTCCCAAATAATGCATAGGAATGCATAAGTTTAATGACAAAGCATGATAGGATCGTGTGCAAGCAAATCTATCCGGTATGGACACTGGCGATTACCCGGTAAAAGTTAAATAAGCGAAACGAACCCCGGACACCCGGAATATAAAATAAAAGATAATTTCACAAAATATAATGAGTTTTGGAACCCCAAAGCCATACGTGAAAACTTATTGTACAAATCTCCCGGTAACGAATAAAGTGCGCGTACCGCACCCGACACGCGCGTAACATGTAATTTCACCCGGCAAAAGCCAAAATAATTTATCAGTGATTAAACGGGACTATGTTTAAGGAATATTAAGGGTATTTTAATATTCGGATGACACGCGATTAAAAACCCAAGAATACCCGGACGGTACCCGAACAAGATTAACTTAACTAATTATGGGTATTATTTAGCAAAGTGGACCCCACCAAGACCCCTTGGGGCCGGCCTATGGCCCTCCAAATGATTAATATCCTTGTTAATCTTATTAAACCATTAGGATTAATATTAATCATGAGGTTGCATGATCAAGTATTGGGCAATAGAATTCACCAAATCCTCTCCACTCTCTCTCTCAAAACTCACGGCCCAAGCACCCTCTTAATCTTCCAAAGATTTTATTTTGTGATCTTACAATATCCCTTAAATCTTCCATAATCTAGATAAGATATTGGGTAATCTTTGCAAGATTTGAAGAGATATTATATACACACTAGTAAGAACACTTGAATCAAAATCCAAAATTTCTTCTTCTTCTTCTCTTGTGGTCGTAGCCTTACACCCCTCCACATACATTTTTCTTACAATTTTTACACTACCAAATCACCTCTAGATCATTAATCTTCAAAACCCCATTGTGTGTTTCAAGATCTTGGAGCTTAACCCTTTGGAAGAACACACTAAACCCCATCCAATCCAAGGTTCTTGTCTTCCCTAGCCTTGAGCTAGTAGTAAGTTTTACCTTGTTTTGATTGTTAATGTTCATATTATGTGCTCTTATGAGCAAGTTGTACATTGATGGGTAAAATATGGTTTTGAAAACATAAAGATAATGTGTCTTACAAGAATAAATATGAAAGAATAATAATATGGATAAAACATGGATTTGATATTAATAATATGATATTTTAAGAAAATGTAAAAATATGAACATACACTTGAGTTGGATGATGATTGGAACATGATTTTTGAAAAGGACTTGAATATGATAAAAGATGATTTTAATCATCATAAGATGACTAGTTAATGTCAAAAATATGTTGAAATGTGTTAGATGATCATGGGTGAAAAAGTTCCATGTTCAAAGTTTACTCACTTGGATGAGTGAAAATTTGATATATTGGATAAAAACATGAAACCCACATGTTAATAGCATTAATAATGGAATAAAAGACTATTAAAAGTGAAACGGTGTAAAAATAACCTAACATGAAAAATATGATTCTTCAAAGTCCACTAATTCGGAAGGAAAAATGCTAACCTTGAAAGTTGTGATGGAAAATGCAACAAGTATAAGTTTAGGGACTAATATTGCAACTTAGAAAGTTGAGGGACTAAAATATGTATTTTAGAAACTTTGGTCCAAAAATGTGTTCACGGAAAGTTCGGTGTCAAAAACGTAAATAATAGTTTTTCCAAGTATAGTTTTGATAAACATGAGAAACCTACTTATGTATATTTTGAAAGAGGTATTTTTATAAAAATAGAAGTTTTATAAAAATAGGAGGTTAAGTTAAGTTAACTTAAGGATTTTATAAAAATAAAGGTTTTATAAAATATTAGTAAAGACTTGGGGAAAACTTGTACAAAAATGGATACTTTTATATAAATGGGAATATAAAAGTATCGAAAACATTTTTGGGTTACAAGTTAACAAGTTGAACTAAAAATACAAAAGTATATTTTTCCAAGTAATATGTGTTCGGAACTGGAAATACGAAAAATATTTCCATAGAGCGTATATGGTAAGAAAATGTGGAAAAAGCTAACTAACGGACCTAGTCACATGAACTAACAATAACGGAAACGGACAAATGAGAAAAGAATGCCATTGCGGCAAGATGAAAACATATATATTTTAAGAAATAAAATATATATAACAAGGGTGAAACTTATGTAACACTTTCCTAAGTGTTAGAAAGAATATTCGTGGGAGGAAACATAACGTAATGAACTAAAAACGCTAAACGACACATGGACTTAACAAGGAAAATTTACGCATTGGTATATGTACACATGCTCGTCTCGACGAAATTCTAGTATATCTATTTGAATGGTAAAGTAGATATGCGAGAAGGAAAACCGAGACGAGTAGGTGAAGTATATCTACGAACATGTGAATACCGACAAGATCCTAGTACATTTATTTAAATGGGAAAATAAATGTACGGCATGGTGAGTCGAGTCGGGCGTTAAGAATATATTACCAAACGACAAGAACTTAGCATATTTATTTAAAATGGGAAAATAAATATGTGGCAAAGTAAGTCGGATCGGGTAATAAGAAATTATATTATATCGAGCGAAACGATCCTAAGTATAATTATTTAAATGGGAAAATAATTATACGTTGGGTAGAGTCTTGTCGAGAATAATAGTATACAAGTTACAAAGAGTATTGACAAGAATAATATATGACTTGTAAGAAAAGGGTAATCCATCGCCAATGAACCTAGGATACGAGACTAATTAAACGGGAATTTGGATAATACGTGGTCGGGGAGTTGGGTGTACAACTTGCCAAGGCACATGCACTATAGGTGTAGTGACTTATACGCCTAGGACGTTTGTAGGTGCGAGACCGCAAAATTTTCTATTTTCTTCTTTGAGCCGAGCACAGTTTCAGGTGAGTCTCACGGCCCCATTTCTAAACTATTTAATGTTTTTACGGGGGAAAGATATGTTGGGAATTGTTTGACGGGTTGGATACTTGAGTTGTGATCGCCACTCGGGGTTGAGACCTCTCTACTATAATCGTTAATTCAGGAAAGTGAAACCGAAGGAATATTTGGATAGTACTATTGGTGCCTGACAAGGCCCACCCCTAATCGATAGCGTCGATTTTGCATCGGCGTATGCCTGGGGTGCACGTATTCTGAAATCAAGTCGTAGGAATACCGAGTAACGACTTGGGGCGGGGCATTATTATTTGTCTTGGTTTGGTTATAGGCTCAAGTAGAATTGTAGGAACTTGCAACTCCTATAAATTGTCATAACAAGGAAATTCCCATGAGATAAAGTTTTATTAAACTAAAACCTGTGAACTCACCAATATTTATATATTGACGAATTTTTAAACATATCTTTCAGGTAATTGATAGATGAAGGACGACATGGCAAGCAGGGTCGGGGGAATCTCTAAACTGGGCGTTGGATGTTTTGAAGAGGTCTCGTCACTCTATCCCAAGGAAATCGGGATATAGTTGAGGAGCCTCCTTATTTGTCTTAAACAATTTTCAATTATGTATGAATAATCAGCATGTTTTTCGACGCTTGAATAAATGACCAGTTTCTTTAATTACTTGTGATTTGCATTAATCTTGGCTTAATCCTCTTGAACCGTCGCGCCACGTCTTTCCGCCATAGGCGTGGTGTGACAGAAAGTGGTATCAGAGCCAAGGTTATAGCGAATTAGTATTTTTAAAAATCTAAACTATAACCGGATTTGGTTCAAAAGAGATACGCTTTCAAAGTAAATGCAAAACGCAATAAACTAATCTTCCAACGAACATTGGGTATGAGGAGATTCCGACCAAGCTAGCCATGGGTAATGATACGTGTTATTTCAATATTAGAAGTTAGGAAGATTACCGTAAATGTATGACTTGACTATCTAATGAATAATACATAAACATTAGTACGGTTCTTTTGCCAGGAATGTCGAACGCTGAGAGCGCCACGCCGAGCTACGACAGTAGCATTCAGATCTTGCCGCCCCCACCGATCGAGGTTGTAGTACTCGATCCCGAGGACGATGATATGGAGGTTGACGCCGCCGTTGGAGGCACAGACGGAGACAGCTCCGACGAGACCGACCCCAGTGAGGACCCAGCATGGGCCCCCGCTGGAGGCGACGTGGCCGCCGTGGCCGACCTACCGATGGCCGAGGCACCACAGGCTGATTTGCCTTTAGTGCCCTTTCAGACCGCACCACTGCCAGCACACCCCATCCGAGCCGTCAGGGATTTCCCCGTAGGCTGTGCAGGTCCCTCGAGACCCGCCCCCACACAGTCTGAGACTGTGGAGTCTCCCTTTGATCGACATGCCCACGTCGATCGTGAGCCACTACCCACCCCACTTCTTCACTGGACTACAGGGCTTTGCCCCACCCTTCACACCCTTACCGATGCCAGATATAGTCGGCCCATCCCAGCCGACGTACACTGATATCCCCGGGCCGTCACAGCCCCACGGGATGGCCCCACTGTCCGGACCGGCATGGTCCACAGTGATCTCTTTGGAGAGAGACTTTCAGACTCTCACCGACACGGTGCAGCGCACCATGAACCAGATGGAGCAGCAGGCCCAACTCATGTGGGCCAGGATCATCGACGCCAGAGATGCACTGGCGCATTATGCTGAGGAGCTACTGCGCATGGACACGCATTGCGGGATTACGGGCGACGCACATTTCGCGCATCGCCAATTCTTGTATGATCGTATTATGGCGATCAGTATGTCCATTAGCATGTACGCCCCCTAGTATCAGTATCCGCCGCCGCCACCACAGTAGAGATACTTCAGAGACACTTGGAGGATCACATGCAGACATAGGTAGTAGTAGTAGTGGTATGATAGCACAGCATGGGTTAGAGCACCTGTAGTGGCCTCGTTATGAGGCGTTTTGGGCCACCATAGCGCCGGGAACACCGCCCCCCCAGGCGCTATGGTGGCGTTATGGTGGAGGTCCGGCAGCAGCATAGCGAGCGTTTTACTTGGGGACTCGTGCATTTGACCGTTGAACGGTCCAAAATTAAAAAAAAAAACTGATTTATTTAATTATTATCTATATATATATACTTCATCTTCTACAACATAAACACACACATATACAATTCACACACACAAACAATTCATACATACACACACTCTTTACAAACCAAAAACCAAAAACCAAACCTATGGCAGCCTGGACGAATACAGAGCAACTCGAGTTAGTGCGGGCGTGGGTAAACGTTAAGGAGCTTCCGTCAACCAATAGGCGGGCTTTTTGGCAGGATGTGTTGGCTGAGTTCAACCAAATCACGGGAACGAACCACCGTAACGTTGACCAGATCTACAGTAAGTGGCATTCTATACGAACTAACGTTGATAGGTGGCATGTAGTCTATTCAGCGGCGATGCAGGCGCACCCAGGGGTTAGTGAACAGATGGCAATTCAGTTGACACACGACGCCTATCGTCAACAATACCAAACAGACTTCTCAATCACCAATCTTTTGTCGTGGTCTCTGATGCGTTTTCACTATGTTTAATTTTTAATGTTTAGGCTTTATGTTTAATGTTACGTTTTATGTTTTGTGTTCTATTTGTAATGTTTAATGTTTTAGGCTTTATGTTTAATGCGTTTTCACCAATCTTTTGTGTTTAATGTTAGTTTATTTTAAAAGATTACATAATATTTTAAATTTAAACCACATAAACACATAAAATTACAATCCTAAATTACTTATTACAAACAGAGTTCCTAATCCTAAACTACTTATTAAAACGTTACATAAACACATTACATAAAGACATTACATAAAGACATAATATAAACCTAAATTACTTATTAAAACCTAAACCTCCCACTACGGAGAGTAGTTGTCCCACTCGAGTGTGTAGTACTCGGGGGATAGGGAACGTGAGCTGTCCCTCCCATCGGACCTTGCATCCGAGGGGAAGTAGTAGTTCTCCCCACGAGGGGAAGGCATGCTCCAAAGGCGCTCCTCCTCCTCAAGTTCCCTGAGGGCTTCCAAGTCCTCAGGAGTTGGGTACCCATATTCACGGGGTGGGGTGGGGATAGGTTGGTGGTGGTGGAGTGGGCAAGTATTATGGGGGGTGGGGATAGGTTGGTGGTGGTGGGTGGGGGTATTCTGGGGGGTGGGGATAGGTTGGTGGTGGGGGGAGGGGATAGGTTGGTGGTGGGGGGAGGGGATAGCAGCAGCAATTCGGGGGGTGGGGGCCGACACTCTCAGTCGGTCCATTTCATTAATAGCCATGGTATAATCCATGGCCCAGGCCCATTCTTCATCCGTGAAGTCATCATCGACTTCAGGATGAGGAAAGGTTGGTGGTGCCGCAGCAGGAGGAGGAGGGTGATAAATCCAATGTTGTGGAGGAGGAGGAGGAGGAAGAGGAGGCTGTGGAGGAGGAGGAGAGGAGGTGAATGGTAGTCTCCGGGGCCGGCCCCGTCCCCGGACCCGGCGAGCATACTGCCGGACATTAGAAGGTCCGGCAGCTCCTGCTTGAAAACTGCCCATATTATTCATTGTGTTCAGGATGAGGAAAGGATGAGGAAGAGGGAAGAGGTGTGACTGAGATTTGGGAGGAGGGGGGTATTTATAGGTGTGACTGAGATTTGGTGGAGGGGGGGAAAGTTTGAAATTCAAACTTTGAAATTTAAACGTTTGGGGGGGCAAAGTTTGAAATTCAAACTTTGAAGTAGGAGGGAAACTGTTTGAAATTCAAACGGTTTGGAACAGTAACCGTTTGAAATTCAAAATTTTTTTTTAATTTTATTTTTTAATACTAAATAATTTTTTTATTATTTTATTAATTTAATAAACTTTCAGTCTAAATTTTTATTTTTATTATTATTTTTATTTTTAATGAAATATTATTAAGTATTAAATATTCTTATTTAAATAAAAAATAATAATTAACCAATCATTACCAATCATTTATAACCCCAACATAACCCTCCTTCCCACTACACCCTCTTTTTCCATAACCCCAACATAACACCTTTTCTATTACTTTTTAATATTTTAATCCTATAACCCCAACATAACTATCCACCACTACACATACCCTTATAGCACCCATCTGCATTTTTGCCTAGCCGAGCGGGTTGTGCCGGTATATGACATTATATTTCTATTGTATTTCAAAAGAACGACGTATGAGGAATGTATCCTCGGTTTTTGTTATTGCGAACAAATCATTGTACTCATGGTATTGAAATTAATGAAAATTTTGTTATGGTAAAATATGTGTTATGGTTGTCTACGATTATTATTACCTACTCTGTATATATTGTGATTTGTGTGATGATGTGGTGACATTGTGTTGATTATTGCGTTCATGTGTTGTGTTGTTATTTGTACTTTATGTATGACGATACTGTATGAATGATCGCCAAATTAACCTTTGATAATTATTATTGAAGAAAAAAAATGGCACCAGCCACCCGAAGCAACAGTGGAAATGGAGGACTACCCACAACACCCGAGGAGCTTGAAGCCCTAGTCTCGGAGCGCATAGCCCGAGCCCTCGCGGAACACAATGCCACCCGCACTGAAAGATCGCGGGATCGAACGGGGAGCGACCGACGTGAAACCTCCCCTACCGGTAAGAGGGTTACGAATATATGCAATGGGAGTTTTCGTGAAACTCCTACCCCATAATAACATGCTATTTTATTATTGCAGAAACGGCCTCGCGAGAGCGTGGCTGCACGTTTAAAGCTTTTCTGGACTGCAAGCCACTCAACTTCAGTGGCACTGAGGGATCTGTCGGACTAGTCAAATGGTTCGAGAAAACTGAAGCGGTGGTCCGTATCAGCAGCTGTACCCCGCGACAAGCTGTCATGTACTCCACTAACCTATTTCTGGATCAAGCACTAACATGGTGGAACAACCAAGTACAATCACTAGGAGACGATGCTGCTTACTCCTTGTCATGGTTGGAGTTGAAAGAACTGATGATCGCCGAATACTGCCCGGCGAGTGAAGTGCAAAAGCTAGAAACCGAGTTCTGGAACCTCACCATGGTTGGATCGGACGTAACTGGGTACACGTCCAGATTCCATGATCTCTCCCGATTAGTGCCTCGCTTGGTTACCCCGAAAAGCAAGAAAGTGGAACGATACCTATTCGGACTGGCGCCACCGATACGTGGCATGGTCACTACTTCCAAACCTACGACCATGCACGAGGCTATCGACCTCACTCTGAGCCTCACTGAAGACGCCATTCGAATTGGCACTTTAATCCGGAAAGTATCAGGGTTGAAGCTTACTGAGTCCAGCAACGTAGAGGGTAAGAATCTGGGTACAAGTTCAGCAATCGGGTCCAGCGACCAGGGGAATAAGCCGAGGTTTGTGAAGCGTAAGCGCGATGAAAGGAAAAAGGATGGATCATCGGGTAGTTCAGGCAAGAAGGGGAAAGGGTATGTAGCCACTGGACGTGGAAACAATGAGAAACAAGGTTATCAAGGAAAGAATGAGGTGATCTGCGGTAAGTGCCGCCGTTCTGGGCACAAGACCGATGAATGTCGATCTGGAGCACCGAAGACCGGAGGAGCAAGACCCTGCTTTGCATGTGGATCGCTCGATCATTGGAAGAGGGATTGTCCTAAGCTCAACAACCAAGCCCGTGGGCGGGCGTTCGTGATCGGTGTCGGTGATGCACGACAAGACCCTAACGTGGTCACTGGTACGTTCCCTCTTAATGGTCATTATGCTTCGGTATTATTTGATACTGGCGCCGATTTTAGCTTCGTATCTGTCGAATTTAAAAGATTACTTGGGCTAAAAACTAGCAAGCTAGATACACCTTACTCTATAGAACTGGCTAACGGTAAGACTATAGAAACTCGAGAAGTAGCGAAAGGTTGTAAGTTAGATCTCTGTGGTCACGAGTTTGGCATTGATCTATTACCGGTCGTACTGGGTAGTTTTGACATAGTCGTTGGCATGGATTGGTTTTTCGCACACCGCGCCGTCGTTGTTTGCAACGACAAAGTAATTCAAGTTCCCCTCGCGAGCGGTGAAACCCTATCGATTCAAGGGGAAAAGCGTGGGACGCCATTAAGAATTATTACGTGCATGAAGGCCCGAAAGTGTTTAAGGAAAGGTCTCATCGCATTTTTAGCGCACGTTGTAGATAAGAAGACCGACGAGCGGAAATTGGAAGACATTCCGATAGCCAGAGATTTTCCTAACGTATTCCCAGAAGATTTGCCGGGGTTGCCACCACCTCGACAAGTCGAGTTCTGCATCGACCTTGTTCCTGGAGCTGCTCCCGTAGCACGATCGCCATATCGCCTAGCTCCATCCGAGATGCAAGAACTATCCGGCCAACTGCAAGAATTACTGGACAAGGGTTTCATAAGACCGAGTTTCTCACCTTGGGGAGTTCCCGTCTTATTTGTGAAAAAGAAAGATGGCACCTTTCGTATGTGCATTGACTACCGAGAACTAAACAAGCTAACCATTAAAAATTGCTATCCCCTTCCCAGGATCGACGATTTGTTTGATCAACTCCAAGGATCCAGCTTTTATTCCAAGATTGATCTAAGATCCGGCTATCACCAGTTGCGTATCCAAGAAGAGGATGTACCAAAAACGGCATTCAGGACTCGTTATGGGCACTATGATTTTTTGGTAATGCCATTCGGTTTAACCAACGCACCAGCTGTTTTCATGGACTTGATGAATCGCGTGTGTAAGCCATACTTGGACAAATTTGTCATTGTCTTTATTGATGACATTTTTATCTATTCACGCACTAAGGAAGAACATGAGGATCACCTTCGGTTAATCCTTGAGGTGCTACGCAAAGAAAAGCTCTATGCTAAATTTTCAAAGTGTGACTTTTGGATTCGAGAGGTTCACTTCCTAGGCCACGTAGTGAATGAAAAGGGTATACATGTCGATCCCGCCAAGATCGAAGCAATTAAAAATTGGGACGCCCCTAGAACTCCTACTGAAGTATGACAATTTCTTGGCCTTGCGGGTTACTACAGAAGGTTCATCGAGAACTTTTCTAAGATAGCACAGTCTTTAACCATGCTAACCCAAAAGGATAAGAAGTTCGAATGGACGGAAAAGCAAGAAGCGGCGTTTCAATTGCTAAAAGATAAGTTATGTGGCGCCCCGATACTATCACTCCCCGATGGTACGGAAGACTTTGTGGTTTATTGTGACGCCTCTCACCAGGGATTGGGTTGTGTATTGATGCAACAAGAAAAGGTCATAGCGTATGCTTCTAGACAACTAAAGATCCATGAAAAGAATTACACTACACACGATTTAGAATTGGGAGCCGTGGTATTCGCGCTCAAGATATGGAGACATTATTTATATGGAACCAAGTGTACAATCTTCACCGATCATAAAAGTTTGCAGCACATCTTTGATCAGAAGGAATTGAACATGCGACAACGGCGATGGGTCGAATTATTGAACGATTACGATTGTGAGATAAAGTACCATCCCGGGAAAGCGAACGTTGCAGCTGACGCCTTAAGTCGCATGGAACGGGTTAAACCGTTGCGTGTCCGAGCTTTGGGTCTAACTATCCACACGAACCTGACTGACCGAATTCGTGAAGCTCAAATCAACGCCCTTAAACCCGAGAATGTCAAGGGTGAAAGATTACGGAAAGTGGTTGACTCGCTGGAGCCAAAGGCGGATCAGACCCGGTACTTCATGAATAGAATTTGGGTACCAGTGTATGGTGGATTGCGTGAACTAGTATTGGCCGAAGCTCACAGCTCTCGATATTCGGTTCACCCTGGTGCAGACAAGATGTTTCACGATTTGAAAGAACTTTATTGGTGGCCAAATTTCAAGAGAGATATAGCGGCATATGTTGTGCGATGCTTGACTTGCGCGAAGGTCAAAGCCGAGCATCAGAGACCATCCGGCTTGCTCCAGCAACCGGAAATACCGGAATGGAAATGGGAGCAGATCTCCATGGATTTCATTACCAAGTTACCCAAGACAACAAGCGGCCATGACATGATCTGGGTAATCGTTGATCGATTGACAAAATCTGCACAGTTCCTCCCAATTCGCGAAACGGATAAGTTGGAGAAACTGACCCGTTTGTACATCAAGGAAGTAGTGTCTAAGCATGGTGTACCTATTTCCATCATCTCCGATCGAGATAGTCGTTTCACCTCAAGATTTTGGGAAAGTTTGAATGAAGCCCTCGGTACTCGCCTTGACATGAGTACCGCATATCATCCCCAAACCGATGGTCAAAGTGAACGAACCATCCAGACCTTGGAAGATATGTTACGGGCATGCGTAATCGATTTCAGGGGTAATTGGGATACACACTTGCCACTGGTGGAGTTTTCGTATAACAACAGTTACCACACGAGCATTCAAGCTGCACCTTTTGAAGCTCTATATGGACGCAAGTGTAGATCTCCTCTATGTTGGGCTGAAGTTGGAGAAAAGCAACTTACCGGGCCCGAAATTGTTCAAGAGACGACGGATAAGGTCTTTTTGATAAAAGAATGTCTCAAAGCGGCACATGACCGGCAGAAAAGCTACGCAGATATGAGGCGAAAGCCTTTGGAATTTCAAGTCGGAGACAGGGTCCTACTAAAGGTGTCACCTTGGAAAGGTGTCGCGCGCTTTGGGAAGCGCGGAAAGCTGAACCCACGGTATGTTGGACCGTTCGAGATCTTGTCCAGAGTAGGCCCTGTAGCATACAAGCTCAAGTTACCACAAGAGCTTAACGGTGTACATGACACGTTCCACGTGTCAAACTTGAAGAAGTGCTTATCCGACGAAACTCTCATCATCCTTGCGGATGAAATCCACATTGACGACAAGTTACACTTCGTCGAAGAACCAATCGAAGTAACCGATTGGAAGGTCCAAAAGTTAAGGCGCAGTAAGATCAGATTGGTCAAGGTGCGTTGGAATGCCAAGCGTGGACCGGAGTTCACGTGGGAAAGGCTGGACCGGATGAAGCAAAAATATCCCGCCCTATTCGAGAAGACCCCGATACCGGAGAACTCGAAGTGAATTCCGGGACGGAATTCTCTTAACGGGGGGAGAATGTAACAACCGGCAAAATTAAGGTAATTCCGTACTAATTAACTATACGCGATTAACGTAATTAAACGTAATTATGTGTTGATTATTTAACTGAGGCCTTAGAAAGATAGCAATTCCCAAATAATGCATAGGAATGCATAAGTTTAATGACAAAGCATGATAGGATCGTGTGCAAGCAAATCTATCCGGTATGGACACTGGCGATTACCCGGTAAAAGTTAAATAAGCGAAACGAACCCCGGACACCCGGAATATAAAATAAAAGATAATTTCACAAAATATAATGAGTTTTGGAACCCCAAAGCCATACGTGAAAACTTATTGTACAAATCTCCCGGTAACGAATAAAGTGCGCGTACCGCACCCGACACGCGCGTAACATGTAATTTCACCCGGCAAAAGCCAAAATAATTTATCAGTGATTAAACGGGACTATGTTTAAGGAATATTAAGGGTATTTTAATATTCGGATGACACGCGATTAAAAACCCAAGAATACCCGGACGGTACCCGAACAAGATTAACTTAACTAATTATGGGTATTATTTAGCAAAGTGGACCCCACCAAGACCCCTTGGGGCCGGCCTATGGCCCTCCAAATGATTAATATCCTTGTTAATCTTATTAAACCATTAGGATTAATATTAATCATGAGGTTGCATGATCAAGTATTGGGCAATAGAATTCACCAAATCCTCTCCACTCTCTCTCTCAAAACTCACGGCCCAAGCACCCTCTTAATCTTCCAAAGATTTTATTTTGTGATCTTACAATATCCCTTAAATCTTCCATAATCTAGATAAGATATTGGGTAATCTTTGCAAGATTTGAAGAGATATTATATACACACTAGTAAGAACACTTGAATCAAAATCCAAAATTTCTTCTTCTTCTTCTCTTGTGGTCGTAGCCTTACACCCCTCCACATACATTTTTCTTACAATTTTTACACTACCAAATCACCTCTAGATCATTAACCTTCAAAACCCCATTGTGTGTTTCAAGATCTTGGAGCTTAACCCTTTGGAAGAACACACTAAACCCCATCCAATCCAAGGTTCTTGTCTTCCCTAGCCTTGAGCTAGTAGTAAGTTTTACCTTGTTTTGATTGTTAATGTTCATATTATGTGCTCTTATGAGCAAGTTGTACATTAATGGGTAAAATATGGTTTTGAAAACATAAAGATAATGTGTCTTACAAGAATAAAAATGAAAGAATAATAATATGGATAAAACATGGATTTGATATTAATAATATGATATTTTAAGAAAATGTAAAAATATGAACATACACTTGAGTTGGATGATGATTGGAACATGATTTTTGAAAAGGACTTGAATATGATAAAAGATGATTTTAATCATCATAAGATGACTAGTTAATGTCAAAAATATGTTGAAATGTGTTAGATGATCATGGGTGAAAAAGTTCCATGTTCAAAGTTTACTCACATGGATGAGTGAAAATTTGATATATTGGATAAAAACATGAAACCCACATGTTAATAGCATTAATAATGGAATAAAAGACTATTAAAAGTGAAATGGTGTAAAAATAACCTAACATGAAAAATATGATTCTTCAAAGTCCACTAATTCGGAAGGAAAAATGCTAACCTTGAAAGTTGTGATGGAAAATGCAACAAGTATAAGTTTAGGGACTAATATTGCAACTTAGAAAGTTGAGGGACTAAAATATGTATTTTAGAAACTTTGGTCCAAAAATGTGTTCACGGAAAGTTCGGTGTCAAAAACGTAAATAATAGTTTTTCCAAGTATAGTTTTGATAAACATGAGAAACCTACTTATGTATATTTTGAAAGAGGTATTTTTATAAAAATAGAAGTTTTATAAAAATAGGAGGTTAAGTTAAGTTAACTTAAGGATTTTATAAAAATAAAGGTTTTATAAAATATTAGTAAAGACTTGGGGAAAACTTGTACAAAAATGGATACTTTTATATAAATGGGAATAAAAAGTTAACAAGTTGAACTAAAAATACAAAAGTATATTTTTCCAAGTAATATGTGTTCGGAACTGGAAATACGAAAAATATTTCCATAGAGCGCATATGGTAAGAAAATGTGGAAAAAGCTAACTAACGGACCTAGTCACATGAACTAACAACAACGGAAACGGACAAATGAGAAAAGAATGCCATTGCGGCAAGATGAAAACATATATATTTTAAGAAATAAAATATATATAACAAGGGTGAAACTTATGTAACACTTTCCTAAGTGTTAGAAAGAATATTCGTGGGAGGAAACATAACGTAATGAACTAAAAACGCTAAACGACACTTGGACTTAACAAGGAAAATTTACGCATTGGTATATGTACACATGCTCGTCTCGACGAAATTCTAGTATATCTATTTGAATGGGAAAGTAGATATGCGAGAAGGAAAACCGAGACGAGTAGGTGAAGTATATCTACGAACATGTGAATACCGACAAGATCCTAGTACATTTATTTAAATGGGAAAATAAATGTACGGCATGGTGAGTCGAGTCGGGCGTTAAGAATATATTACCAAACGACAAGAACTTAGCATATTTATTTAAAATGGGAAAATAAATATGTGGCAAAGTAAGTTGGATCGGGTAATAAGAAATTATATTATATCGAGCGAAACGATCCTAAGTATAATTATTTAAATGGGAAAATAATTATACGTTGGGTAGAGTCGTGTCGAGAATAATAGTATACAAGTTACAAAGAGTTTTGACAAGAATAATATATGGCTTGTAAGAAAAGGGTAATCCATCGCCAATGAACCTAGGATACGAGACTAATTAAACGGGAATTTGGATAATACGTGGTCGGGGAGTTGGGTGTACAACTTGCCAAGGCACATGCACTATAGGTGTAGTGACTTATACGCCTAGGACGTTTGTAGGTGCGAGACCGCAAAATTTGCTATTTTCTTCTTTGAGCCGAGCACAGTTTCAGGTGAGACTCACGGCCCCATTTCTAAACTATTTAATGTTTTTACGGGGGAAAGATATGTTGGGAATTGTTTGACGGGTTGGATACTTGAGTTGTGATCGCCACTCGGGGTTGAGACCTCTCTACTATAATCATTAATTCAGGAAAGTGAAACCGAAGGAATATTTGGATAGTACTATTGGTGCCTGACAAGGCCCACCCCTAATCGATAGCGTCGATTTTGCATCGGCGTATGCCTGGGGTGCACGTATTCTGAAATCAAGTCGTAGGAATACCGAGTAACGACTTGGGGCGGGGCATTATTATTTGTCTTGGTTTGGTTATAGGCTCAAGTAGAATTGTAGGAACTTGCAACTCCTATAAATTGTCATAACAAGGAAATTCCCATGAGATAAAGTTTTATTAAACTAAAACCTGTGAACTCACCAATATTTATATATTGACGAATTTTTAAACATATCTTTCAGGTAATTGATAGATGAAGGACGACATGGCAAGCAGGGTCGGGGGAATCTCTAAACTGGGCGTTGGATGTTTTGAAGAGGTCTCGTCACTCTATCCCAAGGAAATCGGGATATAGTTGAGGAGCCTCCTTATTTGTCTTAAACAATTTTCAATTATGTATGAATAATCAGCATGTTTTTCGACGCTTGAATAAATGACCAGTTTCTTTAATTACTTGTGATTTGCATTAATCTTGGCTTAATCCTCTTGAACCGTCGCGCCACGTCTTTCCGCCATAGGCGTGGTGTGACAACATCCCATAAAACATCCCTAACCCAATCATGACGATACTTGAACCCTGGTAATTCCTTACAGTGAAGGGCATGTTCACCAAATGTATCCAGACAGGCTTTTTTGCAAATGAGGCATGGTTCATCTGGTGGGATAAGAGGTATCATGAGCCGGTATTTGAGGATGGCCCGATATTCAATAGATGGATATATTACCATTCTATTTTCTCCATATTCAAGATGAGTATACTCAATCACATCATTAGCATCTTCAACTGCATCACATTTCTTAAGTTCTTTAGCTTGTTCCTTTTGCTTCAAACTTGACTCGGGATCATTTGTAGCTCCTCTTTTAGCACACTCCTTCACTTCTTGAAAAAAAAAATTATGACTGCAGTGTTACACAATTTTAGTCAATTATGGATAAAAATAATTTAGTAGTTAACAATATTAAATAGCATCAATACATGTTAATTATGACGTTCTTGTTTCTTTGCTCTTGGCTCCTCATTCTTTTTAGTTCCTTTGTATTCAATCTTTAGCTGAGTTTCTTTTCAATAAATTGTTAGCTCCAATGTGGTATAATTAACCATGTTAAACATAAATATGTTAGCTAACTTCAACCCACAGCCTTCTAGAATATCACACCATCCTTCTTTGAGAACATAAAATTTATACATTTTATCCAATTTGACATTGAACATCAAGTGATTTGCCTTATATTGATGTTAACAGACATGTATTTGCCATCATACTTATTTTCAACAAACTCCTTTGGTAAAACCTCAAAAAAGTAAAAATTAATTAAATAAGTATTATGTATTCAGTATAATTTGCTTAATTAAATAAGTATCATCTAGTATTTGGTCTTGTGGGTGATTTGATAGAAAGTGGAGGGACTTATGAGTGTACCCATGGTGTGTAAAAACCCATGCACTTGTAAGTTAACCTTAACTCCACGTGTAGAGATTGGCCCATTTGTGTATGGAAACAAGCACACTTTGTGACTTGATCCTCGGCTATCAAAATCTCACTTAGGGTCGGTACGGTCTTTATATGTGACACCCGTCGAAATCACAGGTCATATCCGTACACCTAGTTACATGCTTACAGTGTGCATAGCATTACATGTTAACGTTTGCATCATAGTTGGGCTATACAGGGTTCCAACGAGACAATCTCAAGCATATATCTAGACAGTAGACCCACTAGTTAGTTCAAGGCCTCAGTTAGTTCAGCAATTCATGCTAGACTATAGGAATCCCATGCATGACTCTAACAGTTAGAAATCGATGCAACTGAACATACATCTTCAAATTATTGCCCCTACAAGGACAAAACCAAACAATGTTCATGAACAAAGAGGTTGCCAACATGTATTTTAGTAAGCTAGTACATGTACGAACAATACGTCTACTTGTAACCTTGGACTTGATCTATCTAGACTTACATGAACATGTGAATCCAGCAATCATGCTAACACACATACATACATTCATACGAATATGCATACACATATGCATAGCACAATCCCATCAAATCCAAGACAATTACTTTAATGGGATCTTAGTCCACTTTAGTTAACAAAACTTACATATATTGACTTGCTTAAAATACATTGTTCTTTCCCTATGCACCATTTTCGGCTCACTCATTCCCAAGACAAGAATGTGTGCAATGTTTTGGACACTATCTAACTTGTACAAGACACACTCACATCTCTATATACACACACATATATATATACACGGAAATATACACACACAATCATATGGTGGAAAAGTGACAAAAACTACATACACCCACACATATATGATCGCATATACATACACATATGCAAACTCATTTCCTAGTCACCAAGCCTATCTAGTCACCCTCCAATATATGCTTAACACTAACATGGAATGAGCTTTTCACATCTACGCTTCCCATGGCCTTTGACCATCCAAGAATGCCACAAACACATACACTTTTCGGCTAGCATGTTCCCAAAGATGACAACTCTTGAACCAAGGTCAACCTCTTGCACCAAGTGAGCACAACATAGAATACTTGAGAGGGATTACCAAGTCAACCTTACCACAAATATGGTGCCCCTTCCCCATGCCTAGTAGCGGCCAAAACCCCATACACTACATTACAAAGCTCTAAGTCAACCTATTTCCCAAGCAATCCACCTTGCTTTTGCACTCCATGAAAGCACACCTTTGAGCTTCCACAATTGTGAGTCAATGGCACTAGAGCACCACCACCACTACTCGCCTATTTAAGAGGCACAAGACCTCCATTTGGTTCACACCACAACACCTCACAATACACTAACACTTGAAACCTCTCACTCCTCTCTTGTAACCCATCGGCCGAAGCACCAAGCTCCCAAGGAGCCTATTTCGGTCAATCCACACCATCACTAGGGAGGTCCAAGCCTTTATCTAGCATTTAGGAGCTTTCTTGTGAGGAGTTAGCTTATTATTTTCTTATTTTTCTCGGCTATATACGTGAGGTATGACACCCGACCCTTTAGTCTTGTTTACATGTTATTCGGTCATGCATATTGGTCACCCGAAGCCTAAATGTACTCGCACACCCTATAAAACATTAGTTCTTGGAACTAACTAACTTAACAACTCAACTTTTGGTGATAAAAGTTCAATGTTTTAGTTATATATACACACATGTTTACATTGATACGTACACCTTGGAACACATGAATGTGGACATTTACGAGCACACACACATACATATATGTATGCGTGCGTGTGTAAGAGGCCAAGACCCGGCCCAAGAGTAACATATTTCACTTAGTTTTCACAACATTCAACATGGTTAGACTTATGAACATGTGTTAAGAATAATAAAAACATGTGTTAACAAGCTTAACACAAGAGTTTCCTCGAAAACATAAAGTTATGCGTGTATAAACAAAGGCAAAACACTTGAATGTGTTATTTTTATACAAAACTGCCATAAGATGTGTCCATGTGCCACCCTAGGCTTATATAAATATGACAAACATAACACTTTTTA
Organism: Ambrosia trifida; assembly: GCA_028751855.1. Lineage (NCBI taxonomy): Eukaryota > Viridiplantae > Streptophyta > Magnoliopsida > Asterales > Asteraceae > Ambrosia > Ambrosia trifida. The sequence goes on from CM054124.1 coordinate 168,517,803, forward strand.
ACATTTGGTAAGACAAAGTACTTGTTTTACCCAAAAACAGACTAAACAGAGTCATTTAAATGACAACCCAAACATTTTCTGACACATACAGTGTGTGACACACGTGGATAATAGTACAGAAACCCCTAGTCCACGGGTGTTACAATCGGGTGAACAGTTGCATGGTAGTTAGAACAAAACATAGACTTAAAGGGCATCCCCAGGACAAACACACAGTGCCAGGTTCAGTTCAGTTTAGCATCCAGACATCAAGTGAGTATTCACAGCCCCTTTTACAGTTTTCACATTTTTCCAGGGGAAAAACATGCATACAGTTTTCAGTTGCAATATATGATTATTATGTGAACATGAGACATTACGGTTCAGGATCCATTAAGCCCTCGTGTCATACATCATATCATAACCATTAGCTATGGACATAGCCATGAAACACTGGGGTAGATCTATTGAGTTGACACCCTCACTCTTGGTCAGTCGCTCTGACCAGATAACAGATATCAAAAGAGTGCTTGTATTTCACATTATTTCATTGTCTTTAGTGTACAATGGGTGGGGCACAACATGTCAAGGTTTGGTTATGGGCTCATGTCAGATCACATATTGATTATTGCCCTAGCTAGGCAATGATTTAGTCGGTTTTGGATTACATGTCCATCATATAGAAAACCCGTGAACTCACCAACTTTATGTTGACCCATATTTCCTTTAATGCATGTTTTTCAGGAAATTAGCATGGATAATGGAACTTGCGGGGGTCGCGTGCGAGCATTTGTGGGATACCTTCTTTTGTACTGTTGTGTTGTTGTCATAATACTAGACATTTACATACAATGGTTTTGATTTTTATATAATTAACTCTATGTAGAACAAATCTGGTTGTTTAATGAAAGTTCCCGCTTTATTTTAATCAATGCTCGTGTGACTTTTGTGCTTGGAAATCTTTTGAAGTCGCACCTCGCGTTTCAGCCTTGGCGGGGTGTGACATTATACTTGGTCCTAGTGGTAAGCCAAGGCTTGCTTATGCGACTTAGCCTCATTGTCTATGTGTTGGCTTTGGCGCAGACCAAGGATTGGTGAGCCCGTATTGGAAGTGGACGGTCTTTATCCCCTTCCATTATTATACAGCCGCACAATTAATAATAGGCCAATCACTTTTTAAAAGTTTATTTAATTCAAGTAGGGGATGCACGTGTTCTGGTTAGTCATGACTCCTTTATGATATCAAGTGGTAGCTTGTTCGTCCATGCTCCGGCCGCCGGAAAGTTATTCATAAAAGTTTAAAGTAGTTAGATGTCTTTATTGTAACCCTTGGAGGTGGATTGTTCGGGGTTGGGTGCATACAGTCTTGAGTAGTCCCTCATTCATTGTTGAGAGGTGAGCTTGCCGGTTCGGGAGACCCTCAATTAAAACAAGAACATAAACTAGTTATGCGATAACAGTCCCCTCTAGAGAATGCAACCTTGCGTAACTCAAAGTTAAGCACAAGTGCGCAACTTGAATACACCACTAAAATAAGTAATTACTATTGATCCATTCCCAAAGTTAGTCGGATCCCCAAGCAACACTTCTTTTTGGATATTTATTTCTATGTCTGTTATTCTCACTCTTTCTCTTTTCTATCTTTACTTTTATTAAAAAGCAACTTAAGGCTGAGTAGGGGAAGTCGTGTCTTAGGGTTCGATACTCGGTACTTATTTGAAGTCAATACTACACTCGATAGGTACACTTTCCTATTTTGTGGGTTTAGAACGATTAGAAATTATCGTTTTATGTTTATAAATTTAAAACTTGAGCAAGTGTTTTAACTTAAAGTCAAATCTTAATTACCCTTTTCATTGAGTCTTGACCTTTCCACCGGGAAATTGTCAATTTAAGAAAAATAAGTTTAAGTGACTTATCCACACGACATTTGGAGTCGAACTTGGCGTCTATACTCCAGATGTAGCCTCTACCACCTTGTGGGTGTTCGGTTATGGTGAAAAGGTGATGTGCGATCGGCTTTAGGTCCGGTTGGACCTTCTTGTTCTTGGCCGAAGGTAATACAAGGGAGAAGGAAAGTTTTATGAGTTGTGGGTATGTTTCCTTGTGTTGAGCATATATACATATATATATATACACACACACACGAGAGAGAGGGGAAGTGGATTGGTTGGTATTTTAGGAAGTCAACATACAAAGATCTTTAGTGTGCAAAAAGTTGGTGACTATCTTGGTATAAATTGTTGACCTTCATGCATGTCCTTTTATTGGTTTCTGTGGGCCGACTTTTTGGGGTTCAAGGGAGATTTTTTGGGTAGTCAACATGGCATGGAAGTTCGTAGAGGATTGTCTTTGAAGCTAGGTTAGTGGAAGTGTTGAATAGAAGTGTTCTTGAACTCTAATGTGTGTGTATATGTATGTGTGTGTATATGTATGTGTGTGTAGCGTAGGGTGTGTATGTGTAAAAAAGCATGGATTGTCCCAAACAATGCCACATGTGTTTATGTAGTCGTGTGTGTGTATATATATATATATATATCCATAGATTGTTTGTCTTGTCTCAATCACACTCACACATAATATGTGTGTGCCGTGGATATATATGTATGAGATATAGAATAGTTTGAACAATACACATATTAATTCATACCTATGAAATACGTACATGATAGTTTGTTTTATCTTGGTTACCTATGAGTATATGTATATATTATGTTTAAGGAAAACTTCTAGTCACCTTGTATATGAACCGGTTTTTTGTGTGTGTGTGCATGGGTATATATAATCTTCTTTGATGGTAATAACATTGTATTGTTAGAAAACAATATTAACATGTTACTAGTATCCTATGTTATTTATCTATAAACAAGTGTTGTTGGAGAGTTTTAAGCCATGTTCATATAAGTTTGTATCTTGATTTGAATATTAGAGATTGTTCCGTACATTTTTATGTCAAATATCTATAGAATTCCTTTGGATTTGATTATGGAATTGATTAATTTCCAAGTTAGATATAGCCACGTGTGACTACGGTTTGTGTTGTACGTTATATATGAACATTTGGTTGCTCTTTGTTGAGTGTGTGATTGCCCTGACTGTCATTGTCAGCTATTCTATGCATGTGTCGGGTGTTTGCATGCGTAAAGGGTAAATTTAATGGATCCTGAACTATCTTGGGTCTTACTAGATTCGGGGGAGGGGGCACATTTACTGTACAATGTCTAATGCATAACTGGAAATGACAAAATGGTGTGAATGTGTACGGATCTTGACCTGTGAATTTGGCGGGTGTCACATTGTCCACATAGATCTGCACAAGAATCTGGTCTCAAATAAATAATGTCTGATCAGTCATACCACGAGTATATCCATTTGCGAGCAGATGCTTTGTCAATGTTGCATACCATGCATGAGGTGCTTGATGCAACCTGTACAGTGCCTTATCAAGATGGTACATGTAACCAACATATCTTTGATTAGTAAGACCTGGTGGCTGGTCGGCATAAATCTCCTTTTACACCTTCCCATAAAGAAAGGTTGTCTTGACATTCATCTGAAAGACAGTAAAACCTTTGAATGAAGTGTAGGCAAGGAAAATCCAAATAGCTTCCAGGTGAGCCATTGGGGCATACACTTCATCATAATCAAGCCCCCCTCCCCCCTAATCTGTCTGAATCCCTACACTATAAGTCTTGCCATATTTCTAACTATCACCCCACTATCATCTCACTTGTTACGATAGACCCATTTTATACCAAGTAACTTCTTCACTGGAGGTAAATTCACGAATCTCCATACTTTTAATTTGTCAAACTAGTTCAGTTCATCCTACATTGCGTCTACCTAGCTAGGTTCACGCAAAGCCACAACATGTGTTTTAGGCTTAATCTGTGGGATAAAACATGAATACACGCATTTGTTGATGTCCCTAGTTTGACTTCTTGTCATAACCCCAGCTTATACTAGACCAATCACGTTCTCGAAAGGATGATCACGTTGAACACTTGTGAGAACAACAGATTCTGACACGTGTGCTGTTGGAGAAAGGTTTGTCAGATTATCAACGGTAGCTTGTTCATTTTCCTCAACAATAGGTCAACAGGTTCTTCAGCTTGATCATCCACAACATAATCTTCAGGGAATGGATCATGAAAGAAGAAGTCTTGTTGTTCATCTGATGAGAAGTCATTATTTGTATCTGCCAGAGCTTCTTCTTGGGTGTTGTGGGAACTGGTTCTTCGTGATTAGCAGCTGCAGATGCTGAAGATGAGGTAGGGGTAAGGTCAACTGTGATGGCCATGATCCTGTCAAATGCATATGTATATAAATGAACATGAATGTCAATAAATGAAATACTATACCCGTGTATAGTCATGGAGCAGCTTAAGATTGAGAGATGCAAGGCGGGGTAATATGGTACTTTGTGAAAACGTTTCGAAAATGTATTAGTTATAGTTGACTCAAAAAGAATCTTAGTTCGCTATAACCTTCTGCTCTGATGCCAATCTATCATACCTCGCCATGGTGGAAACACGGGGATATGATTCGAAAGGTTTTCAAGCAAGGTTCGAGTAATACATAAGATGTAATTTAAAATGATAACATCAATTGATAACCATTGTCATACATTATTAAGAAAAACATAATATTGTCTAAAAATCATTGTATCAAATATCAAGACATGACATGACCAACAATACTGAATTCCAACCAGTGATGGTACCACAATATGCATGCTCAAACCCCTCTCCCAAGCCTCTGCTCCTCATAGTCAATTATTGAAAAACAAGCGTAAAAGATTTGTCAACATAATGTCGGTGAGTTCACGGGTTTTAATGTACCATGTAAAGTGCTCGTGAAATTCATGTATGACCAATCATAGGTTATCTAAGCGAATGATTACTATGCAAACCATGAGTCCTATAACCAAACCTCTTGATTTTTGTGTGTCACGCATGTACAATAAAGACAACGTATGTATAGTAGAATACTAACACTCTTTTGTATGTAACCGGTTAGAGCGACTAACCAAGAGTGGGGGTGTCAATCCCAATAGATCTATTTAAGTGTTCCATGGCTACTGTTAGCTAATGGTTACAGTGTAAGTGTAAGTATGAGGACTATTGAGCTCATGAACCGAATACCTCATGTTCCACATGGTAGTCACGATACAATATCACACAAAATGTAATGTACTAGAAATATAGCATGTTTATCCCCCATAATGGAAAACAGTAAAATGGTGCCGTGAAACTCACCTGATGACAGTACGTGTGGTCTGGTAAAGCTGAGAAGTGAGGTAACTATCGTCCTGACAACGATTTCCCTATGATTATCAAGGACATAGTAAATTGTACGTTCTTTGTCGTTTATTATGCAAGTTGTTCACCCGACTTGTGGACCCTTGTGTCAGTTATACGTGGGCTATAGTTCGTGTACATGAAAATTATTACGTGTTACATGTGTACTTTGTAAGATGTACGGTTTCGGGAATCCTGGGCGTTTTATTGTGAAAACGTATCTATGGTTGATAAAATGGACCCCACTTGTCGTCATGGGTGTAGAATATTCCCAATCTCAATACGTATGGTTGTTTTATAGCAAAATGAATGTTTTAACATATGTTTATGTCTCTTACTGTCAAAAGATAGTACTAACACATGTTATGGCTAAGTTAACACATGTTATTATGGCATAGCCGAAATCTTTCATTGATCTTGTCTTCAAATCCGATCGTTTAATGCTTCCAAAACAACTTGTTTGTGTTTATCAATGCACATTTAGATGACCACATGTGTGTGTTAGTGTGTTTTTAAGGAAGTCGTGTACAATCATACTCAAAATGTGGTATAGTTTCGAGTGTGTGTGTGTATATATATATATATATTGATTCAAAATTGATCTCTTGACAACTATTAAAGCCGTGTGAGGTTTGTAAAACATTAATCATGGTGTGAGTGCATTCTCTAAGTTAGTTCGTGTCACATATGTGGGTGGTTTGCATATGTACGATTATATATAAGTAAACATGTGTGTGTTTGAAATCAATCAACAATAAACAAAACAATGCCTTTAAAATCATCAACTTAGTGTGGAATAGGCTGATTACTAGGTGATTAAGGGTCGAAGGTTGGGTAGACATGAGAACAAATTGTTTTTTATATAAAACTAGGAGTGATTATGAGTTGATAATGTTCCTAGTTGATGCAAGAATGTGATCGAGTGCTTGGACCTTTAGCTTCTAAGTGAGCTTCCTAATCTTGAGTATTGTGGCTTGGAATGAAGAATAGGTATGGTGTTGGTGTTGTGGTGATTGGCTGAGAGCAAAACAAGAGAGAAAGATAGAGTTTGTGTGTGAAATATGAATGATCATGGGGCTCTTTATATAGGTGATCGATAGATGTGGTGACAAAACAATTATGGTAATCCTAATCCTCTTGATCGAAGCAATGTTTGAGGGTTTGATTCATAAGTTGGTTCAAGACAATGAGTTGGAAGAATTAATCAAAAAGAAGGGGTGTTGACTTGGATGGGAAAATGGATTATTCTTGGCTTCTTGCCTTCATTGATATAAGTTATTACATTATCATTGTCTTGGCCGATTTCCTCATGTGTTCAAGTGAAATTGAAAAGCAAATCTTGTCACATGATTATGGATATTGATCGGCCGAATGGTTGTAGATGTGTAGAGGTGATAGTGACCATTCCTTGGAGCATAGACTTGTCATCACTTATTGATGTTGATAGTTCCCTTGGCCTTCTAGTTTTCGATTGGTGCCAAACATTCAAGGAAGGTTCTTGGTCCATGTATGTGCGAGTTTGTGACAACTAGTTGAAAGTGACATGAGCTGGGTTTGGGATGACCTTCGGCCGAGAACAAGACAAAAAGGAAATCCATCTATTTTGGGGTTGAGATCATAAGTCAAAGAGTGTGTGCACATGGTGTTTTCATGCCATCTTAGTATAAGAGTTTGACAATATCATGAAAGGGACATGTGAGTGTTTGGGCTTGGGGTTTCGGCCGAATAGAAAACAAAAGGGAAAGGTTCTTTATTGAGTTAAAATCTTCTCATGGAAATGTGTAGTGTCAAGGTCATAGGTTCCATTTTTGTATAAGGGAGAGACAAGACAAACAAGGTGTGTATATTTGTATGCATTGCCGTGGGTGTGTGTGTGTGTGTGTGTTTATACATTGATTGTCTTATCCAAATCAATGATAAGATCACTTGGTTTTCTAGATATAGATCATTCACTTATCATCATGTGTGTTTTTATGGGTTTTGGTAGCCGATTATATGTGTATGCGTATGGATTCATGGGTTAGTTTATCTTAGAAAAATGAGTATATGTATGCACATGAGTTTGGCCGATTACATATATATATATATATATAGGAATATCTCTAGTCATCCATGATATAGGAATATCTTTTATAGTGACAAAATTGACATATGTTCGATCTTGTGTGCTAATTATCATGAGTAGTTGGGATAATAATGCTTACCATAGTGTTTTAGCATATGTTACTTGATGATAAACATGTGTTGTTATGTAATATTAACTGATGTTAACATCATTTGTGTTCTAGATAATGTTCCATGATTCTTGGGTGTTATTCCCATATAACACATTGAGAATTGCTTGGATTTAGTGAGGAATTGTGTAATTTCCCACTTACATGTTGTCACGTGTATTGTTGTTTTGTTCTTATGTAGTAATCGAGCATCCGGTTACTCTCTGTTGAGTGCGTCATTGGCTTTATTATTCAATGCCAATTTGGATATTCTGGGTGTTGTATGCGTAAACGGATAATCTATTGAATTTCCACAATAGTTATGGCTTTACCAAACTGGGGAGTATAGTGTGTGGAAAAATGTCTAATATGCACATGAAATGACAATAATAAGTAAAATGAATACGGATGTTGACCTGGATCATTGACTGGTGTCATAGTACGGCTGTCCATATGTGTCACACACTGTATGTGTTGGAAAAACTCGTTTTTGTCACTTTTTGTGTCTAGGATTAACCATTTGTGGAAAAACCGGTGTCTTGGTTTTCTGTATGTTACCACGTGGTATATTTGTTAAATAATTGCACAATTTATGGCACCTTATCCTATGTTTTAGCCTTTTTTTATGAAAAATGTCATTTACACATGTTTTACTCTTGTTAACACGCGTTCCTTAGTTGTTAACACATGTTTTTTCAAAAACTTTGTATGTAATTTTATTTAACATATGTTTTTGGGTTTTTAACACATGTTTACAAAAACACCACATTGTATATATTTATTTTGAGTCTAAAAACAAAATGTATTGGCAATGGGAGTGTACGGGTGTCTATTCGTGTAGTTATGTATGTGATCGCGTGTGTGGTATGTGTGTGTGTGTCTGTGTGTGTGTGTATATATATATATATGTATGTATGTTCACAAGCATTCTCAACACATATTCAAGTGTTAGCCGATTATTTCCCTTGCAACTAATGTATGTGTGCATGGTCGAAGGTTTTTGGGTTCGGGTGACCATGTTCTAGCCATGATTAATGAGAAATATACAAAGGAAATCAAGATGTCTTACCACAAAATGAATGTAGAGAAACCGAATGAATTGTGATTTGTTCCAGCCGAGTACCTCTTCTCCAAAGCTCTTAGTGCTCGATCAAGGGTCAATGAAGATTGGTAGAGGTGTGTTGATGATCGAAACAAGTGGGATAGGGTGTTATGGTTTCTGCCGAGTGGTAGGATCCAAGATTGGTGAGTTTTGCTTGGTGTGGTGATGTCTAGATGTTATGTGCACACTTAGAGGCCTTGGGCCTGTTTATATACACGACGAGAGAGAGAGAGAGAGAGAGAGAGAGAGAGAGAGAGAGATGGAGAGGTGTAGAGAGTTAAAACTTATAGTGGCAAGTCAAACTCCATGAAATTTGGTGATGAAAAAGGTGTTTTCTAAAAGTGTATAAGTAGATGACTTAGGAAATGAACATGCTTTGTCTTAGAAATGTAAGGGCCAGTTATTATTTTATTGGAGGATGTTTTGGGAAGTCAAAACTACATAGATCCATGGAATGAAGGGATAAGGTGTGTTGTTAGTGAAAGACATAGGTTATTGTGATCATGGGAGGATGATGGTGTGTTTGTTTGTGTAGGGCGGCCTAGGGCCGATTATGGGGAAGAGATTTGTGGGTTTTGGGTAGTCAACGTGGATGAGAATGGATTGTAGGGTGGCCATAGTTCCATGTTAGGGTAATACATAGGATTTTATGATGTGAAAGTATGCGTGTGAGCATGAGCCGTGTGTGTGTGGATGTTCATGTTGTGTCTTGTACATGTATTCATGCTCTTATCCATGTATAAGCCATATATGTATACATAGATGTAGGTATCCTAGGTTAGCCATGTTTTATCTCTACACATACACACGTTCGTGTGTGTGTGTGTGTTCAATTGTTTTGTTTGAGATGTTATCACTTGTGTTGATATTGTAGAGGACATAGAGTGATATGTACACGGTGTTCACCTAGTGGATTAACCTTATATTGTCAAGTGTTTTAATGTGTAGGCCGATTGTACATGAGTCCATATATGCACATATTTTCAAGACTCGTTTAACTAACACACTTGTTAAGATCAATTGGTATATGTCCATGTATGAATGTCCTTGTGTTTCGGCTTAGATTTCACATATGGAGCTAGTGAAATGTTATTGACATTGTGTTATCCTCACATTATGTCATGTGTTAATTCTCTTCTAAACATGTGTTGATTTGTTTTGCTAACTCATGTTACATATGTTTTAACTAATGATTGGTGGAATTCCATGATTTCATGTGATGAGCATTCACAGAATATTTTCATGAATGTCTGGGTTTGCATGGGTATACGGTTCATTGGAATGGATTCCTAAGTTACCATAGGTCTTGCTAGACTCGGGGTGACACATGTATTGTAATAAAATGTATAATGCATAACTGGTATTGACAAAATGGTGAGAGTGTGTACGAATCTTAACAGGAAATCTGGCGGGTGTCACACTATTCAAGTTTCATCATCGAATTCGAACTATGAGAATGTTTTTGATCGATTTGTTGTTGAAAACCCTAGTTTTTCTTATCGTCTCTGCTGCACTGATATGAAAAGGATGAATAAATTAGTTGCAGATACGAATGGGTTTAAAATGAAGTCGAGAATGCGAATGGATAATATGGCTTACGAATGGAACTTAAATCATACGAATGGAATCATTTAATGTGAATGAAAGAGGATTTTTTGTGATTTCATGCGAATGAAAATGCGTTTATTAGAATGTGGATAATAATTAACGCGGATAGGAGCTGAATTGGAAGCCAATGTTATGAATGAAAATTCTATTATGAGAATAGAGGTGGTATGAAATTCATATAATACGAATGGACAGTATTATATGCGAATAAAAATCATTATGTGCGATTTGATGATATTAAATACGAATGAGAATTAAGAATATTGGATTATGTGCACATGAAGAAATATATATATACACACACACACACACACACACACATATATATATATATATATATATATAAGAATGAATTTAGTGGTTACAAATGGAAATGGAAAATTTTGGAAATTGTACAAATGAAGTTTAATATTATATACGAATGGAATAATTGTATTCTGTGCAAATGGTAAATTATTATAAGAAGGTTCTTCATTCATCAGTTGTTATGAGGATCATTCTTGATGAAGACAAAATGAGGACTTTTACAAATGTGAATGTTTTTATTTAGTCGCATCAAGGAGTTGAAAGAAAAATTGAAAGGTTCGAATTCAAATTAATCCGGTATTGAGTGTTCAACTGTTAATCACTTGTTCAACTTTAATGTGTGATATTTCGGGAAGATGTGTTCTGGCTCTTCATCAAGGATACTAGTTTATTCTGGTTTGCTTCTTTACACAAAGTTCAAGCGTGGGATAGCTTCATTATAAGGTTTTGAGCTTAAACACTCGAAATACTTCATCAAGGCTACGAGGTATTCCAGTTGGTTCTTTATAAGAGTTCAAGAACGTCGGACTAAAATATAGTGTCAGATCTAATGATTGTCACAGTTTTGTTTCTGATCAGGTTGTTATGATGATAAAATGTTATCTTGTGGGGTAGTCAAGAAAATCAAGAGTACTGAGGTACGATGATCTGATTCAGATGACTATTATGGGCCAAAATGGATAGATTTTATTCCGCAAGTTGTGAATAGTCAACGCTGTTCCAGTGTGATTGGGGAAACTTATTCAGATAGAAGAATGTGTTTATGCAATCACAGTCAGCACAGATGAAGATTTTCAATGAAGAATGTTTTACTTATACTCAATGCAGAGGTGCTTGTATTGAGGCGGAGATCTGTGATAATTGACTTAGATGTGCAAGATGTATTCAGCTTTCGCCAGCAATGTCCAAGGGGGGGACTGTTGATGCACTTTGTATGTGGTTGTCGCTGTCGAACAGACTAGGGTTGAGTCGTAGCTGAATATTGTGTAATACATGATATTGTGGTGATCCATAAGGGCATTTATGGATCTTATGGAATTGTTATTATGGGCCATGCGAATAAGTTATCAAATATGTGAATGAGTCTTCATGACAACGCATTCGCACACTATTAAAGTCATTCGCACAATCGAATATGCGAATGGGATTTCATCACTATGGTCTATAAATAGCAATCACATGTTTAGGTTTCATTAAGATTGTGAGTTTATTCTTTGAATACTCTCTAGGGGAGATCATGCCCGATCTCCCATGGCCCCGAGATAGATGTTTAGCCTACTGATGACAGTGTCTGTAACCGTATCTGATATAATACGAATCTGTGTTGACGTGGTTTTCATCTATTTCTGTATCATCTCCAATCTCCATCTAAAACTAATCTTTTACTGTTTAATGATCCGGAAAACAGTTCGAAATCGTTTTCACATCTTGTTCACAACCTAATTATCCAGTAACATGTCATAGGTCCTTATCTCACTAACCAAAGCTATGAACTGTTGAATCTGGTTATCAAAAGTTTTACCAGGATAATGATTGAACATATTGAAACGTTGGCTCAACATCTCCTTCATGTTTTTCTTCATCTCTTCATTACCCTTATACATAGCAATGAGAGCATCCCACAGTTCCTTAGCAGACTTTTCTTTAACACCAACATCTATTTTAGGAGCTAATACACAATGTAACATACCTAGTGCCTTCTCACCAATGTCAACTTTCTCTCGATCATCATCATCATACATTGTTTTAGGCTTGATTACGGTAGTTCCCTTCTCCTCATCGACAATGTAAGTGAGAATAGTCGGTCCTTTGCAAATAGACCTCCAAGCCTTTACATCTTTTATCTTCATGTGTTGGATAAACCGAAACTTCCATTCTAAAAATAACCCCCCAATAGTAGCCCAAGGATCCTGTTGTTTGTTCCAATTATGTTATCAAGTTTTTGGTTGACGGTTGCAGCATTAGTCATCACTGTTTGTTGTGAATCGAATCCATTTGGTGAAAAGTTATAAGATATTAGTAAAATTTAAGATTAATTTTAATAAACAGTTTAATATGGGTCCGATTGACCAAATTCCTCAAATCATCCAAAAGATTCCCAAGGAGTCGCACACAAATATATAGGTCGCACACGGTGAATTTTGGGCTAACTGGTTGGGCCGTACACACTGATTTAGGTTGCACATAGAATGATTGGGCCGCACACAAGCTGACTGGGTCATACACATCTGATGGGCTGAGCAAATGGGTCGCACACAACAGAACATGATCGTACATTCTGTAGTTGAGCCGCACACTTAGTTTATGGGTCGTACACAGCCCAAACAAATGTCACACACTTGGAAGGCAAACAACCATTATTCGCACACTAGCTTATTAGGTCGCACACGTCCAAGAGTTGGTTGATGAGATCCAAAAATATTAGAGTAGATTTGGCTGCAAAATTTTGAATCCCTTCCAAATCTTTTGCTACCAAATTCCCAAAAATCAAGCAAACACCAAAAAATTCTGCCAAAATCAATTGAATATCAAGTTTTTAACAAGAAATTTTTGTTCTTCCATAACCAACGCCGAATTAACCTGTAAATCAAAACAAACACCAACACACCAAAACTGTTAATCTAAACAAATCAAATAAGATAAAAGAAAACCACCTTTTATTGAAACTTCAGATTTGTAATCTTCTTGTTTCCGAGTGATATCAAACTGAGCCCTTGAATAGCTTCAGTGGCTTTGATACCAATTGTAAGTCCTGAAATCTCTCATGATATCACTCAAATCACTCTCGAGTGTGAAAAACTAATGAATGATCAACAAGTAAACACAAACATGATTGAATTCCTTAACAAACTTGCCCACGAGAGAACTCGTCGTGTACAAGGATCACACAAAACACAAAGAAAATAATAAAAGCAATCAACCCTACTAACTAAAACTATCCTCCTATTCATAACATATAGGAGGCGGTTCTATAATGGGTCGAACTATGTTAGCATATCCAATCCCAAACCCGTACACCAACCTACTAAGCCTAATTAGCTATGACAAACTTAAACCTACTAATCTAGACCTTACAACTAGGTCTGCACATATCTAGATGCAACAGAAGCACAACTGGGACATCCCCAGATGGATCGACAATATAAAGACCCGAAACCTCAGACTTTGGTAATCTGTCCAAACAAGATTTAAGACCATACGATCATACGTCTATGATGTGTTGCCCACACAATACCTAGTCTGTTATGGTTATATTATATTTTGACCGAGTATGTTGTGTAGTTTGCAAACTGGTACATCACATGATGGAGATGCAATCATACTTAGCATTTAAGTTCTCTGTTTTATGTTAAGTATGACCGACTAGGAGTTGATGTATTATGATTTCCACTTTTTCGTACCATAATATCGATTTTCGAATATTTTTATTGGTTTTGGATTTTTCTGAGGATACATTCCCCTAAATTTGTGCTTGAAATTGAAAATTAAAAGAACTAAAATAAAAAAAATATAGAACAAGTTTATTTACAATTGAAGAAAAATATTTTTGTTACCCAGATTAGTCCCCGGATTGGACCATTTTGAGAAGGTCCAAGAGTGCATGAAAACGAGCTCGATCAACATGTTTTGTGAACATATCCGCGACATTGTCATTAGTGTGATTCTGTTCCATTAAAATAAGACTCTGGTTGTACAAGTCATGAATAAAGTATTCTTTTATGGCAATGTGATTTTATACTATATGGATTGCACCATCATTATCACAGTATGTAAGAGTTTGAGAGAAATCCAAACCATATCCACCAGTTGGTGTTGAATCCATATCACCTGTGAACAACAAGCTAAAGACGACACATACTTAGCCTCTGCAGTTGAAACAAAGATTGTATGTTGCTTCTTGCACTACCATGTAATGAGTCGGTCCCCTAGATACTAACACCCAACAGATGTAGATTTTCTGTCAGTGTCACATGCTGCAAAATCACTGTCAGTAAAGACATACAAATTAAAAGGAGAATCTCTAGGATACGAAAGACCAAGTCTAGGTTTCCCTTTAAGGTATCTAAATATTCTCTTTACAACATTTAAATGAGAGACTCTATGAGAAGCCTGATATCATGCACACTAACACACAACAAACATGATGTCTAGTCTGCTGGCAGTCAGGTACATCAAAGAACCAATCATGGATTGGTATAAGGTTTCTTCAAATGCTTCGCCCTCCAGATCTTGAGTTAGAACTGGTCTCTTTGCCATAGGGGTTTCTTCCGACATAGCCTCTTGTAACTTGAACTTGGCAAGAATGTCATCCATGTATTTTCCTTGATGAATCAGCATCCCTTTGGAATCTTGACTAACGTAGAAGCCCAGAAAGCAAGTCATTTCACCCAAAGAACTCGTCTCAAATTGCTTCTTCATAGCCTCCTCAAATTATTTATAGAGTCCATCACTAGTGAACCCAAAGATGATGTCATTCACATAGATCTGCACCAAAATCTGGGTTCACCAATCTCCATACTAGTTTAGTTCATCCTGCATTCACCCAACTGGGTTCATACAGAGCAACAACAGTTGTTTTAGGCTCTATCTATGAGATGAGACAAGAATACAGGAACTTGTTGATGTCTCCAGTTTGACTTCTAGAGAGGACCACAGGCTCTACCGGGCAAATCACATTCTCCAAAGGATGGTTTCGTTGAATGCTTGTAGCAACAGTAGATTCTGGCACATTAGATGTTGGAGATAGATTTGTTAGATTATCAGTTAAAACTTATTCTTGTTCTTCAACAACAAGTTATTCAACAAAGTCATCCACAACATAATCCTCAGGGATAGGATCATGAAAGAAGAAATCATTATGTTCAACGGATGGATTTTCATTATCTGTCTGATCTGAGGCTTCCTCTTCATGGTTGTAGGAATCTATGTAGGTATTGGTTAATTCTTCCTGAATAACAGGTGCAGTTGCTGAAGATGAGGTCTTGAATGAATCATCCCCCTCAACATCAACATCATGTTCAATATAGAGTGAGGATCCAGGAGCACTTCTTGATGTACCCGTGTTATCTGCAGAACCACTAGGAAACACATCATCAAAAAGATTAAAAGAACAAAATAAAGCAGCATAGTTAAAAACAAAATATGGCCTGATTCCAACATCTGTTTTATTTTCCTCAAGGCACTGCATATCAAACCATTCCATGACTTCCCTTGTTCGCTTGTTGTACACCCTGTATGTATTCTTGCCAGCATAACCAACAAAGTAGCATTCATCAGCCTTAAGGTTGAACTATGGTGTAGCATCCAAATGTAGTAAGGTGCATGGACAACCGAAATATTTAAAGTGACCAAGAGAGAGTTTTTCACCAAATAGGACTTCATAGGGCGTTTTTCATATGTGCCTTGTTTACTAGAATTCGTTTCTACACCTAGCATGCTGTGTTCACAGCTTCAACCCAGAAGAATTAGGAAGCTTATAGTCACACAGCTTAGTTCGAGCTGCTTCAATAAGGGTGCGATTCCATCTTTCAGCAACCCCATTTTGCTATGGAGTTCTTGCAACACTAAATTGCCTAGCAATCCCTTTTTAGCACAAAAGTGATTTAACTATGCATTCTTGAATTCAGTTCCATTGTCGCAAATTTGCGAGACACTTAAAAGGCTATGCTTCAACTCGGGAACATAATTGACATTTTTGGAGCAGAGGGCACCATTCCTTACAGTGTCTTTACGGGTTATCTGACCCATCTCACCTCCCGCAAAAGAGATAAATCCTCCATTGAAATTCTCAATGTCATAAAGCTAGAATATGTCTCCAGTCATGTGTCTGGAACAACCACTATCAATATACCCTAGTTTAATGATAGTCCTCCATAGGCGTTCCTGCACATGAGGGGGGATCAGTTAGATTTCGGTACTCAGGCTATAGTGGATATGGGTAATCCATTTTCATTAATGAAAGACACACTCATCCAAATCGTATTATTGTTAGAAGAACTGGTAGGTGTCTTATCACTAGAACATGAAGATGATTGAGTAGGTGATTGAACAAGGCTTTTGGGTTTCCAAAATTGTTTTTTTTAATGATGGTTTTCTAAACCTAGACCTATTGAGTGTCCTTTTGAATTTGTGAAAGCTCTCTTTCCTGTTTTAATCATTTTGCCTTGTTCCAATCTCCATCGGAAGACTTCACCTTGGAACGAACACTCTTTACTTGTTTTAGTTTTTCTACCTTGACTTGTTCAGAGTGTGTTTCATTCCCTTTTGGAGCCTTCTGAGGTTTTTCTTCTTTGAGTTTAGCTGGACGATGCAAAGAATTTCATGCTATATGACCAGCGATTCCACATGTGTAGCAGATCTATCGCTTCACATGTGGTTTCGCTGGTGATCTGTCAACCTTTTCAGTACCTGAAGACCTATATGAACCCTGAGGTCTTAATGCAACTAATTATTTTGATCCCTTCCCTGTGAAATTTTGTGTTTATTTTTAGAAGATTTAGCATTCAAATCAACATCACATGCAATAGTACCAAACATGATTTTCATAGCTGGATTAGGTGTAACATACTTAGTCTGATCATCCTTTCCAGCTAGTTTTACCAACAGATTTCTATAAACATCATATGTATTTTGTAAAACCGTAGAATTTAAACCATCAAAAATAGAATCAAAACAATTATTTGAACATTCGTTGCTCTTTAAAATAGATTCCACACAACTAGAAGCATTTGCAGAAATTGTAAATGTTAAAATTTTCATAAATTAAAGAATTATTTTTCTGAATTTATTTCCTAAAACAAATCCATCATCCTCCTCATTCTCACCCGATCTTCTATTATCACTTCTCCTACAGATGAAGTAATAGGATTAGTAACTGGAATTTCTTCAACAATAGTGTCCATTGGAGTGGTGGCACTTGTGCTACCAGTTTCGACTAGCACTTGTTCAACAGAAGGAACATCATTTGATTCAGTTGAAGCTATTAATTCAATGATGTTTTGTGAATCAACTGAACATATTGCTGTTGGTGTTGGGTCAGATACTCCAGATGACTCACTAATAGATTCAACATATTCATTTGATTTTGAATTTTCACAATCAATTGTTTCTGAAGACTCACATGTAGAGTCAGATGTTGTAACTGACTCAACTGAACTTTTTAACTTCAATTGCTTGATGAACTTAGCCAGATTTTTCACCATTGCAAACGCATAGGTCATGGATGAGTTTACAGTTTTGGTCTCTTCAGGTGGTTTCTTAAAAGAAATTTGTTCATCGTTACTCAAAACTTGAAAATGTTTATCAATTTCAGCATTCTTTTCAAAACTCAATGTCTCGGACTGTTTTGAGACATCCTGGGGTTTCACAAAAACACCATTAGATTTTGGTTTTGACAATTTAATTTCAGTTTTATCAGGTTTCAAAATCTTTGTTTTCGTGGACTTGGTTGGCTTGATTTTTTTTATATTCCCCCACCCCTATAAACCATATCAGGAATGGCATATATCTCCTCATAAGTCATGGGAATATTGGTGTAGGAATGATTGTATGTTGGAGGAATACTCATATATCCTAGACCCTTATCCATGACTTCCTTTTCACTTAACTCTTTTTCAACCTTTTCACTTGAATAGTTTGAAAATTAAAATAAGCATTTTCAAATTTAGATTTTAATGATTCAAGTTCAGTAGATAATTTTTCAGAAAGATCTTTGAAATGTAGATGCCTACATTTTTCATCACTTAATCATTTTTCAATTTTCGGATATCACATTTTTGTGCCTCAACTATATCCTTATATCCTGAAAATTTCTTTTAAATACGATGCACATTAGATTTGGATAATTGAAGTTGCATGACTAATGAGTTAGCTTGTTCTTTATAGCCTTTTACCTTTTCCCTGCATTCATTAGTACAAAAACATCATCGATACATACCTCAATATGAGGGGGGTGAAGTTGCCATGAAAGCCTAATAGATCGTGTCCTCCTTGATCTGAAGATCCAACATTTGAGCAGACTAATCGAAGCCTCCTACATCTTGAGCCACCAATGCATTGTTAGAATTAGAGGTTGATGTTGATGCAGTTGTACCAAAACTAGCAGTAGTGGCAGGCCTTGGAGCCAAATTAGCAGTCACCGTAATGTTTGCATCTGGTCTTTCCCGCTTTGGCTGTTTACAGTCACCAGCATAGTGTCCCGGATTGTGGCAATTAAAACACCTCATCCTTGATTTGTTCCATCCCAGGTTCTTGTTCATTCCCTCCTAGTTGTTCTTTCCAATTTTCTTGATAAAATTCTTTGCACGAAACACAGCCATCGCCAACTTCCATGTGATGTCCAAATCTCTTCAATATCATCAGGATGGACCTCATCTAGTTCCCGAGTTCCAATATTGTTGGTAGTAAGCTTTCCTACAGCAAAAGCATTATATCAATTCATAAAACCAGCCAAGAGTGCCAAATTGCTCTCAACATCTTTAAGTATAACAGTGGGTGCTAGAGCAATGGATGAAGAACTTGAAGCGAGTGAAGCAACAGCAACGGGTCTAGCATGAGTAGTTGATACAAAAGCTATGTTAGAAGATACGAACCCAGGATGGGATGACCCGCAAACAGGATATGATGACCCACTAAAATGGTACATCTGAAAGGAGCTACCACCTTGGTGAGACATAAGAGTTGTGTTTGAAGATCCAGCATTGTTGTAACTGGTGGTGTGATTGAGGTACCTTTGTTGGTTATCCTTTTCATACGATTTCAGAAGTGAAATCAACTCAGCTAGATTCATCCTTGTCAGATCTTTGGTCCTCTTGATAAATGTCACAATTGTATCCCAATTTCTAGGAAGACCATTGAGTAGCTTCTTGTTGACAACTGAGTTCTCTAGCATCATATAATGTGTCCTCATCTCACTAATTAGTGCAATAAACTTTGAATCTGATTTTCAAATGTCTCTCCAGCGAAATGATTGAACATGTTAAAATGCTAATTGAGCATTTTGATGTGTGAAATGTGTAGTAATAAATCGGTCAAGTTTTAAAAATGGAAAAACCTACAAAACCACACACTAACGGCAAGTGTACCGGTCGCAGTGTAGCAGAGCAAGTAAGTCCGAGTATCGAACCGTGGACACAATATGGCGACTCTCGGTACTACACCTCTGTCGACTCCTAGCCTATTAAATTGGATTTTTGAGAAAATATATTTTTAAACTAAATAAATAAATAAAACAACTATATTTACTAAGACAGAAACACAAGCAGGAACAGGAAGCAGAACAGACAGCTTGGAAACTAGAGAGAAACTCAGATAATATGGAAAACAACTACCTAGGTCTAGAATCTTACCCGCAACTCACAGCGCTCGGAAATGGATAATGGAATGGCTACCAGGTTCCTAAAAATACGACTGACTCAAGAAAACCTAAAGAATGCTAGATCACCTCCCGGTCTCACTAACATCTCTTGGAAAATCCTAAGGGACGTGTAAATCACCGGTTACTAGTTCGGATCACCTTCCGGTCTCACCTCACTAGGGAATGCTAAGGTACTCTAAAGACTCGCTCACCTCCTGGTCTCGCTAATCTCAACACACCCGAAAGTGTGAAGGAGTTATCTAAGATTGTTGAAAAAAACTCGAATTTGCTAGGGAAGCTAAGGTAAATAAGTAAGGATCTCCTCCCGGTCTCACATATACCCAAAACCTAAGAACTAGACAAACCGACACTCTATCTCCTCCCGGTCTCAAGAGTGGCAAAAAACTAATTTCAAAGGCTTACAAGGTTGCTAATAGGGTTATCTAAGACAAGAAACCTCTAGATTACACCACTAACACGAAGTCTATGGAAAATCACGTAAAAACTCTAGATCTTGAAACTACTAAAGTAACAAACTAGAGAAAAACGCAAAGCAACAATCAAGCAAACCGATTACTAAAAGTATTCATACGCAATTTTATCAACAACACAAAAATATTTTACCAAAACATTATGCCAAAAATAATATTATCCAACCCGAACGTCAAAAGTCACGAAATAATCATCAATACGACCTAGGTAGCGTAAATGTTTAGCTACTCATCATGTTCAACATGTCAAACACATAAAAATAAATAGTAAACATGACTAAAGAAATATATAAAACGAAAGAACAATGGTTCAAAAACATAAAAAGTATTAGAGTCGAACCCAAAGCACTTCGTATAAATAAATCTTGGTCTCCAAAGCTTCAAAAATAATTTCTAAACTCTCCAATTCAAAAGCTGTTGCTATCCTCTCCTGCTCCAATGGCGGCTGTCGATGTTGCTTTCTTCCTCTTGCCGCTCCTCCCGATGCTTATTATCTCCCCGTAGGTTTATTTGTTTATAAACTATTTTTTTTTTGGCCCGAAAACCAACCTCCAACATTCTACTTTCTTTGTTTTATTATTTTCCTTGTCTTAGGCCACGATGCCTTTATTATTATTATCAAATTATTATTATTATTATTATTATTATTATTATTATTATTATTATTATTATTTTTACTATTATTAATAGTAGTACTAGTATACTTCAAGCTCGCATCTCGGGTGTTCTTGGCTCGACCAAAGTTTCTCGTTTACGCTTTAATGTTCATAAACACCCCCTCTCAAGTGTTGGTGTCTCGATTAAAATTCTTTCACTTTGAGCTCATTTTCTCCAAACACCTATAAAATAATAAAATATATAAATACATAATAAAAACAACATGAAATGACTAAAAATCTGATCAAATAATATACAAAATACATAGGAAATTAGATGTGTTTTGCAACACATCAAACATCCCCACACTTAAAACTTTTGCGTCCCGAAAAAGAATTATACAAAATCCCAGACAACATTTTCAATAAAGCACTTAACAAAAACGATAGCATCAAACAAGGTCAAAAGCAGGTTACGAAGTCAACAAGCATAACAGTTTCACAAGACTTACATCGTTCAAAAGGCTGACTAGTCAAGATGATTCAATTTTAAAAACAAGGCCTACCTAGTCAAGCTTCACTTACTTTCAAGCTACCGACTATGCATCTGTAAGCACCCCTCACAATATCACTCATCTCTCGGTTATATATTTATTTGGAGTGAATCTCTCAAAACCGAACTATGAAGCAAAATTATCATAAGCTTGTACGTCAATCAAATCTCCACCTAATTGCTAACACTAACACAAATCAAGAGGACTTCGAAAGGGTAGGCAAGGGTTAAAGGTAGGGTATTTTGTTGGGAAAATTGGCTAAAAAGAAAAATAAGAGATAAACCGGACAAACCATAAACAAATAAACTCTAACTCTTTGGTCTTTTCGACCCACAACCTTTATTCTATTTTTTTTCTTTTCTCAACCTTTTTCATATATTTTTTTTCTTTTTTTTTCAGTTTTTTTTTTTTTGGTGTGTCAGCTACTCTTTATGCTGATATATTTTTCTCTTTTTTTTTTCACATTACATAAATATATACAATCCGGTAATCAATATAAAATAAAATGGGTGACAAACGAAAGGTTTAGGCTCAAAGTGGTTTCTAAAGGTAAAATGGGGAAATGGGTCAAATAACAAAAACAAACGAAAAGGCTAAACAAAAATGGGTAATCCTAATGCCTCTATCATATTTGTGTCGAGTCTAAGCTTATGGTCTCAAAATGCATCAAAACGCACAAGTTCTAAAATAATGCAACAAAGTCGGTATATCACACATGAAACGAAAATAGTGAATATTTATATATAATATTTAAAGGCTCAAAACTCACTGTCATGTGGAAATAAGGGTTACCGATACTAGCAAGTGCAAAACCAGTTAACCATTCAGCTTGATCCACTATCCCAGGCACCCCAAACATTTTATTAAAAACAACTCAGTCAAGCCTACTATCCCGCAACTTAAAGAAACATATGCTAAGACCCGTAAACCAGACAATTGACCCCGCTTTTAACCGACGTATTACATTGAAAAGGATTGTTTACTACGCGCAAAAAGGATCGGGACTAACACAAAACCAACTTTTTTTTTCTTTTTTTTAATTTTTTTTTGTTTTTTTTTACGCAACCTACAACTGAGCGAAATAAAAATGAAGTTTCCCATCCCCACACTTAGAAAGGCACAGTGTCCTCAATGTGCTCCAAGATACAACGCAGACTAAAAATAAAAATACAAAAATAAAGAAGAAACGAAAAAAAAATATAACAAAATAAACGGAACGAACTCCCCTGGAATATGTGGCAATAGCTCGCAGAAAGTGTCTCGTCCGTTCAACATCTACAGCCGTATAGCATTTCCTTCGCGGCCATAGTCGGAATCCTACAAAAATAAACTAAAAAGAAAATGAAAGTAAAATTACTCATTGACAAGTGAGATGCCTGTTTACAAAAAATAATTTTAAGATCGACCCCACCCGAATGGAGATTGAGTACGGGCGGGGGAGATCCAACAGTGAAAAAGGCCAAGGCAATCCCACACGACTTGATAAACTAAAAAAAAATAAAATAAAAAAATAAAATAAAGAAGAATGAAAATAAAATAAAATACAAACATACATGGCAGATGATGATACACAACTCTACACTTGGGTTTTAACCCAAGTTCAATCAGGTGGCTTCTCTTTTATCCACCCTTTATCCAACCCGTTTAATTCAGATCGTTCACCATTTTTCGTCAAAAAACGAATGGTGAATCTAGAATAACGTTTGAAAATTTCAAACGGGTCAGAGCACCTATATCTAGACTTACCTGGACCAAACTTTATATGTGGCATTTGATGAGGGGCATGGTCCATGTGACTGTGAACCCTCTCCCGTGATGGTGGCGGCACGGGCGGGCAATCCTGAATGTGTCGAGGTGGTTTGATCTCCTTCTTTGTTACCACCTCCTCATCTTCTTTCTCGTTTGGTGTATTGATCTCCGTTGTTGGCATACCTGCAAGTAAAGTTTCTAAAAATAGTAGATCACCAACATGATCAAATTCTTGAAGAATTGGTAAATCTACCAACTCATCACCAAACTCGTCCTCCCAAGATGGTATATGCATATCTTCTTCGTCATCTCCCATCTTGTTCTCCTTCTCAATAACCTCTTCAATCACCCCGACGTCTTCTTCAACCTCACTATCACCCCGAAAATCATCTTCAATGGGTTCTTGTTGGACCGAAGGTGGGACTTCTTCGTCCATTATCGTCTCCGGTTCTGGAGTGATATCATATGGCTGTAAGTATGGATTTTCCCCTTCATACCAATTTACAAAGATCCTTGGTACTGAAGAGGCAAGAAAACTATCGGGCTCCCTCCAAATAGGCATATAGTGATTTTGTATTTGTGTGTAGATGCCTTCTTCATTGTAACCGGCCTGGTCGCGCTCTCTTATGTAGTCTGCTACAGTCTTTCTTCCACTAGCATCTGGCATTCTAAAAATCTTACTGTAAACAGACACTAAACAAACAGATCACGGACACCAGATAGAGAAAATATATAAAAAATAAAAATAAATAAATAAATAAAAATAAAGAGAAGAAAAATAAATAAAAATATCTACAAAATGACTAGATCCCCGACTCGGGTCGTCCTCGAAAGCGCACTGTGTCCCCGGCAACGGCGCCAAAAACTTGATGTGTGAAATGTGTAGTAATAAATCGGTCAAGTTTTAAAAATGGAAAAACCTACAAAACCACACACTAACGGCAAGTGTACCGGTCGCAGTGTAGCAGAGCAAGTAAGTCCGAGTATCGAACCGTGGACACAATATGGCGACTCTCGGTACTACACCTCTGTCGACTCCTAGCCTATTAATTTGGATTTTTGAGAAAATATATTTTAAACTAAATAAATAAATAAAACAATTATATTTACTAAGACAGAAACACAAGCAGGAACAGGAAGCAGAACAGACAGCTTGGAAACTAGAGAGAAACTCAGATAATATGGAAAACAACTACCTAGGTCTAGAATCTTACCCGCAACTCACAGCGCTCGGAAATGGATAATGGAATGGCTACCAGGTTCCTAAAAATACGACTGACTCAAGAAAACCTAAAGAATGCTAGATCACCTCCCGGTCTCAATAACATCTCTTGGAAAATCCTAAGGGACGTGTAAATCACCGGTTACTAGTTCGGATCACCTTCCGGTCTCACCTCACTAGGGAATGCTAAGGTACTCTAAAGACTCGCTCACCTCCCGGTCTCGCTAATCTCAACACACCCGAAAGTGTGAAGGAGTTATCTAAGATTGTTGACAAAAACTCGAATTTGCTAGGGAAGCTAAGGTAAATAAGTAAGGATCTCCTCCCGGTCTCACCTATACCCAAAACCTAAGAACTAGACAAACCGACACTCTATCTCCTCCCGGTCTCAAGAGTGGCAAAACACTAATTTCAAAGGCTTACAAGGTTGCTAATAGGGTTATCTAAGACAAGAAACCTCTAGATTACACCACTAACACGAAGTCTATGGAAAATCACGTAAAAACTCTAGATCTTGAAACTACTAAAGTAACAAACTAGAGAAAAACGCAAAGCAACAATCAAGCAAACCGATTACTAAAAGTATTCATACGCAATTTTATCAACAACACAAAAATATTTTACCAAAACATTATGCCAAAAATAATATTATCCAGCCCGAACGTCAAAAGTCACGAAATAATCATCAATACGACCTAGGTAGCGTAAATGTTTAGCTACTCATCATGTTCAACATGTCAAACACATAAAAATAAATAGTAAACATGACTAAAGAAATATATAAAACGAAAGAACAATGGTTCAAAAACATAAAAAGTATTAGAGTCGAACCCAAAGCACTTCGTATAAATAAATCTTGGTCTCCAAAGCTTCAAAAATAATTTCTAAACTCTCCAATTCAAAAGCTGCTGCTATCCTCTCCTGCTCCAATGGCGGCTGTCGATGTTGCTTTCTTCCTCTTGCCGCTCCTCCCGATGCTTATTATCTCCCCGTAGGTTTATTTGTTTATAAACTATTTTTTTTTTGGCCCGAAAACCAACCTCCAACATTCTACTTTCTTTGTTTTATTATTTTCCTTGTCTTAGGCCACGATGCCTTTATTATTATTATCAAATTATTATTATTATTATTATTATTATTATTATTATTATTATTATTATTAGTAGTACTAGTATACTTCAATGTAGTTTCTCAGCTGCAGTGTGGAATAATGTTTGGAGTTGGTGTAATCTTTATGGATGGGGACCAGGGTCGATTGATGATATGATGAAGTTGCATAACATGGCGACCAACTCGAAATGGGAAAGGAAAATATTGAGAGGTATTATCATGATTACTTGTTGGACGATTTGGAAGGAACGAAACAAGAAGGTTTTTCACAACTCGACACCTAGAGTGATGGAGATAGTCGCTACTGTGAAGGCTTGTTCATTTTTTTGGTTAAAGTATCATTCTAGATTTAAGGATGTGAATTGGATTGATTGGGTTAAATACCCTCTGTATATGTTGTAATTATGTTTGGTGTGGCGGGTCTTGATTAGAGATCTCGTCGTTTTTTTATGAAAGTTTATGTTTCAAAAAAAAAAGTATACTTCAAGCTCGCATCTCGGGTGTTCTTGGCTCGACCAAAGTTTCTCGTTTACGCTTCAATGTTCATAAACACCCCCTCTCAAGTGTTGGTGTCTCGATTAAAATTCTTTCATTTTGAGCTCATTTTCTCCAAACACCTATAAAATAATAAAATACATAAATACATAATAAAAACAACATGAAATGACTAAAAATCTGATCAAATAATATACAAAATACATAGGAAATTAGATGTGTTTTGCAACACATCACATTTCCTTCTTGCTCTCTTTCATCTCTTCATTTCACTCATACATAGCAACGAGAGCTCCCACAATTCCTTAGCTGATTTTCCTTCACGAACACCAATGTCAATTTCTGTAACCAAGGCACTACGTAGCATAGCAAGTGCCTTGTCATTGATCTCAGTCTTTTCATAGTCCTCTTCCTTATAGGCGGAGACGGGTTTCCCAGCAGTTGTACCCTTTTCTTCATCAACGACATAGGTGATCACAATTGGTCCCCTGTAGATTGACCTCTAGGCTTTTTGGTCCTTAATTTTGATGCGCTGGATGAATCAAAATTTCTATTTAGAAAATGATCCCCCAAAAATAGCCAACGAATCCTGTTACTACTCCGAATGATGTTGTCCAAGTCTTAGTTAATTGCAGTACTGTCAGTTAACGAGGTTTGATTAGTTAAATCCATAACTGAAAGAAAATAAATATTATTAATATTTAAATGTTTTAAAGATTAAACAGTTGATATGGGTCCAAATTTTAGTCCTCAAAATAATCACAGTTCACGTCCACGTCAAATGTCCACAATGGTCGTACACACAAGCAAAAATGAGACTAAGGGTTGTTGAGCTGAACACAAATTGATTTTCTTGATTTGGTCGCACACAGCTGGATTAGGTCACCCACGCATATTTTGGGTCGTACAAATAGATTGGGCCGCACACCAATGTAATGGTACACAAATGAATTGGGCCGTATACAAATGAATTGGGCCATACACAGATGAATCAGGCCGCACACTTTGTAGTTTGGTTTGTACACTACCAATCTGGGCCGTGTACTTCCAAAATGGGTCCTACACTCTTTAGTATGGGCCGTAAACTCATATTTTGGGTTGTACACTCAAAATCTTAGCCCGTACACTGATTCAGCACATAAACCACAGTCGTACACAAGAATTCCTATCTGCACACATCCACAAAATCTGTTTTTGAGATTTGAAGGTCAAGGAATTGGTTCGATCTTCTAATCACAATGACGTAACCTTTGTCCATCCCGTCTTTCGTACCCCATCCACCAACTCCTGAGTGTGACGAAAAGGTCCAGTTAGTCTTAAACAAAACTATAATTGGGTAACAGCCTTCCGAAACATCTAATGGCTACTCCTCATCACCATTATAAGCGTAGTTGGGATAATTTTGGTGAACGCCTTCGTATCCATTATTCGAATAGCCGCGTTGTGCGTACGAGTCCTCCACGGGGATATTCATGTCCAACGGCATCGTACTGTCACGATAATGAATGCCAAGGACAACCTCCTCCTTTGTTTCGGGCGAGGCTGGTTTCTCGTACGAGTCATAAATATCGGTCCCATCGTAAGAACCTAGAACAACGGACTCGTTGGAATATTCACCAAAAAGGTAGTTGCTAGTCCACGACATCGCAATGTAGTCTAATAAAGTTGTAAAATTTGTATATAGATAAACCATGCATGAAATGATTTAAATGGAGAAATTGCATGTCATATACGCTACGTTATGCCATAACGCAGCGTATAGGGCTTCCTATGACACTGACTAACATGTCAATCAATTAATGTGTTAGCCAGTTAGTCAAGAAAACATTATACCTACTCGTACTTAATACGCTGTGTTATAACTATAACATGACGTATATAATTGTGTCAAAATTATTGGTGTCCAAGTATCATGGAAAAAATATATCTAAAAGTGGTGTGGTATCGTGTGGTGTGAGTGGGTGTGATGATAGTTTTGACATATAGTAAAAGAGTAATGGTTTTTGCGTCATTATTCTGGTTGCAAAATTGAAAAATTAATTAAATCAGAATCATTTTTGGATCATAGTAAGGGATGTTTAGAATTGATTTTTCAAAACAGATTATAAGTTTCAGAAAAGTAGGGGTGGAATTGCTTATAGATTATTGCGTTTTGGTAGCCTAAAAAACTGATTATCTGTGTTTTCAAAACGCAATCCCAAACACTAAAAACTGATTATCTGCATTTTCAAAACGCAACGATCTAAAAATCATATTCAAAACTGTCTCTAAATTTGGATTCTTTTATTTTGGTTAATATAACAGCATAAATAAATTAAAATAAAAAAGGAAATAACATAAAAACAAAAAGATTGACACAAAGAATCGCAGCAAAAGACAAGAGAAACACCACCCACTTCCGTCATCATCTCCTAATAATAATGCGGGATTCTTTATTTCCCCTCGCCGGCCGTGCACCACCACCACCTGCTGAATAATAATTTAAATAAACCACTCTTTCCTCCTCACTCCACACTCACCTTATTCTCTCTCTCTCTCTAAAAATGTCGTCTTTTTCTTCTCTCTCATCATCCAATTCCAAAGCTCTGTTTGATTCCTCAAGTTATTATTCTAAAACTCAGTCTCCTGATATTATTTTTCGGGCTAATGTGGTTCTGAACCGGAAGAATTGGAGAAGGAATTGTTTCCGTGGAGTTGTGCGCGCATGCACAGAAGAAGCTGTGGCTGTTGATGATCGGACGGTTAAGGGAGTGAAGAGAGAGAAAGGTAAGGTTTTGAAAGTTGGGTTGGTTTGTGGAGGGCCGTCTGCTGAGCGTGGGATTTCCCTTAATTCTGCTAGATCAGTTCTTGATCATATTCAGGTTCGTTTTATTTACTGTCTTTAGTTATTAATAATAATAATAATAATAATAATAATAATAATAGTCGTTAATTATAATTTGAGGATGTTTTTATGCATTATTGTCGCATCAGTAACGGGTGTGAACCCGAAACTTAACACGAAATTCATAGGTTTGGGTTTAGTCTAAACGGGTTTAGGTAAATTATAGGTTGAACCTGTGAACCTAAAATTAATTTGGTTATGTATTTAATGTGATAATTATAGCTTGAACTATAATATATATAATTTTTTTTTTTTTTGAACGGTCAACGAATCAATTTCCGAGCACCCTTTTGGCGAATCAAGTACTCGAGAGTACCCGGGCCACCAATTTCTGGGAAAACCCGACCACTCACCCACCCGAAGGCACGACAGTGAAAATATCGGTAAAACCGGTCGGGATCAGGACTCGAACTCAAGCCAATGGCTGGGTCATCCCTCATTTCCCCTTCACCAATGTCCTCCAAATGTAGCTAGTGGGAATTGAACCCAAACCTCCCATAGGAAACTTTAGGCCCTGCCCTCAACCAACTAGGCTACAAGTGTTGACTATAATATATATAAATTGATATAAGATTTTATAATTGAAATATAATTGCTTTATATGCATTTGTGTTTTTTTACTAATATTTTAAGTTTAATAATCTATTAATTTGTGAAAAAAAAATTTAAAAAGTAAAAAAAAAATCGGGTTAAACCGCGGGATGTTCGGGTTCATATGATTTTGAGGTTTCTTTAAAATTTTATGGTTTGGACCCGTCAACTTGCAAACACGAAAAGTAAACAATGATTATGGTATGGTGTGTTTGTTTGTTTGGTTGTTGTTAAATGAATCAGGGGGATGACTTGCATGTAAGCTGCTATTACGTTGACCCGAATCTCAATGCATATGCAATATCCTCTGCTCAGGTTTCTATTCCTTCCAATAATGACAAAATATGGGATTCATTCTTCTTGTCTTGTGGACCTAACTAAATCAATAACATCATCATCCGTTGGTGGTTATGATGTCTGTCACTGGGACTAATTTAACTAACTTTCAAATAATTCCAATTGCTTTTGCAGGTTTATTCAAATACTCCTGCTGATTTCGATTTCAAACTTGAAAGGTAAACTGTCAATGCAGATTTGACTGGCAATATGACCCAAAGAGTTTGGCTTATGCAGCTTTATCTCTAACGGGTCAGTCAAAGGAGCAAAAAAAAAAAATTATAAACGTAAAAGGATTCCGGTCAAAAGTTTCCCGACGCTTATTTTTATTATAGAACCTCCTAATTCACTTAATAAAAAAAATGGATCATTAACAAGTTACAAAAAAAAAAAAAAAAAAAAAAAAAAAAAAAAAAAAAAAAAAAAAAAAAAGTTAAATTTTGGACCAAAACCATTTCAGGTCAATCTTACCAGATCCAACCCATACCAACAGTTACCATATTGACCAGTTTACCCAAATCTCCCATTTTGCTACCACTATTTCTGTGTATTCAATTTCTTAGCATTGCTTCTTTTGCATACACCAAAATCTCCAATTACATTCATTCTTCTGCCAGTGTGGCACAAGGTTTTGACACTTTGACCGACTTCGCCGAGCACCTAGCGGCATCTGTGGACATAGTTTTCCCTGTCATACATGGCCGTTTTGGTGAAGATGGCGGCATTCAGGTTAGAACCTCAACCAATATATATTAACATAAAGAAAATTAAAACATACTGTAATAGTAATCGGATGTTTATGGGATTTTTGTGTTGACTCTTTAGGAGCTTCTTGAAAAGTCAAATGTTCCATTTGTTGGGACAAGATCAAAAGAATGCCGTACAGCATTTGACAAGGTATGCTTGCTGAAAAAATCAAATATTTTCTAAATTGTTTTCTTGGCATATTATTGTTGTGATTAGTTCATTTTGTTGACTTTGGCAGTATGATGCCTCCTTGGAGCTTAAAAGGCAAGGCTTTATTACTGTACCCAACTTTGTATTACAGGTGATTTCCTTAGCATTTTTAGCTTTAGAAAGTTATACATTCATTATATGATGCAATTGAGCTCTGTGCTGTGCTCATTCTTTAAAATTTTTGTTTCAGGGGAGTGAATTGGATGAATCTGGTCTCTCAAGATGGTTCCTTGACAATCAACTAGATGCTAATTCAGGAAAAGTTGTGGTAGTTATCATTCTTGAATTATTATCGTCAATATATGGAAAACATCAAAATCTTGCATACTTAAGTTTTCCTCACATGGTTTTAGGTAAAACCAACAAGAGCGGGATCAAGTATTGGAGTTACAGTTGCTTATGGTGTTGCTGATTCCCTTCACAAAGTTAGAGAAATAATTTCTGAGGTGTTTTTCATCTTTGACTTTGGTTTATTTTCTTTCTCTTTGATTTATGACCCTACACATGATTGTTTTCACTAGTGGTGGCAGTTTTGATCCATTTACTTGTGAATGTATGTTCTATGATATGACACAAACCTAACATGCAATTTGCGGGTGGGTTTGGATTTATTCTAAACATGTTCGGCTGTTCTGGTCTTAGTTAAACGGTCGTGTCCGCGTCGTTTAACATGTTTAGTTTTCCTTAAAATTTCTAAAGTATGTTGTCATAAGTTTAAAACATTTGGTATGTTATGTCAAAATATAAAAGGTAAAAGAGAAATGAGCATCGTGTTTTATATTTTAAACATAATAATGATTTTATATAGATCTCTACTTTTGTTTGTAAATTTGTAATTTTCAAGTATCAACATGCAAAAAGGTAAAGCAAGTTAAATCTGTTGGGCTAAACAGGCCGTGTTTGCATCAAGCTGTGGAAATTCACGTCGTGTTCCGATTTATATGTCATTATTTCGGCTTTGTGTTGGGAAGGAAACACAAAAACAACATAAGGTTTTTAAATAAAAGGGGTCAAACAAAGTTGTAAGTGGAGCTTAATCCTTGTCTCTGATACACATTTGTTAATATGATTCTATTTCTACTTGTGCTTTACAGGGGATTGATGATAAGGTTATAGTTGAAATTTTTCTGGAAGGAGGTAAAGAGTTTACAGCAATTGTTCTTGATGTCGGTTCTGAATTTGACTGCCAACCAGTCGTATTCCTTCCAACAGAGGTAACTTAACTAGCATCTGTTTCTTCACATGTAGTTCTCTTCTTCATTCTTCATTTTGTGTTATCTGATTGATGTCTTTACACCTCAAGTCAATGGGACCCACACAAAAAGAAAAAAAACAGTTATGTTTTTAATTTGCATTGTTAATCAGGTAGAGCTTCATTCTAGCGTAAGTGCGGACTTAAGTGAGAAAGATGCGATATTTAACTATAGGAGGAAGTATCTTCCCACTCAGCAGGTAACACAAATGGTTTTGGATTTGTTTTGGTAGATTGGTATCAGCTAACCCAAACATGACCCGTTTAATTATGTGTGTCGAAAAACTCAACCCTAACCCATGATCCGCATAACCCGGTCATCTAAACTCAAATAGGTTGGTGGTTTGTAATTAAGTTGTAAATGGGTCATGAACGCGTTAAATGGATCGTAAACAGGGTCATGGAGAGTTGACAACCTACCTAATCGTTTCATGTTGGGTTTTTGTTGTGTCACCTTTAGTTTTGGGCTCTACGTTGGAATCTTCATATCATCTATGGTGGTTGGTTAATTTTGAATAAATAATAATAGATTTTTTACCCCTGATACAGGTTGTTTATCACACTCCACCTCGTTTTCCATTAGACGTAACAGAAAAAATTCGGGAAGGGGCTTCTATATTATTCAAACGACTTGGATTACGGGATTTTGCAAGAATTGATGGTTGGTTTTTACCGCCTTCTGCTAGAATTACATCATCAGAAACAAATGATTTTGGGAGCACTGAATCAGGGATCGTTTTATTTACTGATATCAACTTGGTAAAGACTTTTAATATATTTATGTAACCGCTTGGAACTTGTGCTTTATTAACATGTTGCTCGTCTTTAGATAAGTGGAATGGAACAAACCAGTTTCCTGTTTCAGCAAGCTTCAAAGGTAATCTTCCCAACTTTGAGATTTGTAAACTGTTGCGTGTTCTTATTAAATATGACTTTCGTGATTGAAATATGTCACATTTTTATTTATTTTTTCGCTAAGCTTGTAAATTACTTGGAAAATTTGATGTTTTAGGTTGGGTTCTCCCACTCAAATATCTTGAGAACCATTATCCAACGTGCCTGTTTACGGTTCCCGAGCCTTGCTTCATACTGTAGTGAGTCAAACGGGACACCTAGAAAGTCAAAGTCTTCAAAGTTTGGTCAACTGACTTCTGAAAATGAAGGTGTTGGCAAAGTTTTTGTGATATTTGGTGGAGACACGTCTGAACGCCAAGTGTCTCTTATGAGCGGGACGAATGTTTGGCTCAATCTTCAAGTATCTGGTGATGTAAGCTTTCTTAAAAAACAAAAAGCAAAAGATATATGCCATTATCTATGTGTTAACAAATTTTTTTATTTGCGTGAATACAGTATAAATGATCTATTGTTTGCTAGCTTAGAACTTGTAACAGTCATGAAAGGGAAGAAAATCTAAAGGAAACTCAAGCATAAACTTCAGAAGGGCTATATCCATTTTAGTTCACGCCCACTATAACTCAATAAATAGTTTACAAAAGAGTGTTTATGCGTCGCTCCAACCCGTTTGACCTGCACTAAGAAAAATATCTATTTTGGTTCACGCCCACTAAAACTGTTACACAACTCACCGGTTTTCCCACCTCTACTTATAAATTTTGATTACCTATTCAAGTCATCAAACGACAAATGATGAATGTCTGATCTATCATCAATTATTATTATAATTTTTATATTTTCTACACGCAGACTCCCTCCACAAGCCTTTCAAAGCATAGGGATGACTTATTTTTAGAGTAATTTAGAAATCAACTAACAACCAGTTATGATGATTTTTGTGAATTAACATATTGCAATAATTTTGGTTGGCTACAGGTGGAAGTAACTCCTTGTTTACTTGCTCCAGGAAATGATATCAGCTCGAGGACAGTTTGGTCATTACCGTAAGTTGAGCTTGATACTGCCATATGCTTAATTAGTAGAACATTATAATTTTAGTTAGTTGTCAGTATAAAATGTTGTCAAAATAAAATCTGATTTTTATTTTCTATAAACAATAAAAGAGTGATTATTTAATCATGAAAAATATAGTTTTCTCATATGTATTAAATGAACTCAAAAAGAGGATGATTTTCTAAGACAAAATAAATATGCTATATATTCTATAAACAATAATAACATTGTTTTTAAAATATTTGTTTTTTTTTTTATGTGTATATAGCTATTCCCTTGTGCTAAGACATACCACCGAAGAAGTCATTGATGCTTGCACAGAAGCTCTGGAACCTGTTCGTGCTGCATTGACGTCTCATTTAAGAAAGCAAGTGATGGAAGAATTAGCCAATGGTTTGAAATCCCACAATTGGTTCACTGGGTTTGATATATCCGATGAACAACCTATTAAATTCACACTAGAAAACTGGATAAAACTAGCCAAAGAAGTTCAAGCCACGGTTTTTATTGCAGGTTTGCAGATACTTGGCCTCCTAATTAACTTTTTTGAATTGGGAATTGAAAAAATGCGTAGAAACTTGTTAATGGATATTGATTTAAGTTAAATGCTTCAACAGTGCATGGAGGTATTGGTGAAGATGGTACACTTCAGTCATTGCTGGAGGCTGAAGGAGTCCCTTTTACAGGTGACGTTTTCGTATTTTTTTTCCTTACTAATATAAAATCATTTAATTGTTTGTTTAATTATGTGTTCTGCACTGTCGTTACCTTAGGTCCTGGATTTTCGGCTTCAAAGATATGTATGGACAAAGTGGCAACATCCGTTGCTGTTAAACATGTACGCTAACTACTTAACATGTTTCCTAGATGTGGCAAGAATGGGTGGGTCAAGTAGGTTGGGTAACGAGTCAAACGGGCAATTTTATAAACCACTGTAGCACTAATGGACTCTGTGTGAACAGCTTACAAACTCGGGGGTTCTTACTATAAATAAGGAGGTTAAGCGAAAAGAAGATCTATTGAATTCTTCTAATTCTGATGTTTGGCATGAGGTTGTATCAAAACTCCAATGTGAAACGGTTTGTATCAAACCAGCAAGAGACGGATGCTCAACTGGAGTTGCAAGACTCTGGTAAGTTACGTATGAATGTGTGTATATGGGTTATCTCTTATCTCTAACGGGTCAAATGTGCAAAATGAAAAAAATGGCTTAAAAGGCAACGGGTAAAATAGCTTAAAGTTGCGTTGTTCATGCGTAAAGCACCCCAATTCTTTTTATTTGAAAACTAAATTTTTATTTAAATAATGTAGTTCCTGTAATCATATTTTCATACTAATTATTCATATAAGAAGATATAATTTGGGAAAAGTTGTTTCAAGTCAACCTAACCTGACCCATTTCGACTTGTCACCCAAAATTTACCAGTCTGGATCAGTTACTCAACCTGCCCATTTTGTCACCTGTCTCCGTGTTGTTACATTCTTTCATAGTACATTTGTTTGTTTGTTTGATTTTATGCTGCCGTTATTATTGTTATTATTAAACCTTTTTTTAATACTCAGCTGTGCAGAGGATCTTGGCGTTTATGTAAAAGCACTGGAAGACTGTCTTCCTCGAATTCCTCCAAATAGCTTTGCAAAGGTACAGATTATACATTACTTTCCAAGACCGATATCAGCTGAAAATACTTTTTCCTTTAGGAAAACAATTTTTGATTATGCAGATTTTGAGTGTTAAATTAAATGAAAAGGTATATAAATGCACAAAATATTTGCTTTATTAAAAAGTTATAGTATTGCTATGATAATATAGTTTTAAAGTCATATTTGACACGTTAATAATTATTAATTTTATAAAAAAGGAGGAAGATATCAATGTTTTCAGGTCTATCAAACTGACCGGTTTGACCCGAGCCAAAAAAAAAAAACGACCTGTTTGACTAGTTATCAACCTCAACGCCACTGATCACCTGTTACTTTTCCATTTCCTTATTTTGGGAGTTTGTTTAAATGTTTAGTGTTATCATTGCACAGGCACATGGATTAATTGAGATGCCGGTTCCTCCACCAGAGTTGTTAATATTTGAACCTTTTATTGAAACCGACGACATCACTATTAATGTATCTAAATCAGGAAATCAAAATGAAGGTCTGTTGTGGAAAGGAATCAGTAGATGGGTTGAAATAACTGTTGGTGTCATAGGAAAACGAGGTGCCATGCGCTCTTTGATGCCAAGTGTCACCGTTAAAGAAAGTGGTGACATATTATCACTTGAAGAGAAATTCCAAGGTAACATATACCTTTTCTTTTTTTTTTTTTATATAAAAAAATTGCTTAATAGTGTTATTTAGAAGGTCAGCTTTGGATACTCAATTTCATACCCACCGTGATGAAACTGAATGGTTCTTCATAGTTCATAGTCTCTTAATAGGTAGTCATGTTCCATTTAATTTGGTTTGAAGCTAGCTATCTCACTAGAGGAAAACAATCTGATTATTATTATTAGTTTAATTTCAAATATAGTAAGTATTTAAGCGGTTAGTGTCGTCTAATTCTAGCAAGTACTGTCTTGCATTGCATTGCAGGTGGAACTGGGATTAATCTTACCCCACCCCCACTGTCAATAATGAGGTAGGTTAGTTATGTAATAATATTATATTCATCACTGTTATTGGCTTCTCATCCTCGAAAGTAGCTTCTGTTCGAAGCATTTTGTATTTCAAGTATGGATGATATTGTTAAGGTTTTTGGAATGTGATTTTCTTGAATTAGTACCGAGGCGCTAATGAAATGCAAAGAAGGAATTGAGCTCATAGCTAACACCCTGGAGCTTGAAGGATTTTCTCGTATTGATGCATTTGTAAATGTTGACAGTGGAGAGGTAAATTCCCATCCTTGTTCTTGATTGCCATAGAGGCAAGGTTATGTTTCTTATGAAATAAATGCTTAGATATAATTTTTATAAATAAAAAAAAAGAATTATTTAAAGTAATCATATATATGCTTTCTTTTGCAGTCACATGAAAATTGCCCTAATCTTGCTGCTGATTGCAGGTTTTAGTTATCGAAGTCAATACTGTGCCCGGCATGACCCCCTCAACCGTATTGATTCATCAGGTATTTCTAGAAAAATGATGATATATTATTATTACTAAAACCAACCACATAAAATACCACATATATAGGTACCTGTTTTGACTTTTCATAAGTCAATATTGAACATCCATCCATTCCAAAAAAAGTTCATATCAAACTTTGTAATTTTCGCTACTTCAAAATTGAACTAAACTCAAGCTAACGTAATCGAAAGGCTTCGTTTCGTTGCAGTGCTAAAATTTCTAAGAGATTCTTTTCAGTTTGTGTATAAAGTCTGGTTTACTTTCAAAGTCAAACAAGGCTTCCTTTCCTTTTGAAGTTAGAATTAAACGTTATATGGTATCAAATCCTTCATTGCGAATATATCCTTTTTCTGGTGTTTGTTTCTTGCCTCTTTGAGGTAGGTCCGTCCAGCGTTCATATCGTTAAAGCGGGACCTAAATAAATTGGTAACAATGTTGACAAAAACTGACATCACCCTAATGCAGTCAAAATTGATTATTTTTAATTTAGTGTCGTCTAATATTTACTACAAAAGTTTGATTTTTAAGCTTTGATCTCTAAATTGTTCTCGCTTTCATTGCAGGCGCTTGCAGAGGAACCGCCAATGTATCCTCATACGTTCTTCCGTACCCTTCTTGACTTGGGTTCACAACGGTTCGTGTAAATCGTGCAGTTGCACAACAAATTGTAGTCCTTGAAGAACATGGTCTATAAATTTGAATTTGGCAAACACATCAAATGAATCATTTAATTAATAAACTTATGCTCTTTTATGAAAATCTAGCATGAGTCTAGGGATGTAAATCGTGTTGGATTGGTGCGTTGAAAGATTCCAGGTTGATGGGTTGAATAGCTGAACTCAAGTACAACTCATATATTTAAAATCGTCTTGTGTTTCTGGTTGACCCATTTAATGTTCATTTACGAATGTGAATAGTGCCTCGTGACTTGCTAATATCTTAAACAACCATTTACTCAAAGCTTAAATGAACTTTTTTTAACCAGTGTCCCTTTAATTGTTTTGTTTTTATATTTCTCATTTGCGGTTAACAAAGTTGGGTATGTATGTTTATCTTGACGTTAGAGGAATCAAATGAAAAAAAGAAGAAGAAGAAGATTAGAAGAATTGAAAGGTGAGAATGAGTTACAGTTGTTGCAAGGTGAAGATGAATAAAGTTGTTGAAAACAAAGAGTTACACGGTAGCTTAATATTATATCTAGAAATGCATTGAAAAAGAAAAATCAAATTCTAATTAATTTAAATAAAAAAATAAAAACCCTTAAGCTTAAAACGTATTGGTAGCTAGCTTTTTTTTTTTTTTTTTTTTTTGAACAACCAAACGGAACTTTTATTAGATAAAACCACGACCACCAGTATCACCCGGGCACATTAAGCCAGAGGCTACCTGGGCCACATACACCCGATAATACAACAGATCAAACAAAACAAAAAACAACTACAACTTCAGCCATTATCCTTAACCTACAATTACAATATTACAACCTATGATTTTAGCCGTTGTCGAAGTGTGAGAAGTCCCACCAAGCTGATTTTTCCAGTCCCGTAATCTTTGCCCGATTAGATATCCAGCAAAAGGACTCAATTTTGATGTCTTCAATGACCGAGGGTGTTGCCGTGTTAACGTCCGAAAAGATCTTTTTGTTTCTTGCCAACCAAAGTTTCCAAATAACCAAGAGGATGACCGCGTACACAACCTCAACCTTTTTCGAAGAAGCTTGCATTTCTCTAACATCGTCAAGAAGCCGCTGTATATTTGGGTGTTGGGCCGGAATCTGAATTTTTAACCATTCTCGTACGTTCCACCACACTGATCTAGCCCACACACAATCCAGAAATATGTGCTCCGCAGTTTCAGGTTCGGCACCACATCTTTAGCAAAGGCCATCACCAATATTAACACCCCTATATGCTAATGTTTCTGCAGTTGGTATACGATTTTCCACAGCCCTCCATACAAAGCAATTCACTTTTGGTGTCGCTATCCTGCTCCAAAAAAAATTTCTAGGTTGGCCGGCATTTTGATGACCCGACTGCAGGTCTGTTCGGACAGTTTTGACAGAGAAGTCCACGGGGCCCGACTGCAGAACCCATTTCCACACGTCTTCAGTCTGAGTTATATTCTGCGCGGTTAAAATCAGCCATAACCTGTTCGCCTCGTCAAGTTCGGTTGTAGATGTTGGTAGCCTCGACCACGGAATGTCCCACCATACGACGTTGTTTAGTCTTCTATAGCACTGCACCACCTTGACCTGTTTTACATTACATAAAGTAAATAAATTAGGGAACTTATCTTTTAGTCGCCCCTCGGAACACCACACGTCTTCCCACAGCCGAACGGATACTCCATTCCCCACAATACATTTAAACTTATCTTCAATATCAGATCCCCTTTTTGCAAATTCTGTCTTCAAGGATGCAATTGAGCACCACACCCCATTTGCGGATTTCTTGTGAGGTACGAAGCCCATACATCTCCTATTCCCATGGATTGCGTCGATAACTTTACACCAAAATTGGTTACTTGAGGTTTTATATCTCCACCACCATTTCGTCAATAAGCCGATGTTTAGATCCTCAATACATCCCACTCCCAACCCCCCACGATTCTTAGGTGTTACAATTTTGTCCCAAGCTGTCCACTTTATCTTTTTTGTAGTAGCCGAGCCTCCCCACAGGAATCTTCGTCTCAGCCCTTCCAATGCTTTAACCACCCCAGCAGGAACTTTGAACAAGGACAAATAGTAGTTTGGTAGTGCCCCCAACACAGCTTTGACCAAAACCAACCTGCCTGCGAATGACAAATTACGAGCTTTCCAGTTGGACAATCTTGTGTGAAACTTGTCAACCACCAATTTCCAGCTATTAATTCTCTTCAAGTTATCGCCAACTGGCAACCCAAGATAAATAAACGGGAGTGATCCACTTCGGCATCTCAAAACATTCGCCAAATCTTCGACTTCTGACCCGCTTACATTCAGCCCATACAAGGAACTTTTTGACAGATTTACTTCAAGACTGGACGCCATAGAGAAGCACCTCATTATTCTATTCAAGTTTTGAACGTTCTCCCCGGACCAAGAGCCAAAGAAGAGTGCATCATCGGCATAAAACAAGTGTGAGATTTCAGGTCCATTATTAGGTAGTTTTACACCTTCGAAAGTCCCCGCTTCAACCGCTTTACTCAACATGACATGGAGCGCTTCCATAATAATTGTGAATAGGAAAGGCGATAGAGGGTCGCCTTGCCTAAGACCTCTTTTTAGTTGAAATTCAGCCGTAGGAGTACCATTTACTAACACCGATGCTTTACCGGTAACAAGCATCCCCATAATCCAATTCTTCCATTTCGTTGGAAACCCCATATGGTGCATTACATTTATAAGAAATTTCCAAGAGACACAGTCATATGCCTTCGCGAAATCGACTTTAAACAACAGAATCTTTTTCTTGGCTTTTTTTGCCCATGAAACTACCTCATTCGCGATTAGGGGACCATCAAAAATATTTCTACCCTTTATGAACGCCGATTGCTCCGAAGAAATTACACTCCCAAGAACCTTATTAATTCTACCCACAAGGACTTTTGATATTATCTTACCAATCACCCCAATTAGGGATATTGGTCTAAAATCAGAGAACGTCATAGGGTCATTGACTTTTGGAATAAGCGCCACAAAGGACGAGTTACAAGATGCGTGTATTGAGCCGTGAGTGTGAAACTCGTTCATCAAATCCACCACATAGTCCTCAATTTGTGCCCAATAGTGTTTAATGAACTCGAATGAGAAACCATCCGGGCCGGGGGACTTGTCCCCACCACAATCCCATACCACAGCTTTAATCTCTTCTTTAGAAAAGGGGGTAACAAGGCTGGTAGCATCTGAATCCGATAAGCGTTTAAACCCATCACCTGTCAATCTTGGTCTTGAAGGCATTTTTTCATCAAATTTGTCTTTGAATATCTTTACGGCTGCATCTTTCAATACCATCGGATCCTCCACCCAATTCCCCTCTATCATCAACCCCGCCACTTTTTGTAGCTAGATGTTGTACACACGACTTCTATGAAATATAAATTTTGGGACCACTTTAAAGTTTCGTTTGGGATTTTGGCAAGGTCATTGTTAATAGCATAGCTTATAGAAAGTAAAGCTACAAAAAGCATAATCCGTTGAGGCACCTTCACATCTTAAATTTCTTTATGCTTCACTTATTTGATGATTATAAAAAGGACGGACATGTGACTCAAAATGCTACCTAAAATACTTGTTCATATTTA
This sequence comes from Ambrosia trifida, assembly GCA_028751855.1. Classification (NCBI taxonomy): domain Eukaryota; kingdom Viridiplantae; phylum Streptophyta; class Magnoliopsida; order Asterales; family Asteraceae; genus Ambrosia; species Ambrosia trifida. The sequence continues at coordinate 168,559,212 of CM054124.1, forward strand.
ATCTTCTAGAAACTCACAATGATTAGTGATGTTAAAACTTGAATTTGATATTTATGCTTTAGTTTCAGTATCAATATCTCGTTAACCTGATATTGTTTGTACAGATAGTGCACACAACCTATTCACTAAATTGTCACATGGGGATGAAGTTTTTGGATTATCCTAGTGCTTTAGCTAGTGTGCTCAATATTACATTTATATGCAACTTGTGTATATACATTATTTATGAATCTCAACAAATGGGTTTGCTTTTTAATAATTATCTAAAAGGCAATAGAAATGGTTCAGTTATATATTTTTGTAGTTGGAACGGGCTCATATAGTCACTTATTTATTCATCATTTTATGATTCCTTAATATAATTTTTTTTTTGGAAGGCGATTCCTTAATATAATAGCTATATAATATTCCTAATGTAATTTAGATAATCTTATAATTATTTTTGGTAATTCCTTTCTTCTCAAGTTTAGGGATTTGTATATATTATGATGAGATCAATGAGAAGAAGGCAAGCAATTGATCCATATTCTTCATGGTATCAGAGCACTTCAGTACCTCACGTTTACCATACCGGACATCAGTTATGCCGTATAACAATTCTACATGCACATGCATGCCCCGACAGTTGATAATTGGAAAGCCTTAAAGTGTGTCATCAGATATCTACAGGGCACTTCCACCTACGACTTGACTTTAACATCGTGTACTACCTTATCTCTTCGTGCCTATACTGATGCGGATTGGGCAGGATGCCCAGACACTCGTCGTTCTACCTCTGGCTATTGTGTTTAGATGGGATCTAACCTTCTTTCCTGGTCCTCTAAACGACAATGTAACATCGCAAAATTTTTCCCCAAATTTTAATACATAAAAGCCCTTATTTTGTTATTTACATCTTTATCATTAATATTATACAAATGTGCCTATGTCTTTATTTTCCTAACTCACAACTTATATATATATATATATATAAATGTATATATAATAATAATAATAATAATAATATGATCTAAATTCTTTTTTTTTTACACATACACTTGTCAAGAATTTTTTTTTTTTTTTAAATAAAGCCATAGTCAAAGTCCTAGTCAAAGTCCTAGTCAAAGTCTTAGTCAAACAGTCAAAGTCTTAGTCAAATAGTCAATTCATCATAAAACCTTACTTTATGGTGTTGACCAATTTTAATGGCTAATTGAATCCAAAACTAGTATAAAAACCCACCTATGACCCATTACACTTTGCACCTCTAAATCGATTGTTTCAATTCGATTAAACTCTCCCTCATACCTTTCTTCTAGAGTATATTACTTCTACATTTGAAGCTTTGATTATAAGCTCTTGCAATTGGCGAATTGGAAGCTTGATATTCTTTCTTTTTCGTTTATTTCTTCAATTTGGACTAGCTACGTTGTTGAGTCTTTGGGATTCGCCTCGCATACATTCACAACACTTAGAGGATAATTCACCTTAGCCAATGTGAGTTTTACATAGCCCCTTTTCTATTTATCACCATTTTTGGGGTGAAACATGTTACAACATTCTATATGCAATTCAATCATCAAAGTGTCTATGTGTTTTTCTATGTTGCATTATGTCTTGAACATGAATAGGGTAAGCACAATTCTAGCATAATCATTAACATTGATCAGCCGACGGTATACAATGATAGATCTATTGGACTGACAATCCCACCCGGATACGTGCCTCCTACAAAGGTAGCGTGGGTGTTTGTTATCGCATAACATATTCGAGTGAACCATGAGCGTATGGGATGTACCACATTATAACAGTCACAAGGGTTGATTATGCACTCGATTTACTTCTAGTATGTTTTCACATATGGACTAGACTTGCCATGACACTTGAATTGTACAAGTTTTATTCGATTATCAAAACCTATGTAATTCTCACCAACTTTTGTTGACCCAAAAATATTTTCAAAATTAACATGTTTCAGGTAACAACGAAGCTGAGGCTTAGAGTATGCATGAGGATTATTATGAAGTTTATTTTGAAGTTATTTGAAGTTATTGCCTTATTTGTTATCATGTATTTGGAATTCTAGACATCATTTCATTTTGGATATTTATATTTTGAATAAATTATTTAAAATTCCAATTTATACCATGTGCTACTGAAACAATCATCAATACGTGACATCCCGATGTTTCCGCCATCGGTTGGGGTGTTACAGACAATCAACTGTATCTCGTTCCAGTGCAGAAGCCGAATATAGAGCAGTTGCGAATGTGGTTGCAGAGATATGTTGGCTTCGGAATCTCTTACTAGAGTTTCGTCACCCTCTTACCATTGCCACTCTGGTCTATTGTGACAACATCAGTGCCATTTATCTGTATGATAATCCCGTGCAACATCAATGTACAAAACACATTGAGCTGGACCTGCATTTTGTTCGTGAACAAGTTCAACGGGTCATGTACGCATACTGCACACTCCTACAAGGTTCCAAATAGCAGACATCCTTACCAAAGGCTTACCAAGAGTGTTATTCGATGATTTCAGGTCCAGTCTCAACATACGACTTCATCTTATTTTGACTGCGGGGGTGTAATAGAATAGCTCTAGAATATTCCTAATGTAATTTAGGTAGATTATCTTGTAATTATTTTTACTAATTCCTTTCTCTAGGGGTGTTCAAATTCGGTATCCGAAATTCGGATATTCAGATTCGGATCATCCAACGGATAATCCGAAACTTAAAAAAATAAATAAAAAATAATAAAAAAACGTTCTCCTTTATGTCTAAAACATGAACCTGTTAAAAACAACAAAAATCGAAGTTAGATAAACGAAATTGGAACAAAAAAATGTAAAAAAAATTACCGTTTTGTGGACGGGGGCTGTGGAGGACGGAGACAAAGTGGACAGATGTTGGCTGCTATGGATTGGAGGGGTATGGACTTAGGGTTAGGAAGATTAGGGATTTAGGATTTAGGATTGTGTATTGTGTTATGTAGTGTATATAATATTATATATTTATATATTTTTTTAATATTCGGATTTCGGATAATCCAATTATCCGAAAATTTTCAAAATCAGGATCCGAATCCGAATTTTGGATTATCCGATTTTCAGATATCCGAAAATCGGATAATCCGAAATTTTGGATAATTCGTATTTGGAATATCGGATTTTCGGATTCGAATTCCGATTCGGATTTTTTTGAACACCCCTAGCTTTCTCCCCAAGTTTAGGGATTTGTATATATTATGATGAGATCAATGAGAAGAGGGCAAGCAATTGATCCATATTCTTCATTCCTGATCATATATAAAAAGTTCAAAACAACGTTTTGTTTTTAGATTTTGCCAAACCCAAACTAAACTTACTATTTTTTGAGTCGAGTATGTGGAATGCGCTTATGTAGACTTGGTATAGTTTTGTGTCAAATAGGCGGAGTGCGCTTATTATAAATAGTAAATGAAGTCTTGGGTTAAATAGACGGATTGCGCCTATTCTAGACTTTGATTGTTGCTTGGGGAACAGATAGGCGGATTGCGCTTATTCTTAACTCTGAGGTTAAAGTATCTTGTTAATTATTTTGACAATTTACTTATTTATATAAATTTATAAAACTTAAATTCACTCAGCTCGTCTGACTTTGCGTGCATATTAGATTGATTTCAGGTTTGTTGAAGAATAAAATGGACGCCTTGACATGCAATGGAACTACTCAGTTACAGTTAACATTTCGTATAAGAGGACGTCTACGTTATGTGCATGAACATTTATTTCACTATTTTTAAGATTTTATTTTATCATATAAATATGTTTTGACCCATTTCGGCAACTCCATCTATCTATTATAATAATTGAAAGTAATAAATCATGCATGACACTCGAAGAGGGCATCATCCCCTTTAAGTGTGTCATGTGGCATTAATTGATTTTAGAAAAAAAAAATTAAAAACAAAATTGGATTTCTCTTTCTCATGTTTCCTCCCATAATTTTTAAACGGTAATATCTTTTATATGCGAGATTTTTTTAAAGAAAAAAAATTACACCAAATTAACAAGCGTTTTATTATTTTTCCAATGAGTACCATAGTGCTATATAAAAAACGTAGAAAAAATGACTTTTTTTGTGGGGTTTTGTTCGTACAGGAAAAAAAACAAAGTATTCAGGTAATTCATTAATCATGTATAGGCAATTCATTAATTATGTTCAAATCAGTAAATATGAATTCTATTTTCAACATGTGTTAGCATTGGAGTTGTGCATTGTTTTAGGTTAGGTATTAATATTAGAGTTATACATTGTTTAAGGTTAGGCGTTAACATTGGAGATACATTGTTAATTGTTTTAGGTTAGGTGCTACTCAAAGTTTTCATGCATGTAACTGTAAAACGCATCATTCTATTTCATATGTAAAATTAATATGTCATATTAAAATTTTCAACTCCGGGACGTTCCCGGGGTATAATCTAATGTTTCGATAACTTAAAACTTATTTGATATTCCGCTATGTATTTTTTGAAAATAAAATAAGACTCCTATTGAATATTTAATAAGGTTTTAATCTTTGAATGATAACGGTTTGATTGGACATAAGATAGACCCTAAAACTTGTAAACCGTAATTTTTATAGATGAAGAACACGAAAAATAAAAAGTTTTTGTAGCATAAATGCATACAAACAATCTCTAAGAACACGTTTTAGAGATTGAGTACGGAAATTCTAGTAATTAATAGTTACTCAATATATAATTTTTTTAACGACAAAGCAACATACTTTTAATCTTCTCCTATTAATCACCATATATAGGGGCGGCAATTATTGACACGACCCGAAAACCGACCCGAACTTGACACGGAAAAAACAGGTTTGGGTCAAGTAACACGACCCGTTTAAAAAAACGGGTCGGGTTTGGGTCGACCCGTATTAAAAATGGGTCGGGGTTCGGGTTGACATATATATAAAACGGGTTGACCCGTTAACCCGTTTAAGTATTTAGAAAAAAAATCTATTATATTTCTATGTTTATTTTTCATTTCTATTTACATGGTTAGTTATAATTGTGTTATTTTTGGCACACTATATTATTTATTTGTCACATTTATATGCTAACCATTAAACATTTTATTGATAACCCGCTTACAACCCAACAACCCGCTTATAACTCATGAACATGTATGACTCATTTAAAAATATGGGTTAAACGGGTCGTCTTCGGGTTGACCCGGATTTTATGTGGGTCGGGTTAGGGTTGAAATATTTGACACGAATAATAATATGGGTCGGGTTCGGGTTGCACATTTCAACCCATCAACTCGCCAACCCGCAACCCATAAACCCGCCAACCCATCAACCCGACACGATTGACACCCCTAACCATATACAATACTTAGGGTTTGTTTGGTAGCCTCTTAATGAGGCTCTGAACCATTCAGCTCTGAACCATTCAGCTCTGAATGGATCAGCATTCAGACTGTTTGTTTCAACCTAAAAAAACTCTGAATGAAATGATTAAGAGCTGAATCATTCAGACTTGGTGCATAGCTGAACCATTCAGCAGTTAGTCATTCAAAACCTCTTAACCATTCAGACCTCTTAATGATTCAGCACTTAATCAACCAATCAGGCGATTAACCTGTTCTTTCTCTCTCACACAATCGTATATAAGATAACACATATTCACGAAGAATCTAACCTACGACACTTAACATTTTTAACACTAAATATTTTTAGTTTTGCGTCCATATAATAATTAAAATATTTTACACTTTTTCAAAATCGCAAGTAAAATATCTTGAAGAAAAAAACGTTACCCTAGCAATGCATTGAAAATTTTTTTATATTAAAATTAAAAAATACTATCAAACTACAAGTTAGGCAAGCATGACGTAACAAGCATAAAATCCAAATCTACTCCTAAAAGAAACACTATCAAAATAAAATTTTGATTGCAAGTAAAACACTTGTTTGTTTGTGGAGTTTGGTTTTAATTTAAAGCTTCAAAGCAAAGATTCCATCATTGGGTACCTACAATACCACTTTAGCATATTTTTATTTTTCATTTACTTGCTTAAATAAATTGTTACTACTTAAATCAATTTTTAAATATCCATTATTTATGCCACTAATTAAGTAAATAAAGCTAGAATGAATTTAACCTTTTGATCCCAACTAATAGAATAAATTACCAATCTTCACTTGTAAATATGCTGAGGAGCTTTATACCAATAACATCTATTTCTTTTTTATATAAATATTTTAACCTCCAATATTTCAATTTTAGAATCAATCATTTCAACTTTAACATTTAATTATAATCATTTCAGTATTAAATATAAACTAGTGGGTTTATCCACACGTTGCAACGAGATCCACAAATGGATTACAATACAACATTATAATACTTGGATTTTTTGCCGCAATTTACGTAAAAATAATAGAAATGTGCACACTATGTTTTAACAAGTATTTGTAGAAAGAAAAGAAAAAAATGTGCACCGCCACTTACAACTGATTGCAGTTTACCAAAAAACCATGTACTAATTATTGAACAAATCTTAATAAACCAAAGGTATGTTACTGTAACAGACCAATATAAATATAAACATCACACTATGTTTTAACAAGTATTCGTAGAAAGAAAAGAAAAAAATGTGTACAACCACTTATAACTAATTGCAATTCACCAAAAAATCATGTACTTATTATTGAACAAATCTTAATAAACCAAAGGTGTAACTGTAACAGACCAATATGAACATAAACATCACTATTGTGTAAGTTGTCCGGTCATTGCATATCTACATAACCGTGCCATTGAAGACACCTCGCTAAATGATAAAGCTCATTTACATGACAAAGGCATGCAGTAATTATAGGATATTGTATACACTATCATATGAATGTCATTGTCCATTTAGAAATTAAAAGTTGTGGTTTGTAAGTTTGTAATAGACCATGTACTTGTTATTGAACAAATCTTAATAAACCAAAGGTGTAACTGTAACAGACCAATATGAACATAAACATCACTATTGTGTAAGTTGTCCGGTCATTGCATATCTACATAACCGTGCCATTGAAGACACCTCGCTAAATGATAAAGCTCATTTACATGACAAAGGCATGCAGTAATTATAGGATATTGTATACACTATCATATGAATGTCATTGTCCATTTAGAAATTAAAAGTTGTGGTTTGTAAGTTTGTAATAGACCATGTACTTATTATTGAACAAATCTTAATAAACCAAAGGTGTAACTGTAACAGACCAATATGAACATAAACATCACTATTGTGTAAGTTGTCCGGTCATTGCATATCTACATAACCGTGCCATTGAAGACACCTCGCTAAATGATAAAGCTCATTTACATGACAAAGGCATGCAGTAATTATAGGATATTGTATACACTATCATATGAATGTCATTGTCCATTTAGAAATTAAAAGTTGTGGTTTGTAAGTTTGTAATAGACTTGTCTAACCTGGCCCAACAGTTAAAAAATTGCCCAATGTAGCCAGTGAGTCGAACCATCCCGTCCACTTTGCCACTGGGTAGACACACATATATATATATATGAAAAAAGTTTATAATATAAGTATTATTATGGCAAAGTTTTAAAACTCATGCAAGTTTAGCTGAAATAAGATTATTCATTGTGGTAACATAAATTATTGTCTTTCGTCGCCATTATATGAAATTTGTTCAAAAATATTGTTATCACGTGTGTTTATTTAGTTTGGGTGAGTTATATTTTCATATAAAAGTTGATTATCTTATAGGGGCATTTATGGAAGAAAAGTGGTAAATTTTAGGAAATTGTAAAGAAACCTTTGGTATGCCCATACATCTTAACTTTGGACAATTTGGACATATTTGTCCATGTCTCCTCCTTGATAATGTAGTACTAGTAAGAAACCCGCGCGTTGCTGCGGGGCAAAAATTTGCAACTTGATCACTGTTATAAAACTTGCTAGTTAAAAATAGGCTGAAACGTCAAACGAGCGAGCATCACGGAAGAGATTACCCGTGGCGTGATACCGTCTGTCACACCCTCAAATTTCCACTTGCGGAGTTACCGCGAGGCGCATGACAAACCAGGATCCAAGTCAATGGTCACAATAAACAACTCTATATGAAATACGTAAACTCAAAACAAGATTCTTATCTCACAAAACTGTAGCGGAAGCATTATCGTGTTACAAAACAAGTACCAACATGTTCAAAAATGTTTATTTCAAAAGCATGAAACTAAGCCCTAGACGCCATGCAGACCCGTGCACCTAGTCCGTGTGTTGCTACCTTAGCGACTTGAGAAAAACATGCCAAAACGACGTCAACATATAATGCTGGTGAGTTCACAGGTTTGTTCGAAATGTTACCAAGTGTTACCAAATGTTACAAAATGTTACCAAGTTCACAAACCTGTCAATACTATATCATTGTTACCAAAGTACGCTAGCTAGGCGTATGTTTTGTTACTACTACGATTGGAAAACCATTACTAGACACGTTTAGCAATGTTTAGCATATGTTCAGCCCAAAATGTTCAACAATGTTTAGCAAAGTTCGAGACAACATGCACCCGTCCAACCTCCAGTCGACGAGTGGGGCAGGTCACGCCCAATAGATCTATCCACATTTCCCCCGTTGTGCATCCCCGCATATTCATGGTTTTCCCCGGGACTTTCAAAGATCGTATAGCAACGCAAAAGTAGATCATAGTATGACATATGTTACAAAATATAAGTTTAGCGCATGTTTTCTCCCCCAAAAACAAAACCAGTAAAAGTGGGGCCGTGAACTCACCTTAGGTTGTGTTCTTCAGTAAAATAAGAAAAGCCAAGCTCTTGATAATCCCAACTACCGGAGATCTATCAAAAGGTTCACATAAGTGTTCCGACTAATAACCATAAGGTTATCTAGTCCCCGATTGTCCAGATCGTGACCAAGTATGTTTAAAAACGTGTTTGACTGTTCAACCGACACACTAGACTGACCCGACATCCCGTTGGTGACCCATTACATAAACTAATCAAGCATACATAGATTACACATAAGGTTCAAGCATAAAACACTTAGTTTGCATCAAAAGTCGCACATACGGAGTCGTAAGGTCGAATCAGCATTTAACAAGTCCAGGTTCGACCCATTTGACCTTGGTTCGACCCCCATGATGTTCCTTCGACCCTTAACACATGTTTATTCGACCTTAACATGTGTTGATTCGATCTAAATCAAGTTCATTCGACCTAACTGAGCCACATTCGACCACAGACTTGCAGGTTTGACACCTGGATCCCACGTTCGACCCCACGTAGGTTCGAATTAGGGCCAGGTTCGACCCCTGCAGTTCCAAGTTTCCTAAAACGCATCAAATCGCCTCAAAACTATCCGAAAACACCACGAAACATCATGAAACACTGCAGTCAAACATGATTAACATATTCCTACGAAACCCCACCAATTTCATCCCAAAATCAGCTCGTTTTAACACTCACTCAAAATGGTAAAATTATGAAAATGTCACATCATGCATGAAAACTTTACCCAATTTGGAAACTTTTTGAAATCCTTTCATAATCATCTCAAAATGCTCCGTTCAATGTGTGTATGAAAACCCCCAATAGTTTTATCAATAATACTAACATGCAACAAGCCCTAGATTTATCAAAATCCCCAAATTAGACATGATATCATCATCCATCTAATTGTAACCTTAAATAATCATAAACCAACACCAATAGCAACCCTAGATCATGTTTCTATCATTAGTACAACAGCAAATCATTAAACAACACATAATATCACATAACACATCATTAACACATGTTTATTGATATGAAAACTCATGTTTAATGATTAGGTTTTGTTTAGAAAGATGTTTGAAAGGTTTTTAATCATAAAAATACCCTTAGAACAGATCTGGACATTTGGGGTTAGATGAAAACGAATCAAAATGCTTTGAAAAGGGATTTGGATTAAGAACACACCTTAGATTCTTGATTAGATGATGTTTGTAGGTTAGATTATGAAAACGAGAGCGAAAACTCCTTCCTCGGTGATTAAAATCGATAGAGAGTGTTTAGATGCGACTAGGGTTTGTGAAATGATGAAAAAGGACAAAGTGTGGTATTTATACCTAAGCCACATTTGACCCCCATCATGGGTCGAATGAGAGTTCTCCTGGTCAAATGGACTTTTTGTTGATTTCCCATCCCTGGTTCGACCCCCTACAGGTCGAACCAGTACTTGTGTTTTCCAAATTTTCCAGTTTTGTCGTTTAAACGCGTTTTAGCACATCCTAACACATGAACATGCAATCCTAACATATGTTAAGCATATATAATCATGTTTACACATTTGAAGCACGTATTTGCACATTGTATCACACGTATGTATCAATCTACGTATCCTACTTAATTCTGTTCATGTAATATCACCAACAACGGGACTCAAGACTAGTGTATTCACAAAACAATTCCCAATGATCCTCCGGATCATTGAACCCTGGACAATCCTAACATGACCCGACTCAACTAGCCCAGTTAAGTCTGTTTATAAATGTTTTTCGCTAAGGTAGACTCTAGTTTTACCAAAATGTTTAAGCCGAACATGCCGGGTGTCACACCGTCATTACAAAATAAGCATGATAAAGTGGAGGTGAGTGCTCCAAATATAGCACAAAAAGAATTAATGCCATGATGAAACTTCCACATAGTTATACATGCCACACAAAATAATCATCAAGATGTATTGTATATACACATTTTGATAAAGTGATAAGGTTATGAATATACCTTTGATGGTTTATTGGCCATTAATATGTTAGACATAACCATCAATTTCTTATTTAGTTCATTAAGCATAAGTTAATGACTTGCATTAGTCATTTGTACAATTTTAATCAAATGTTGCACGTAGGGGCATAAAGGGACGGATTTGACAAAGAGATAGTTGTTTACCTTGTGACCTTTTGTATGCCATCTTAAAATTGACATGAAGTGACTATTTTAGACTAGTGGGTTTACCCGCACGATGCAGCGGGATCCACAAAATGTGTTGCAATACAACATTATGATACTTGCCGCAAGTTACGCAAAAATAATATAAATGTGCACACTATGTTTTAACAAGTACTTGTAGAAAGAAAAGAAAATAAATGTGCACCCCCACTTAAAACTGATTACAGTTCACCACAAAAACCATGTACTCATTATTGAACAAATCTTAATAAACCAAAGGTATGTTAATATAATAGACCAATATGAACATAAACATCACTCTTGTGTAAGTTGTCCGGTCATTGCATATCTACATAATCGTGCCATTAAAGACACCTTGCTAAATGATAAAGTTCATTTATATGACAAAAGCATGTAGTAATAAATGATATTGTATAAACTATCATATAAAGGTCATTGTCCATTTAGAAATTAAAAGTTGTGATTTGTAAGTTTGTAATAGACTTGTCCAAGTTTACCCAATAGCTAAAAAAATGTCAATGTAGCCAGTGAGTCAAACCATCCCGTCCACTTTGCCTCTGGGTAGACGCATATATATGAAAAGGGTTTATAATATAAGTATTATTAAGGCAAAGTTTTAAAATTCATACAAATTTATCGGAGATAAAGATTATTCATTGTGGTAACATAAATTATTATATTTCATCGCCTTATATGAAATTTGTTCAAAAATATTGCTATCCCGTGTGTTTATTTAGTTTGGGTGAGTCCATTTTCATATAGAAGTTAATTATCTTTTAGGAGCATTTAGGGAAGAAAAGATGTAAAATTTAGAAAATTGTAAAGTAATATTTGGTATGTCATCTTAACTTTGAACAACTTGGACATATTTGCCCATGTCTCCTCCTTTATAATGTAGTACTAGTGAGAATGCCCGCGCGTTGCCGCGGGTACTTATATTTTCTTGACATGAAAAATGATATTGTGACGACCCGGAAAAATTTTTCTTCTTATTTGTTTTCTCTCCTCGACTTCGGGAAATTTTCGGGACGAAAATTCTTTCAACAGGGGGATGATGTGACACCCGGCAACTTTCGGTAACTAACTTTTGAAAACTTAGTAAGTCTACCTTAGCGAGTCGCGCATACGTTACACATGGTCGAGTCGAGTCGCACATCATTAGGGTTTTAACATACGCAAGTCTTGGGTCCCGGGAATTGGTGATCGGGCGGGAACGTGTCATTTATCATGTATTATATGTTTACAATCATTATGTGACTTGTCGGTATGTGAATATGTGCTAACATGTGTTAAAACGGGGTTTAACGCGCAAAACACACCAACATAGGGGCTATAGGCGATTAGGCTTGGTGGATAGCCTAATCGCATGTAATTGGGGCGAGTAGGATGATGCCTATAGGCGAGTAGGGCTACTCGCATGAACAGTCATGCGATTAGGCACCCTACTCGCGTATAAAACCTGCACACTCGCATGATACATGCTGGACGACCAAAAACGCCTATAAATACCACCCTTGACCTCCAAAACATCATTTGTGCAACCCTAGCCGTCCCATAACATAACCCAACACACAAACACCCTCTGGAACTCGTTTTTGCATCAAAACCACCATTTTCAAGCTTATTCCATCATCACCTCTTGATTACAAGGTGTGTTCTTCAAACCCAAACCTTTAAATGATTATGTTTTGCTCCCTAAACGTCCAGACCTGACTTATAAACGTTTTTATCTTTGAAAATCCATTTAAAACCATTTTTAAACAAACCCACACCTTTGCATGTGTTATATGTGCTATATGTGTTTAAAGATAGGATTTTTAGGATTGAATCATGGTTGTTCTTATGTTATTTTGATGTTTATTGCTGAGATAAGTTAGTATGATGATGTCCTAGGAGTTTGGATGGTTTTGATGGTGTATTGTTGATATTTGATATTTTGACCCATTTGAAGGATTTTAGACGATTAAGGATGATATGAGGTGTGTTGTTGATTGAATGACGTTAGGGTTTGCTCTAGGATGATGCTAGAACAGTAGGATGCTATCGGACAACGTGATTATGTGGTTAAATCTGAATACTTGCTATTTAGGGTAAGTTCTTGCATATTGATGTGATGTTTACATGCTAAGTTGCCATTTTGGGAAAACGCTCGCATTCGGGACTGTTAGAATGATGAAAACTTAGGGGTTTTGCTTGAAATATGTTTGTTAATGTGTTAGGATGACTATTGGATGTTTTTACATGTTTCGGATCTGATTTGGAGCGTTAAACGCGCGAAATTGCATTGCACAGCTACTGCAGGCGAGTAGCACCCTAATCGCATGACTGTATAGGCGATTAGGGGTGTACTCGCCTGAATAAAGGGCCTACTCGTGTGTATACAGGCGATTAGACCCTGTAATCGCCTGTTGACCAGCCCTAATCACGTGTTGACTTTTCCTAATTGCTAGTTTCATTCCTAATCGCGTGTAATGCTGCTGTATGTATATTTTAACATCCCGGAACATGATTTGACACCTAGGAACATGATAGGAACCCCGGGATTCACCCAATGACTTAGTAACACGTATTCGGATCTGTTTATGCGTTAATCAGACATTATGCTAGACTAGGTGAACTGTTGCGCGTATTAAGTGTTTAATTGCATATGTGGCATGTTGTCTTGTATTTATCTAACACGTGGATTGTCGGGTCACCAATGGGATATCGAGTCTTGTCTTACGTTGTCTGGTTGTCGGTTAAACATGCTTTTCGAACACATAATGGTCATGGACTGGACTTAGGGACTAATGAACCCGATGGGTTATTAGTCTAACTTGACATATATCTTATGATAGGTCGCCAATAGTTGGGGCTATCATATCTCATAAACGGTTTACTCATATCACGCATACGGATTACACAACTTAAGGTGAGTTCACGGCCCCACATTTTACAGTTTTTGCTTACGGGGTGAGAAACATGCTTACAAACTATTTTATGACTTATGACTTGTTAAATTCTTATGGCTCATGACTCTTTATCACGTTATACTATGGCTCACTTATCTTACTATACGGTTCATCGAAAATCCCTTGAAACCACTAACATGGGTATATGGCGGGGAAATATGGATAGCGCTATTGGGAACTGACAAACCCCACTCGACGGTTGGACCGGGCGGGTGCATATTGTCTCTAACAAAACAAGGTCTACCGGCGATGACGGTAGCCCATAGGAACTAAGGGTAACACACGGCTTAGTCAGTAATGGTTTCACCCGTATGAGTATCTCATTCTGCGCCTGGTTTGGCGTTCTCATAAGCATAGTAGTAATTGTGATGGTAACGTTTTTGAAGGTCACTGTAAACGTTTAAATTAAAACCTGTGAACTCACCAGCATTATATGTTGACTCTTTTAGCATGTTTTCTCAGGTCGCTAAGGTAGCAGCATATGGATAGGCGCACGTGGTCGCACTGGAGTCGTCTCGTGTCTAGGGTCTCATCTGCACGTTTTGGGATTATGAACTTTTGAACTTATGTTTATTTATGCATGACTTTTGTAAACTTTAAAATGCTTCCGCACTGTTGAATGTTGGTTTTAAACTTATGCATGGTTATGTTTACGTATGTTTTTACATTTAGACGTCGTTTATTGTGACCGTTGACTTGGATCCTGGTATGTCACACGCCTCGCGGTAGAACTCCGCAGGTGGAAATTTGAGGGTGTGACAGATTGGTATCAGAGCCAATGGTTATAGTGAACTAGGACTGCATGTAGAGTCTAGACTATAGCCGAGTCACACACACTAGACGGTCACATACATTTGAGTCGTGTCTTTTGGGCAACCATACTAACCTTGTCGGGGTGTCGGTCTCCTTACCATACAGTGTCACATTACTTATCTCATTCTTGGCTATTTTTAGCTTCATTTTATTTTCATCTCTGGGTTACAGCCGAGGGGACTTACTTATCGATCTTTTGAGTTAGTTATATCATTCTGGGATGTGGTTATCGGGTGACTTGAAGTTCTAGCTCGAAGCACGCCTAGGGGACCATGTAGAGCGATTTGTAATTTCGGGTGCACACGAAATCACAAATCGAAATGCATGAAAATCTTGGTGGACTTTGTGTTCGGACTAACGGTCATGCTGTAACCGTATTCTGAGTTCGTTGGTCACTTGTAGCTTGGTTTGTTATTGGTACTGAGTGTCTCGTCTCATGTTTTGGCAGAACATGTCTGGTCGCGCTGGTGGACGTACAGGTGGACGCCGTGGTGGCGGAGGTGGACGCCGTGGTGGGGGTAGAGGTGGTGGTAACATCACTATGACGT
Source organism: Ambrosia trifida (assembly GCA_028751855.1). Lineage (NCBI taxonomy): Eukaryota > Viridiplantae > Streptophyta > Magnoliopsida > Asterales > Asteraceae > Ambrosia > Ambrosia trifida. The sequence goes on from CM054124.1 coordinate 168,574,493, forward strand.
ATGATGAGCTCAATGAGATGATGCAGCAACAGTTGGGCGTTGCACTAGCTGCTTTTCAGGCAGCCCAGCAGACTTTCATGGGTGCTGCTGCTCCTCCAGTTCAGGCAGGTGTTGCCTACAAGCGGTTTAAGGATTGTCAGCCTCTCAGCTTTCAGGGTACGGAGGGAGCTGTGGAGTTACTCAGATGGTTGGAGAAGACGGAGTCGGTATTTGCTTTATGTGAGACTCCAGCGGCGGATTGGGTGAAGTTTGCTTCGGGGACTTTTGTAGGAGCCGCCTTGACGTGGTGGAACTGCGTCACACAGACACTTGGTCTTGGGGAGGCCAACGCCATGCTTTGGGCGGATTTTGTGCGTAGGTTGAAGGAGGAGTATTGTCCGCGTGAGGAGATTAAGAGGTTGGAACAGGAATATGGGAATCTTAAGATGGTTGGTTCTGAGGTTGAGGAGTACACGATCAGGCACAACGAGCTAGCAGTGATGTGTCCAGGGTTGTCTACACCAGAGTATAGGAGGATAGAGCAGTATCTTGCGGGTTTGGTGCCAGAGATTGCGGGACTGGTGTCTGCTAGGGATCCTACTACTATGTTAGAGGCTGTGCGGTCAGCCACCAAGATGACCAATTTGAAGATTGCTGAGGGTGTCTTGCCTCCTAGAGGCTCTGCTGCGAAGGCGCCGACAGAGAACAAGAGGAAGTGGGATAGCGTGGATAAGGGTTCATCGGGGACTCAGCGACAACCGGCAGCGAAGAAGACTGAAGCTTCTGGGTCAGCATCGGACCAGAAACAGGGGGGCTATGCGGGGAAAAGCCCTAAGTGTGGACGTTGTGGGTTTCATCATTTTGGTACTTGTGAGAGCTTTCGCTGTGAGCGTTGTCAGAAGACGGGGCATCTTGCCAAGAATTGTAGAGTCAACATTTCCGGGACGACTCAGACTGCTGCTGTTACTACCCCTGCTCCACAGGGGAACCAGGGTTGCTTCCATTGTGGGGAAGCGGGGCACTTCAAGCGAAGCTGTCCCAAGTTGACTCAAGGGGGCACAGAGACTGCGGGGAAGGACGGGGACAAGGACGGCGGTGGCCGGTGGACTCGTGCTCATGCTTATGTGATTGGTGCTAGGGAGAACCAGGCGGACCCAGACACTGTTACCCGTACGTATTCTCTCTTATCTCTTGTTACGCTTTGGTCATACTTTTATCCGCATTGTTGTGCATTCGTGTTTCGGGTGTTTTCCTTGTGGTTTGGTCGTTGTTTCTCATTCTTTGGGTTGATGAGGGTCCTTTGGGGATGCTACTTGGACGGTACCAGTGGATTAGTTATACCGATCATAGTAGGCTCCAGTAGGCTTTCATCGGGGGTCTCTTGTCTCATACTCATATTTGGGAAAGTGGTTTCCCGGTTATTACTGGCACGTTTGATTCATGACCTTCACTTGTTGCATTTTGGGGATACGTTACTTGGGCACAGAGGTCGACACACATTACTGTTGAAACCGAAAGAATCTCGGGACGAGATTCCTTTCAACAGGGGGATGATGTGACGACCCGGAAAAATTTTTCTTCTTATTTGTTTTCTCTCCTCGACTTCGGGAAATTTTCGGGACGAAAATTCTTTCAACAGGGGGATGATGTGACACCCGGCAACTTTCGGTAACTAACTTTTGAAAACTTAGTAAGTCTACCTTAGCGAGTCGCGCATACGTTACACATGGTCGAGTCGAGTCGCACATCATTAGGGTTTTAACATACGCAAGTCTCGGGTCCCGGGAATTGGTGATCGGGCGGGAACGTGTCATTTATCATGTATTATATGTTTACAATCATTATGTGACTTGTCGGTATGTGAATATGTGCTAACATGTGTTAAAACGGGGTTTAACGCGCAAAACACACCAACATAGGGGCTATAGGCGATTAGGCTTGGTGGATAGCCTAATCGCATGTAATTGGGGCGAGTAGGATGATGCCTATAGGCGAGTAGGGCTACTCGCATGAACAGTCATGCGATTAGGCACCCTACTCGCGTATAAAACCTGCACACTCGCATGATACATGCTGGACGACCAAAAACGCCTATAAATACCACCCTTGACCTCCAAAACATCATTTGTGCAACCCTAGCCGTCCCATAACATAACCCAACACACAAACACCCTCTGGAACTCGTTTTTGCATCAAAACCACCATTTTCAAGCTTATTCCATCATCACCTCTTGATTACAAGGTGTGTTCTTCAAACCCAAACCTTTAAATGATTATGTTTTGCTCCCTAAACGTCCAGACCTGACTTATAAACGTTTTTATCTTTGAAAATCCATTTAAAACCATTTTTAAACAAACCCACACCTTTGCATGTGTTATATGTGCTATATGTGTTTAAAGATAGGATTTTTAGGATTGAATCATGGTTGTTCTTATGTTATTTTGATGTTTATTGCTGAGATAAGTTAGTATGATGATGTCCTAGGAGTTTGGATGGTTTTGATGGTGTATTGTTGATATTTGATATTTTGACCCATTTGAAGGATTTTAGACGATTAAGGATGATATGAGGTGTGTTGTTGATTGAATGACGTTAGGGTTTGCTCTAGGATGATGCTAGAACAGTAGGATGCTATCGGACAACGTGATTATGTGGTTAAATCTGAATACTTGCTATTTAGGGTAAGTTCTTGCATATTGATGTGATGTTTACATGCTAAGTTGCCATTTTGGGAAAACGCTCGCATTCGGGACTGTTAGAATGATGAAAACTTAGGGGTTTTGCTTGAAATATGTTTGTTAATGTGTTAGGATGACTATTGGATGTTTTTACATGTTTCGGATCTGATTTGGAGCGTTAAACGCGCGAAATTGCATTGCACAGCTACTGCAGGCGAGTAGCACCCTAATCGCATGACTGTATAGGCGATTAGGGGTGTACTCGCCTGAATAAAGGGCCTACTCGTGTGTATACAGGCGATTAGACCCTGTAATCGCCTGTTGACCAGCCCTAATCACGTGTTGACTTTTCCTAATTGCTAGTTTCATTCCTAATCGCGTGTAATGCTGCTGTATGTATATTTTAACATCCCGGAACATGATTTGACACCTAGGAACATGATAGGAACCCCGGGATTCACCCAATGACTTAGTAACACGTATTCGGATCTGTTTATGCGTTAATCAGACATTATGCTAGACTAGGTGAACTGTTGCGCGTATTAAGTGTTTAATTGCATATGTGGCATGTTGTCTTGTATTTATCTAACACGTGGATTGTCGGGTCACCAATGGGATATCGAGTCTTGTCTTACGTTGTCTGGTTGTCGGTTAAACATGCTTTTCGAACACATAATGGTCATGGACTGGACTTAGGGACTAATGAACCCGATGGGTTATTAGTCTAACTTGACATATATCTTATGATAGGTCGCCAATAGTTGGGGCTATCATATCTCATAAACGGTTTACTCATATCACGCATACGGATTACACAACTTAAGGTGAGTTCACGGCCCCACATTTTACAGTTTTTGCTTACGGGGTGAGAAACATGCTTACAAACTATTTTATGACTTATGACTTGTTAAATTCTTATGGCTCATGACTCTTTATCACGTTATACTATGGCTCACTTATCTTACTATACGGTTCATCGAAAATCCCTTGAAACCACTAACATGGGTATATGGCGGGGAAATATGGATAGCGCTATTGGGAACTGACAAACCCCACTCGACGGTTGGACCGGGCGGGTGCATATTGTCTCTAACAAAACAAGGTCTACCGGCGATGACGGTAGCCCATAGGAACTAAGGGTAACACACGGCTTAGTCAGTAATGGTTTCACCCGTATGAGTATCTCATTCTGCGCCTGGTTTGGCGTTCTCATAAGCATAGTAGTAATTGTGATGGTAACGTTTTTGAAGGTCACTGTAAACGTTTAAATTAAAACCTGTGAACTCACCAGCATTATATGTTGACTCTTTTAGCATGTTTTCTCAGGTCGCTAAGGTAGCAGCATATGGATAGGCGCACGTGGTCGCACTGGAGTCGTCTCGTGTCTAGGGTCTCATCTGCACGTTTTGGGATTATGAACTTTTGAACTTATGTTTATTTATGCATGACTTTTGTAAACTTTAAAATGCTTCCGCACTGTTGAATGTTGGTTTTAAACTTATGCATGGTTATGTTTACGTATGTTTTTACATTTAGACGTCGTTTATTGTGACCGTTGACTTGGATCCTGGTATGTCACACGCCTCGCGGTAGAACTCCGCAGGTGGAAATTTGAGGGTGTGACAGATATGGGCAAACTTGTGAAGTATATGGGTAGAAAATTAAAGTATACGCTTTATAATTAGAGACATTGTTACAAATTTGAAGCATAGTATCAAACAAAACTTATGATTTGTTTTGTGCTTGATTCTTATCTAGTCAAAAAATCATTTTCTTTGGTATACCAGATTGCTAAACATTCATGTTAGGATCTAAACACGATTCTTTAGTTACTTAAAATCTTGATATTTCGGTAATTTAAATGACTTATGACCACAAAATGTTAGTGTTGATAAGTTCATAAGTAGTCGAGCGTTTTGGCCAGGCGCTTTGATTATTTTATTGCCCCATAGCGCCCGGCACACCGCCCCCGTCGGCGCTATGGGGGCGTTATGGGGGTGGGGGCTATGAATATAACGGGTGTTTTGATCTTGGGAGGGGTGATTTGACCGTTGAATTATTATTATTATTAAGAAGATGAAGATGTTGTTGATGATGATGATGATGATGATGAAGACGGTGGTGGCTGTGATGGTTGTGACGGTGGTGGCTGTGACAGAGTGGGGACGGTGGTGGCTGTGATGGTTGTGACGGTGGTGGCTGTGATGGTTGAATGGTGGTGGAAGTGTTGACGATGATGATGATGAAGATCGATGTTGATGATGAAGAAGTTGATGTGTGTGTGTGTGTTTGAAGGGGAAGGGGTGTGGTGGGTTATATAATAATAATAATAATAATAATAATAATAATAATAATAATAATAATAATAATAATAATAAATAAATAAATAAAAAGCAATGATTACCCAATCATTTATAAAGCCCCATAACGCCCCTTCCCACTACACCCTCTTTTTCCAAAACGCCCCATAACCCCCATTCTATTACTTTTTAATATTTAATTCCCATAACGCCTTATAACCCCCCTGCACTACACATGACCTATGGGTATCTATATGTTGCTTCATGGTATCTTTGAAAATGATTCACCATGAAACCCTATGCACATTGTTTAACGACAGTGGTGGGGGCAAAGTTGCTTAAAATATAAAGATCACTCACATAACCATCAATTTAGAACCTAAAACCAACAATAGATTTAAAAAAGAGACATCAATATTTTAAAAATAGGATAACATTATCAAAATTCGAGATGAAGTCTACTCTAACACAAAACATATACAAAAAACTCTCATTCAACATATTAGACAAGATATGAGAGTTATTATTGTTTTGATTTCAAAGGGATGATATAGACATCACCTAAAGATGGCTATTATTTGTCTGTTTAGCGAGTTTGAACCATTCGGTATGGAAAGAACCGGGTCCATCGGTCCTTTTGAAATCAAAACAAAATAAGCAAGGCTAGAAGACTTCCCCTGAGTGCTAAAACCTAAATTAATAGCCAAACACACAACTATTCTCCATGCAGACTGTCACTTGAACATTTCTTTAGCAAACCCATGCTCCATCAAGAAATTCGCCAGTTTAGGGTCCTGTCATAAGCCTGCTTGATACGGTCCAGGAATATGGCTCGAATAATGCACCCACCTTTCCAGATTCTGGCCAACACACCAAGTTTCAGGTTCCATCCCTTTTCATTTGTTCTTGGCATGTATCGGGTTCATCCCTTATGCGAATATGCGTATTTCCGATGCATATAAAGCTTGCCTTGCAGCATTGATCAACTTTTCTTTGTCCACTTGCGTAGAAGACTAAACAAAACGCTTGTTGAAACCAATTGAATCGGCCCTTGTTATGATCATTATGAGGATTAAAGTTCTTGAATTGAAGTTTCATTGAATTCGACATTGAATTTCACCTGGAAGGTTATAAATAAAAATAAACATTAGTAACTTAACTTTTTTTGGGTTAAATGGTACAATTTGGTAATGCAAAATAAGGGCAATTTTGGAAAGATTTATATGACATCTATGCTTTAAAGCATAGGACTCTTTGTATGCCAAAAGATGGTAAAATTACTACTTTGTCCATCGAGTTTCTTTAATATAGTAATATATGAATATTTTCGATGCATATAAAGCTTGCCTTGCATCATTGATCAACTTTTCTTTGTCCACTTGTTGATCTGCAAATACAAAAACATAACTTACTTATGAGTGTCCACGGAAAATTCCAATCCATGGCTCAGAATATTAACTATTTGATCTTTGGAATGTATTGAATATTGATGACATCATTATGAAGTTGTTTAAATAAAATTCCCTATTTCACATGATGGCCTACAAAATGGTACTTTACAATGATAAGGGTAATATGGATATGAAAAAGACAGACCTGGTGGACCGAACCTGGTTAAAGGAAGAGACTGGACTGAACACCTTTCTAGCAGAGTTGGTGTAGTGAAGCACACCGGTTGTTGTGAGGATAGGGGTGATGAACCTATCTTTCAAAACACCCTTATGGATGATAGTTAGATCTCATCTAAATAGATTAAAAAAACATGATGCTTATTGTTGAGATATATTTTGCACGACATCAATAGCATCTACAACTAATAAAGTAAAAGTAAAAAATCACATATCAAATATAGTCTAGGAAAACGAACACAAATCGATACCTGATAACTGTGAGTAGTAAGGTAAACTCCAATTGTGGTTTTGGAGGCAACGATTGATGCGTGAATTGCCATTGTGCTTACTGGAGAGCATGTAGTCTCTCATCTACCCCTCTCTGTATATATATATATATATATATATATATATATATATATATATATATATGGGGAGGGTTTAAATGAGAACACCCATCTTTTGTGAGAACTATGAGAACAAATCTCAACCACTCATTTATTTTCCTTGTGTTTTAATTAAAAGGGTAAAGTGGTAATCTACCAATCTCTTCTCCACCAACAATAAACAACAACAGATAAATCAATCATCATCTAAACCTATCAACCATTTGAGATATCGATCATTCATCTGTGAAGAGACTACAATCATTCATCTAAATCCAACAACAAATCGATCATTCATTTGTACAATGACATCGATCACCCTAAACAATGTTATTATTCATCCAATCAATCAGCAACGACACCGATCAACAAAGAAAACTATCTTCTTCATCCAATCGATCAGCATAGAGACATCAAACAAAATATTAGGGTTTTGTATCTTCTTCTTATCATCTTGCATTCTAATCGTATGATTCCTTCTGCTTAGGGCTTTGATTCTTCATTGTTTCTTAATGCTTTTGTAATTTCAGTTTATATGGTTGTTCTTAATTTGAGCTAATTTGCTTTTTATTTGGTTAATTGCAGTCATGGTATGTATGTTTACAAGTAATTAGTTCTATGTTTTTGCTTGTATTGTATGCATTTGAGTAGTTACTGGTTATTTTAATGTAATATCAGTGTTTTATATTTCTCAAGTGTATATTTTTTTATGTTTATGTCATGGTTTTATTATGCTTCCACTGAAATTAGTCGTATCACTTAGTGTTCTGTTTTTACACATGTGTAACTACTTAATCCTTTCTATGCAAAGACAAACAATTGAGGAAGATGTTGTTTCTATCTATTAGCCTTATGCCAGACGGTTGTGTTTGATATTAGGTTGTCAACACCTAGGAAAAGTAAATGGTATTATTGCATTTAGATATGTTGTTTGTAGTGGAGCCGGATTACCATTTATCAAGTTGGTCTATCTATTGCCTATAAGCTACAAACATATTATCTATAAACTTCCTGCCAAGGTATGTATATATGTTAGTTTTTTCTTTTAGTCTATGCATATATTTACCGTTGAGATATTAGTTAAAGTTTACATATGTTCATCCGTAAATAGCTCCCTGCCACTTATTTGAAGCTGAGATACAGATGTGTAAAATGTTAAGTGTCTCGGTTCTAGGTTACCTATGATCAGTTGTATTACACATTTGTAAGTGCCTGTTTTATAATGTGTAAATAGCTCACTATCACTTATTTGAAGCTGATATACACATGTGTAAACTGTTCAGTGTCTTAGTTCTCGGTTATCTATGTCCAGTTGTATATATCATGTGTAAACTGTTTAGCGTCTTAGTTCTCGGTTATCTATGTTTAGTTGTATTACACATTTGTAAGCGTCTGTTTTACACATGTGTAAATAGCTCACTGCCACTTATTTGAAGCTGATATACACATGTGTAAACTGTGTAGTGTCTTAGTTTAAGGTTACCTATGTTCATTTGTATTTAACATGTATTAGTGTCTGTTTTACACATGTGTAATTTGCTCACTGGCACTTTTTTTTTTTTTTGCATCTATAGGTTGGTGGAGATGTGTTAGAGAATACCAACTTGAGAAAACATATACATAAGTTGCTATGGAATGTTTTTATCGCACTTTCCACATTTGAGGAGCGATGGGAGTTATTGATGATTGAATGCAACTTGAAAACCACATCCAGGTGTGAATGCTCAAACGTACTTTTCAAGACTACTTTGATTGCATCCAATACTTTGGTTCAATTTATGATTCTCGAAACTGTCCTACAAAACTCAATCAAAATGATGAAGAGAGACATACTGATGAAGATGGTGAAGAATACGTTGATGGAGAAGAATACGTCGATGGTGAAGAAGATATTGATGGTGAAGATGTTGATGTTGAATGAACTTTACCTTTTATATCTTTACTTTTATTTCTAAATAAGGCGTGCATGTAATATGAATTTCATACATGTAACGTATGACTTTGACATTAAAATTTTGCAGTGTTTAAGTTTATAATTTCAGTGTTCTTATATTATGTGTTGAGTTTTGTTTCTAGTTTATTTCAATTGTTTGTTTTACACACGTGTAAGTGCCTATTTTACACATGTGTAAGTTGCTCGCAACCATGTTTTTGGTTTCTATATTATACATATGCTGCTATTTTACACATGTGTAAGTGTCTAGTTCTTTCCAATTGTCTGTCTTACACATGTGTAAATTACTCACCTTCACTCATTATGTTTACATATTATACATTTGCTGCTGTAAATTTTACACATGTGTAAGTGTCTAGTTTTGTTCCGTTGTCTGTCTTACACATGTGTATGTGTCTAGTTTTGTTTAGTTGTTTGTCTTACACGTGTACATCGCTCACCGTCACTTATTTTGTTTTTGTACCACAACAAACGTACACATGTGTAAACTGTGGATTTGTATTACGCATGTGTAAGTTTTGTTCACTGCCATTTGTTTGTTCATGTTTTACGCAGTTGCTGTTGAATTACACATGTGTAAACTGAATTAAACGAAGATAATGTTGTGCTAAAAATCTTAAGTATTATATTGATCAATAAGTAGGATTTAAGCCAATATAATATCATCCGAATATCAAATACATTAAATTTCCCAACAAGTCATAATCATTGACATACGGTAACCATGGTAATATAAAAACGAAAGTCATAATCCTTTATATATGTTAACCAAGGTTGCATAGAAACAAGTCATAATCCATAATCTCTTTTGGTCTCTCTTAAACTCCAATTCTTTCTTGATTACATCTTCTTGGTGAATATTCACATTTGAGAGTATAATCTTCGCAACATATTTCTTTCTAAGCAAATTTAGTTGTGCTTTCGATCTCTTCAATTTCTCAGTTTGAAGGTGCATTCCTAATTCTTCATAAGCTTTCCTTAAACATTTGGATGTGTCATATCACACTCCACAATCAATATTGTTTACCATTGTTAAAGTAAGAGAATGTAATTAAACAACATGTAAGTAGCAATTTACACAAAGGCTTATTTACACATGTGTAAACAGCTTATTTACACATACGTAAATTGCTTAATTACACAAATGCACTATTAACTAAGATGATTTACATATGCGTAAAGATTTGTTAAACTTATGCAAGATGATGTACACATGTGTAAACTTACACAAATATGATTTTAGTATGAAAACAAGTTAATAATTTCAAGTAAAATCATGAGAACATACAGATCAATGTGCTAGTAAAATAAAAATCTACTAATTTTACTAAAGCATGATAAAAAAACAAGTTAATTAATTTCTAAACCATGATAAATAAACAAGTTAATTAATTTCTAAATCATGATTAATTTTACTAATAAAAATCAAACTAATTTTAGTATCAAAATCTTGAGAAAAACACATTCAAATAAATGTAGCAGTAAACTAAATTTATTTTAGTTAACTTAATTCTATAGAAACTCAATTATTTGATGATAGCAAAGTTAAGGATGGAGAATTGGGGGAAAGAAGCCCTAAATATAATAAACCGAAAAAATTGAGAAACATATTAAACTTACTTGTGCTACTGAATTTATTAATGAACCAAGAAGAAGCCTTTGTCGTCATCTTCCACCGTGTTATTAATGAACCAAGAAGAAGCCTTTGTTGTCATCTTCCCCCTAATTTCAATGTGTTCCAATCACACCACCAAACAACCATTCTGATTACAGAATTCGTACAAAATGCACAAATAATTGTCCTGGATTTGGGTTAATGAAGACACAATTTGATTTGCAGCTTGATTTCATGAGGAATAGAAAAGATTAGGGTTTAGGAAGAAGGTATTTGATTCTGTTAAAAGAAGATGAATATGAGCGTCAATGTTTATTGAATTTGTTTTTACAATAATACCCTTTTGAGTCTTAGTTTATGGTTTCCTCCTTATTTAAACCCCCACTTAATCTTAGCCCTTAATTGATCATGATCTATGGATAAAAATGGTTCTTAGTGTTCTCACAAAAGATGATGTTCTCAAGATAACCCTTCCCTATATATATATAGGGAAAGGGTAAAATAAAAACACACTTTTCGTAAAAGAACTAAAGAACCCACTTTTCCACCACACACTTATTTTATTCAAAAAAGATATGTGGCTCACAATTAAAGTGGAATAAAATAAAAAAGGGAATATTCCCTTGCCTAATAAGACAAAATACGGTGGGCCATGGTCGTTTACACTGCTGTAAAATATATATTTTTTTTACGTCGAGGTTACCCGTTTTTTCACCGGTGGAAATTTTTTTTTTTAAAATTCACATTTTACGTCGGTGTTCTCGCGGTTCTTTCACGAAAAGTGTGTTTTCATTTGAACCTAATCCTATATATATATATATATATATATATATATATATATATATATATCGCGTAGAAGACTAAACAAAACGCTTGTTGAAACCAATTGAATCGGCCCTTGTTATGATCATTATGAGGATTAAAGTTCTTGAATTGAAGTTTTATTGAATTCGACATTGAATTCCACCTAGAAGGTTATAAATAAAAAGTGATTTTGTAGGTTATATAGTTATAGTACAAGTGCATAATGCAATAAGGGGTATTATGAGGAACTTTTACATGACATTTCTATGTTAAAGTATGAGTCTCTTGATATCCCATCTTAAAATTTGTGTATAATTACTATTGTAGACGTGTCTCCTCCTTAATAATATAACATAGATAGATAAAACATCGATCAAACAATTTTATTCAAAAAGTATATTCTACTTTTTAATTCATGTATACATTTATATTTTTTTATTATAATATTTCCGTTTCAATATATTTAATTAAACATATTATCGTGCTTCCCCAAATGGACATGTCTCTATAATTATAATTATTTCTTTCATATACTCATTTTTTCATGTTTATGATTGATATGAGCATGCTGATAACCATCATAAACAGGTAATAAGTCGATTGTTGAGGAATGGACGATGTCAATTAACCATCATAAACAGGTAACAAGGTTATGGTTATAAAATGTGTTATGTTAAACCTACTCCACCCCTTAATTTATTTTTTATTTTTTTTTTTATTTTTTATTTTTATCGAATGTACCCTTCCTCATCTAGACATCCATATTGTACGCTCTATATGTCTATACACATGAAGTACCATCTTGTATATTATGCTCGTATACCACCTCTATATGCCCTTATAAAAATGTCATATGTTCATGTACATTTTCACATACGCCCATATAAAAGTGTCATACGTCTATGTACATAAAAACAAAAAGAAAAAAAATCTCATACGCTTTGTATATACAGGTGACCGGACATATAACAAGCATAAAAGGGGTTACCTCCTACACAATCTTCATGGAAACAATTATTAAGTTGACCCATATAAAAATGATTGTCACATGATTATTTACCTAAAGGTGGAGCTTCAAACCCGCTAAGGTAGGGGTATGCAGGTTCAAACACGCTCGGATACTCCGTCGCTATCCTCTAGGCAGTGGTGAAACTTGTTTCTCAAATCGGTGGGGCCAGCCTCAATTTTTTTCAATTAATAGGGGCCGGAAGATCAAATCAGTGGGGTCCGGACTCATCCCGGACTTAATTTATCTACGAAAATCGCAAATTCCACCACTACGAAAATCAGGGCATGTTTGGGTGTCCATCTCCGTATCTCTTTCTTCTAACTCCTTTCTCCTTAATTCAAAAGTCACAATTTCTAATTTATGACTTATCTCTTTTTCAAAGCATAAAAACTCTTAAAAACTCATTTTCAAACAATTACCCAAACTTTTTTTTTTAATTTATTGACTTCTTGAAGAAGTTATAAGTCATAAGAAGGTGAAAAATGAATATGCTCTCAATGACGAATAACATAGTTTTTTCTAGATGGGCGAAATGGAAAAAATTATTTACTAAAATGGGTGATTTCAAAAATAATTACTATAATAGGTGCTTTTATTTAGTCTATATTTTTTTTTCTATTCAATTAACCTATTATAACGTTTTTCTTCAACTACTAACGATACTTACTTTTTCTTCGATTTTTAACTAAGTTATTATTATAATTATTTTTATTTATTTAAACCATGTTAGATAAAACTAAAAGAAACGTCTGCATAAACCTCAGAAGGAAAATAAGCACAAAAAAGAAAAGGAACGATTAACATTTGTTAAAATGTTAGTGATAATACATGATAATCTTGGAATATTTTTATGATAACAGTTGTGGAACAAAAAACTCATCTAACGTATAATTTAAATGGTTTAATATTTTGTGATTTCTGATGCATTCTAATGAACTAGGTTTTTATCCAGCCGCGCGTTGCGGCGGCGTCAATATGATTTAAAAATAATTAAGTGAGAAATACAAAAGTGGCAGTGGCTACGCGGAGAATACCAGGAATTTCCCGCGGTCCGCGGCACATGGTGGAGATGGCACAGGGTAGATGTGGTCGGTAGCCGGCTGTGTACGTTAGAGTGAAGCAGCTATTCATTTCGTGGTCGTTAAATATATGGATAATAAACGAACAAAAACCAAACCCGTGTGAAATCGGGTAAAAAACGCATTATGTCGGGGCCAAAATGAGAAAAAAAAAACTTAATAAAAAAGTTGGTGGCCAAAACGGAAAAATAAAAACTTAAACAAAAAGTAAAAAAACATTGTGTGGCCAAAATGAGAAAAAAAAAACTTAAATAAAAATTTGGTGGTCAAAATGAGAAAAAAAAAAGTTAATAAAAAAAGCAAAAAAAAAATGTGACAAAAATGAAATAAAAAAAACTTAAATAAAAATTTAGTGGTCAAAATAGAAAAAAAAAAGTTAATAAAAAAAGCAAAAAAAATATGCCAAAAATGAAATAAGTGAAACATAACTATTTGTTAGCTTCAATTATTAATTTTGGCTCGGTCTATTCCCACCCCCTCCTTCTATTTTCACCCCCCAAGCGTCTCGCTTAGGCCTAAGCGAGGCGCTTGGAAGCTGAATTCGAGGAGGTCAGTACGAGGGGCAGAAAAAGCTGATTTTTAAACCTAAGCGTCTCGCTTAGGCCTAAGCGAGGCGCTTAGGATCATTTTTTTTTTTTTGGTCTTTTTAGTTAGTTTTTTGTTTTTTTTTAATATAATTATTATAAAAAATGTTTTTATAATAATGACTTGCATGAAAAGTAAGTGTGAAGATCAAGATCAAGAAGAACAGTACGGTCAAACTCCGGGGGTTGTGTTGTATGTATAAAATAGTGAATAATTGTAGTGTGTTCGGTGAATTTTGACTTGCTTGCATAGGAATCTTGACTGCTACAACATAACTTGCACCGGCTTGAGATATGAGTTTAATTAGCTTAAATCTCTCTGATTCATGATATGAGAGCAATATAAAAAAATGTTTTTTTGACTTGACTTGCTTGCATGAAAAGGCAACATGGAATGAGATGATCTCGATTTTCGTACAAAGTAAAAGTCAGTTGTTATCGGAGAGATAGCTGTCAACGATCAAGGCAACATACTTGAAATCAATGGGAAGGTTAACAATTCCTGCTCATCTTGATGATATCTTCATCAATCTCCTTGATCTACGCATAAGTGTTAAAAGTATCAAGACTATGAAATTAGTAAAACAACTTTTCAGTTGTTATCAGACGAGGACTTGCCTGTGTTGCCGCATTTAATGAAATTTAACGCGCATACCGCATTCATTGTTATAGAGAGAGATGATATGAGAGCAATATAAAAAAATGTTTTTTTGACTTGACTTGCTTGCATGAAAAGTAATGATCAGGAACATTCCAAATAACCGTCCAATTTCAGCTAAGGAGGTATATGTACAATGATGTGGTTTCTTTTAGATAAGGAGGTATATGTACAACGATGAAGACAACCTGAAAGTGGATACCATGGATCAGAGAGATTCAAGCTAATTAAACTCATATTTTTTGGTGATTAACAGTCCAAATACCTGTAGCATCCTTGATTGCACCGGTAGAATTGGAATTGGAATTGGAATTAATGAGACAACTGTTCAGTTGTTATCCGAGAGATAGCGGTCAACGATGCAGACAATCTGAAAGTGGATACCATGGATCAGAGAGATTCAAGCTAATTAAACTCATATCTCAAGCCGGTGCAAGTTATGTTGTAGCTCATATGTTATTATCTCTTCTCTTATTCTCTCTTTCTCAAGTTCTCGATGGATTATTGCTCTCATATCATGGATCAGAGAGATTTAAGCTAATTAAACTCATATCTCAATGTAATGATCAAGAATATTCCAAATAACTGTTCAATTTCAGCTTTTGTTTAACTATTGTAGCAACTTTCATAGAGAAGTTATCAATATCACTGTCCAGTTATATCCACTTTCAACTAAATCTTTCTCTGATATACTCTATATCAACCGGCTTGAGATATGAGTTTAATTAGCTTGAATCTCTCTGATCCATGGTATCCATACCTTGTTTCAAGTATCTTGTAAAATTCATTTCGTCTTCAAGACTCCTAGGGAGTTACGTGCATTATCTAGTATTGAAACTTGCGATTAATAATATATTAATACATCAATGGACTACACTCACGGTATGTGCATCACGTATTTTCATTCTTTCCTTGATCTGCAATATTTGAAAATTATCATTTCTTGACATGCTTGGTAACACCTTGATCTACAATATTTGAAAATTATCATTTCTTGACATGCTTGGTAACACCTTGATCTGTAATATCTTAAAATTATCATTTCTCGAAAAGTAATTAAAAACACTTAAAAATGAATTAAAAACAATTGTTGCGAGTTAGGTTTACTCGGAGGACCACGTACAATGATTCATCAAAGTTGTACAAAGCTGGATGTTCGTACGGGAAAACCAAAACGAGCAATAAACGAAGCGAAACGGGGAGATATAATTTTCTTGGCTTGGAAACAACTTAAAAGAACCAAAAATGAATTAAAATTATTTTTTGGTGATTAACAGATAATTTTAAAGTATTAAAAGAAATTTTTTTTTTTTTAAAAAAAGTCCAAACGCCTCGCTTTGGTCAAAGCGAGGCGTTTGCTTGCCTCGCTTTGGCCAAAGCTAGGCTGTTTGTGCCTAGCTTAGGCCTAAGCGAGGCAGGCAAACGCCTCGCTTTGACCAAAGCGAGGCGTTTGGACTTTTTTAAAAAAAATAAATAAATTTCTTTTAATACTTTAAAATTATCTGTTAATCACCAAAAAATAATTTTAATTCATTTTTGGTTCTTTTAAGTTGTTTCCAAGCCAAGAAAAATTATATCTCCCCGTTTCGCTTCATTTATTGCTCGTTTTGGTTTTCCCGTACGAACATCCAGCTTTGTACAACAATGATGAATCAAAGGAACTAAGTTGCAAATACGATAATTATCAAAATAACAAAGATGAAACAGAATAAATTAATGTTCTTTATATACGAATAGTGACCCTCTTGCACCGGCTTGAGATATGAGTTTAATTAGCTTGAATCTCTCTGATCCATGGTATCCACTTTCAGATTGTCTTCATCGTTGACCGCTATCTCTCGGATAACAACTGAAAAGTTGTATCATTAATTCCAATTCCAATTCCACCGGTGCAATCAGAATCTGAAGAGAAGCTATCATCTCAGAGAGATAATTGTCATCGATGAAAGCTATCATCTCCCCGTTTCGCTTCGTTTAATTAGCTTGAGATATGAGTTTAATTAGCTTGAATCTCTCTGATCCATGGTATCCACTTTCAGGTTGTCTTCAAGGTGTTACCAAGCATGTCAAGAAATGATAATTTTCAAATATTGCAGATCAAGGTGTTACCAAGCATGTCAAGAAATGATAATTTTCAAATATTTGCAGATCAAGGAAAGAATGAAAATACGTGATGCACATAACCCTCCATGCAAATCATCCCAATTCTGTCAAAAGAAGATGTATTCACCATTTCAAACGATTTGTCTCCTTTCATGTCTATGGAAACAACAATGGATTTGTCAAAAGCAAGATGTATTCACCCATTCAGGTGCTTAAGTCCACCTTGAGATATGAGTTTAATTAGCTTGAATCTCTCTGATCCATGGTATCCGGTTGTTTTCAGGTTGTCTTCATCGTTGACCGCTATCTCTCGGATAACAACTGAAAAGCTGAAATTGAACAGTTATTTGGAATGTTTCTGATCATTACAGTTATGCCTTTTTTGGTGAAATGAACTTGAAGAAATGATTTGGTGGATATATCATGAGTTAAACAAATGCTTAAGTCCACCTTGATGACTGAATGTGACTACGCCATGTTTCACGTCATGCTTTCATCCTTCATTCCCGTTCAGGTGCTTAAGTCCACCTTGCTTGCATGAAAAGTAATGATCAGGTTGCCTTCATCGTTGACCGATATCTCTCCGATAACAGTCAATCTCACTGTAATGATCAAGAATATTCCAAATAACTGTATAATTTCAGCTTTTGTTTAACTATTTTAGCAACAGTCCAAATAACTCGTGTACAACCTTTATCAGGTTCTTTTGGCCACAGGTACAGAAAGGTTATAAATGTTCATGTCGTTTCAGGTTGCCTTCATCGTTGACCGATATCTCTCCGATAACAACTGAATTTTACTTTGTTATAGAGAGAAATGAACAGTCGGATCGACTGTTGGTTGGTATGTTGAGAGCAAACCGACGATCATTCAAAATTTAAAGTTACCGCTAACCTCTGCGCCATCATCGACTACAGCAAACCGACGATCTTCCTCCACGGCACTCCTAATGGGCCTCTCTTTATTTCACGGTACGATTTGTGTTTTTGTTGCTTTTTAAATAATAAGTTTTGTGTTTATCAAACCCTAACGTCTGAGCAATGATTTATTAAATCGTTTTACTAATTTCCGATTCTTGATACTTTCATAAATCGTTTTACTAATTTCCGATTCTTGATAATAATAAATTATTATAATAATAAAACAAAGGAACTAAATTACAAATATAATAAAATAATAATAATAATAATAATAATGTTTATTGAGCAATATCTTCGACCTCTCTTATAATCAGGTAAATATGGATATTGTCTTTCACATCCGGATGGGTCAAACACAAAAAAGTCAAACATCATGTCTCCTTTGTGACTCATAGGAGTCTTGAAGACGAAATGAATTTTACAAGATACTTGAAACAAGGTATGGATAGAATAAATGTTTGACTATACGTGGTTGATGATGTCAAGTTTAAGTCGTTGATTCATTTGGAAATCGAAAACGCCTATCGTCACTCTGTATAGAGAAGAAAAACAACAACCGAATATTTAGTTCTCTCCGAACTTCAGCTTCCAAAATACGACGTCGTTGTAGCTCATATGTTATTATCTCTTCTCTTGTTCTCTGTTTCTCTAGTTCTCGATGGATTATTGCTCTCATATCGACTCTCACAATTATTCACAATTTTATACATACAACACACCTTCATCGTTGACCGATATCTCTCCGATAACAACTGAATTCATCTTCCTTGTCTTAAAACCCTTGACATCGCTGTTTGATTATACTCGTGTTCAGCCTTTATCAGGTTGCCTTCATCGTTGACCGATATCTCTCCGATAACAACCCTTGTTTGATTATACTCTTTATGTATAAATAGTGACCCTCTGGCAAACCTACCTCTGTTTTGAATTTGTTGCTTCCATAGAGAAGTTATCAATCTCACTGTAATGATCAGGAACATTCCAAATAACTGTATAATTTCGTTCAAGATTCCTATGAGTTTGATTAGCTTGAATCTCTTTGATCCATGGTATCCAGTCTTCAAGGTGGACTTAAGCACCTGAACGGGAAGTTGAAATTTTGAATGATGTTCGTCGACTGCACCGAACACACTACAATTATTCACAATTTTATACATACAACACACCTTCATCGTTGGCCGTACTGTTCTTCTTGATCTTGATCTTCACACTTGCTTTTGACAAAGGTCTGGCTGACCTGAAGTTCCTTTGCAACCAGGTAAAAAGGAACTAAGTTGCAAATATAAAAATCCATCACATCACGATTATACTCTTTATGTATGAATAGTGACCCTCTAAGTGTGGTATGCTCAAAGATTTAAGTTAAAAATATTTTGTAAGGATTTATTTATAGATTAATGAAACAACTTTTCAGTTGTTATCCGAGAGATAGCGGTCAACGATGAAGACAGCCTGAAAGTGGATACCATGGATCAGAGAGATTCAAGCTAATTAAACTCATATCTCAAGCCGGTGCAAGTTATGTTGAAGCATCTTTGATCATCTTCTTGTAATTACTTGACAGATATCTCTCTGAGATGATAGCTTCTCTTCAGATTCTGAAAGTGGATACCATGGATCAGAGAGATTCAAGCTAATTAAACTTATATCTCAAGCCAGAGGGTCACTATTCATACACACAACTTTTTGCTCTAGTGGTGTGCTCTACCTTTTTGACAAACACCTGGCTAACCTGTCCAGTTATCAATCTCATTGGCAATCATCCGGTGCAAGTTATGTTGAAGATCATATGTTATTATCTCTTCTCTTATGCTCTCATATCATGGATCAGAGAGATTTAAGCTAATTAAACTCATATCTCAAGCCGGTGCAAGTTATGTTGTAGCATCTTTGATCATCTTCTTTGTAATTACTTTTTATTGTTTCGGGTTCCCTTCCATCGTTTGACAGATATCTCTCTGAGATGATAAAGGTAGATCATGGAAAGTTGAACTCAATAAAACAAAGATGAAACCGATTAATGTTCTTTATATATGAATAGTGACCCTCTTGCAATATTTGTAATTACTTTCTATTGTTTAGCGCCGATCCGATTGTTTAAAAGTATCAAGAGTATGAAATTAGTAAAACAACTGAATTTTACTTGCTTGCATGAAAAGTTCAATTTCAGTTCAAACTTTTCAAACACCTGCAACATCTCAAGAGTCGAGGTCCTTTGAAAAAGACATCGTACAATGAACTTTTCATGCAAGCAAGTAAAATTCAGTTGGTATTAATGGCAAGATATGTGGCTTTAGTCCTTTACGCAGGATATTCATGTGAGAATGATTTCGTTACAACATAACTTGCACCGGCTTGAGATATGAGTTTAATTAGCTTGAATCTCTATGATCCATGGTATCCACTTTCAAGTTGTCTTCATCGTTGACCGCTATCTCTCGGATAACAACTGAAAAGTAATTACAAGAAGATGATGTCAAGTTTAAGTCATTGACATTTTATTTTTTTTTAACTTTTTATAATTATTAAATTAAAAAAAAAAACAACTCAAAACACCAAAAAACTACCAAAATAAAACACCCCCCAGAAGCGCCTCGCTTAGGCCTAAGCGAGGCGCTTCTGGGGGGTGAAAATAGAAGCTGGGGGGTTTAAATATCACCACCCATTTTATGTAATGTAATGTAATTAAACGAAATAATGATAAAGTTTGTGTCATCTTAATTTTAGAAACTATTACTAAGGTAAAGTCACAAAGTAATTATTTTTTCTAGCTTGTTTTATCTTTTAGGTCAAGTGATCAGTGGACATTGATTGCGTATCTACTTTTGTTTATTCATCAAACTAATACAATCCTTGTAGCTTAACACATACATTAAAAATGACTAGAAGGAATACCCGCGCGTTGCGGCGGGTGTCTCGATTTATATTATATTCAATTATGATGTTGATTACGAATCACAACCCGGGTTTACGACATTTTACTTTATTCAACAAAATATAGTATCAAAAATATTAGCACAACAAACCAAATAAAACTTTGTAGATAATTATAGTGGCAAAATTATTAGTATCATCTAGAGATTGATTTCCACTGTTTGGTATCATAGTTCCTTTTTTTTTGTCATCTTAGATTCAGATAGCCAATAAAAATCACCAAATAATAAAAGCAAAAATAGGAAATATGATTACTGTAGTTATGCTAAGACACCACATGAAAGTGAGATTGTGAGAGTTCATTAAATTTTATAGAAACTACAAATATATGCACACCGGGTTGACGAATCAAAAAATAGAAATTAATAGCATCACTTAGCACAAGACAATCATCAACTACTATAAAAGGTATAAAAAATCGAACAACAAACGAATAATCAAATAATTCACGTTGATATTAGCAAGTAAATCTAGGTATCAAACCTGCTGGTTGCAAGAGAATTCTTTTGCCAATCTTATGCGCATACTTCATGAAAATTTGTTTTTATAATCATCATCCGCGTGTAACGCATCCTAGAGGGCCCAACCGCCGCAATACTCGTAAATTAATAATCGTTGACCATGCTCAGAACAAGTAACCCATGAGTTCAACAACATTCGCATGCCGAATTTTATCAAATCGTTAATAAGATCAATAAACTCTTCCTCCTTTTGTCGACTGATTATCTTTTTGTCCCAACTTCTTCACAGCAAGCAACTAAATAAAAACACGAAAAACAAAAGTTTTGCAGCTTTAGATATGAGATCAAATGTGTAAAAGAAAAAAAGAAGTCAACAAATTAGAAATCAGGTCAAAGAGTACATCATACATGTTTTTTGTAACCATCTTGAAATTCTGATTTATGTAAATCCGTTAATACTGATTGTAAAGGTACCTCATACATGTTTTTTGTGAAATTATGCACCCAAATTAGCAAAAAAAAAAAAAAAAAAAAAAAAAAAAAAAAAAAAAAAAACCTCCAAATTAAATATAGATAATATAGATATGGCTTTTTTTAGGAGCAAAGAATTAAGACGGTGATTGGAAGGGGTTGTAAATTGGGCTAGGGTCCTATAAAAACAAACAAAAAAAAAAAATCCACTAAAGGTTGAATTATTCATTCACCAATATTATATTAAATCAATTAATTATTTATGTAGTTAAGCTAATAAGCTAACATCTCTGTTGTTGTTATTTATGTAGTTGAGGGACGATCTTCAAGAATATGTGTGTATATTCTTCAAGAATATGTGTGTATATTCTTCAAGAATATGTGTAGTAGGTGCTAGTGGATTAGGCTGTGAACTTCTCAAAGACCTTCACCTCTCCGGTTTACCAATTCATTTTCAGGTATATCCTTCCTTTCATTGTCATTTCCCCAATTGAATCAACTTCTTCTTCTTAAACCAACCAAGCCAAGCCATTTAAAAAATCTAGGCATAATTTATGATGTTCATAGGCTCTTCATGTTCTTACATTTAAGAAATTTATTACAGTAATGGTTTTTTGATCAATCATATACCATGGGGGTAAGGTTGGAATAAGTTTTTAAGTTGTGAGTATGAGGTTATGATAAAATTACAATTTTAACCTTCTAAGTGTCTTAATAGTCACAATTATGCCCAAAATACCCTTAAATTTCTTGCTTAAGTATGTTGTACATGTTGCTTCTTAAGTTGTACGGAAATGTAAATGACAATTTTGGCCATCACTCCTCCTTAATAAGATAATATAGATTATGTGGAATCGAATTAACACAAAATCAACTTGTCACTCAACAAAAAATTAGTGCATGTTTGACTCTCCATTTCCACACCTCCTTTTAACTTATTGACTTATTCAATAAGTCATAAGTTAAACAAAAGTGTTTGAATGACGTTTATCTTTCAAAAAAAAAAAGTGTTTGGATGTTTTTTTTGAAAAGTAACTTATTGAGGGGTTTTGTGCTTTGAAAAGAAGATTTTGGGAGAAAAGTCATAAATTGTGACTTATGAGATTAAGTAACTTTTGAAGGAGAAAAAGTTATAAGGAGAAATGGAAAAGGAGAGCCAAACATGGCAAGAACCTGTAAATGCGTCACTAAATCGACATGATAATTGAATCTTTGAATCCAACTACACAAAATCGTTGAATCACACATAAACGAACCACACAGACGAAAAATATAAAATCGAACAATGCAATACAAACTCGAACAATACAAAAACAAGACAAACAATACAAAATCGTTGAAGGAACCATAATAATCGTCGAACCACATAAACGAACAATACCATAACGAACATCCAGCAAATCGGAATCGTGATAACTAATTAGAATCGTGAACGAAAGTAAGAATTAAGAACCTATATGTGGATAGTGAAACGTTCATTGAGTGAAGGAGATGGTATTTTTGCCTATTTTTTTTATTTAGAGTAAATTATCAAAACCGTCCCTGAGGTTTGGGCCAATATGCATGTCCAGTTCAATCTTTTAAAAATTGCTTGAACACTCCCTTGATCTTTCAGAAAATAGGGCAAAACAGTCCAATCACTTAACTTAGTTAAATTTTCTCAGTTAAGTTAGGGGCATTTTCGTCAAATTAGAGGCAAAGTTACCTTCTTCCTTAATTGTCTTCTTCTCTAATCAGCCCACCACCCACCACCATCTTCAACCTTTCACCACCACTACCCACCATCCCCTCCACGTTTCACCACCACCTCCACCATAAACAACTCATGATCTTTAAATAAATCGAAAGAACAAACCGTTTATTTGAATCTTCTCTATACAGTATGAGATAATAAAATAATAATAATAATAATAATAATAATAATAATAATAATAATAATAATAAGTAGCTCAGAAAGAACCTTATAGAACTTTTCATCAATATACTACCATACACAATGGTGGCAACTGTAAGTCTGGCCTTTCTTTCATCATTGCCAACTATTTTTAAAAAATAACAGACAAAATGGATAGAAAATCGGGTCACCAACTGAAACAAAAAGGAATGATATAATAACATATACGCAATAGTGTATATGCTCTGCTTGAATGCAGATCTCGATGAAAGTTAATTTTTCAATTGATTAAAGCCATATTAAAAGATCACCACGACGTTTTAATCAAATGAAACACCAAAACTAAAGATTTTATAATCGAAGCCCTAAAAACTGCCACATCAGTCCAGGAGCTCCTTCAGGTGTGACACCCAGCACGTTTAGGTTAACATTTTATAAAACACATAAGTCTACCTTAGCGAAAAACGTTTTCAAACATACTTAACTAAGTCAGTTGAGTCGTTATGATGGTTCCGGGAATCATCGGGAGTCGTTACAATGATCCACGGGATCATTGGGAGTCGGTCCATAACCATGTGAACACGGATGGGTGATTTGTAGAATCGACGGGTTTAACGCACACACGTAAATCTCGAGTCCCGGGAATTGGTGAACGGATGGGAACGTGTTAGTTATCATGCATTATGTGGTTACAATCATTATGTGACTTGCCGGTATGTGAATACGTGTATATATGTGTTAAAATAGTGATCTCACGTAATTGCATGACATTATAGGTGATTACGCGTAATCACCAATAGTATAGGCAATTAGGATCCTAATCGCCTATAGCAACATGTCTTATAGCAACATGTCTTACATGTGGTATAGCTCCTAATCGCCAGTATAATGGCGAGTAGGAAGGTTCTTTGGGGGAATAGGGGGCTATTCGCTAGTACTACTAGCGATTAGCAGCCCTAATCACCTGTAACATC
Organism: Ambrosia trifida; assembly: GCA_028751855.1. Classification (NCBI taxonomy): domain Eukaryota; kingdom Viridiplantae; phylum Streptophyta; class Magnoliopsida; order Asterales; family Asteraceae; genus Ambrosia; species Ambrosia trifida. The sequence goes on from CM054124.1 coordinate 168,598,907, forward strand.
CTTGTACTCGTCTGAACTGCATATGACGACTAAAAACACCTATAAATACCACCCTTATGTTTCAAAACATCATTTGTGAAACCCTAATACACCCCAAAGCCACCCCACACCTTATCCAACCTCTGCAACACGTTTTGGAGCAAGAAATCACATTTCCAAGCTTTACACCTCATAATCTCATCCTTCCAAGGTGTGTTCTTCACTCCAAACCTTTGTAATGATATTGTTTTGATCCCTAAAGGTCCAGACCTGATTTCTAAACATTTGTGTCTTTGAAAACTCATTAAAATCAGTTTCAAAACAAACCCAAACCTCTATACTTGTTATATGTGATGTATTCATGCAAGATAGGATTTTTATCGTTTAAACATGATTGTTCTTGTGTTATTATTGTGTTTCTGACCTAAATGAGTTAATATGATGATAACCTAGGAGTTTGAAGGTTCATAGATGTGTAATATTGATATTAGGCGTTTTGACCCGTTTGAATGATTATGGTGGATTGATGATGATATGTTGTGTTTTGTTGATTGTTTGAGGTTAGGGTTTACTCTAGGATGATGCTAGAACAGTAGGATAATGTCGGACAACGTCGTTATGTGATGAAATCTGGATATTTGCTATTTAGGGTAAGTTTTGCATGTTGATGTGATGCTTACATGCTAGTTATGCTATTTTGGGAAACCGCATGCATTCGGGACGACTAGGGTGATGATAAATTAGGGGTTTTTGCTTGAAATAGTTGGGTTAATGTTTTGGGTTTGATATTGGGTGTTTCCACATGTTTCTGATCTGATTTGGAGGGTTAAACACGCAAAAAGGCGGAACAGAGCAGTAATGGCGAATAGGAATTCCTAATCGCCTCTATTATAGGCGATTGGCCCCCAATCGCCTGAACTATAGGCGATTAGGAGCCCAATCGCCATTTCAACTAGCAATTACAATTCTATTCACTAGTTTGACTCTCCTAATCACCAGTTGACTTTTCCTAATCACATGTTTGATTCCTAATCGCGTGTATTGCTGTCATATGTGCATTTTAACATCCTGAAACACGGTTTGACGCCTACGAACATGTTAGGAACCCTGTGACATGTCCAATGACTTAGTAACACGTGTTCGGACTTGTTTATGCGTTAATTGGGCGTTATGCTAGATAGGGTGCATGTTTGCGCATGCTAAGTGTTTAATTGCATAAGTTGCATGATATCTTGTATGTGGCTAACACGTGGGATGTTGGGTCACCAATGGGATGTCAGGATTTGTCTGGTTTGGTCGGTTTAACGTTTAAACATGTTTTCAACATACAAGGTCACGGTCTGGACAACTTGGGGACTGATTAGCCTTCGGGTTAGTAGTCACCACACTTATGTAAACTCATTGATAGGTCGCCGCTAGTAGGGACTATTACACACATATCGGATTTCTAATTTACTAAGGACACACTCTAAGGTGAGTTTCACGGCCCCTCTTTTATACTCTTTTCTCTTGTAACATCCCGGAAATCCATTTCGCTTAATTACGCTAATAGGCGTGCATAAGAAATGACAAGATGAATTAAATAGTAGAATGAACCCTTACGGATAATAAAACGGGATGATAAGAATGTGGGCTATGTTCCAATATGGAAATAACCATGTTAGTGTTATCTAAATATGTAAGTAAATAACACTAGGAATTAACTTGGTTGGTTAAGTTTCATAATAAAATTGAAGAAGGGAAAACTTGAGGGACCATTAATATAACTAGTTGGTCAACATAAGAAGGTGGATAAGACCCATTTTGGGGTCATACGTATTCAGCCCCAAAGGGGCATCCATGAGCCAAAAACCAACCTAATAATCCCTCAATTGAAGAAGTTAATGCAAGATATTGAAGCAATGGATGAAGGGTGTGTTCTAGAAGGTTAATCTTCAAGGATTGAGCTTTGGTAAGAACCCTAACCCCCAAATTCGTGTAGGGTTCGAACCCCACATGTGGGTTTTGAGCAAATGATGTTAAATTCGTATTATTGCTTGATTTTAAGTGATATTGATCATCTCTAATGGTCTAGAGGTGAGCTAATCACTAAAAGTTGCTTGTTTGTAAAAGATGATGATATTGGGTTTTCATTAGAGCTTTGATGTTGCTAAATGAGTGGTAAATCCATGTAATTGTAGGAATAATGTGTAGTTGATGATATGCATGTGGAAATTGGTCATAATTTAAGGTGATTATGTTGTTGTGGTAGAATGTGTGTATTAGGAGCTTGTACTTTGAGCTTAGAATATTGTACGCACACCATGTGTTTGATGAAATGTCTAGATGAGTATGAGGTATGAATTTGTATGCAAGACTCGACAAGTATGAAAGTAATGTGATAGTTGGTGCAATTGATAGTAGGTTAACATGGGGATTTCGTCTTAGAGAGAAATCATGTGGGAATTAGTTGATTGTATGATTTGGTAAGAAGTATGCATTAGTAGTGTGTACATTATGCTTAAATATTATGATGTACACGATGCGTTGATTAATTGGTGTGATGAACGATCTTGTATCTTAATGAGATGTGAATATGATGTTTATGGTGAATCTTATATGATCTAGTACATCAATATGGACATATGTTTCTAAGTAGGATGTTGGTATAGTTGGAAGTTGACTTTCTGGAAAGTCAACAATGTTAAAATAACATGGTTATGCTTCCCAAACTTGATTGTGTGATTAGAAACACTATGTGACGCATAACATGTTAAAACTATGAGACATATATGATAATAAGTGGTATTACTATGTGAGAATAAATGTGGTTGTGAATGTATGTTTTAGTTATGATAGAAGTTGACTAATGAAAGTCAATGTGATATTGGTTGAGAATGGTTGTTAGTGTGTTATGATCATGTATGCTAACAATGATGTGAACATGATGATATGAAAGGATAGGAAGGATGGACTCAACCATGGGAAGCTAATGGGTCAAGAGGAGGCAAATAAACAACCATGAACTTGGAGGACTTGAGGTAAGTGATCCCCAAACTTAACTCGCATCTATGATATTGAATTATGTTCACCTAGAATGGGAATCTTGAAGGAGTACATGGTTTTGGTTATGGGTCGAGGATTCACATGGTAGTTAACTTGGACATTGTCCTTTGTAAATGTAACTAGTGTAGACAAGGTTTGAGCGAATCAAGTATAGTAGGTACTTGAACTCAAACCGGAAGCTCGTAGGGGCGTGTATTCGATCCGAGACTTGATCAAGGTATGTGTGGAATGATGGGTGGGAGGGTAGTAAATGAGTTGCTAGAATGTCGGATATTGTGGGTAAGAATGGCATGAAAGATATTGCGTTGAAAAAGGAAAACATTGTGCAAGACCTGATGTTGGCGTAGGATACACCAGTTTTGGCGTAGGGTACGCCAAGTCTGGTTTGCCTACGCCAAATTCTGCTGCCCTACGCCACTCTGTCACCCCTTGCCTACGCAAGTGGCGTAGGCTACGCCACTTTTGGCGTACCCTACGCCAAATCCCCCTCCGGCCTTGGATGTTGATTTTTCAGCTCGTTTATGCTCCCGTACCTTGCCTGAGCAACTCCAAACCTTATTTATAGTACATATGTATACTCATGCTCGGGTTTGAGAGAGAGCTTCATATATGTAAGGGTTGGTAGTTATATGTAGATTGAGTAGAGGATTGGAAACGTCACATTTGTCTTAGAGATTGGCGAAGAAAGAGTAACATGACGGGTAAAGTAGGTTATATGAGGGAATTGTATGCTTGTATGTAAAGTAGGTTATATGAGGAAATTGTATGCTTGTATGTATTGTGGGGTTATACGAGGGAATTGTATGCTTGTATGTAAAGTAAGTTATATGAGGGAATTGTATGCTTGTATGTATTGTGGGGTTATACGAGGGAATTGTATGCTTGTATGTAAAGTAAGTTATATGAGGGAATTGTATGCTTGTATGTAAAGTAAATTATATGAGGGAATTGTATGCTTGTATGTATTGTGGGGTTATACGAGGGAATTGTATGCTTGTATGTAAAGTAAGTTATATGAGGGAATTGTATGCTTGTATGTAAAGTAGGTTATACGAGGGAATTGTATGCTTGTATGTATTGTGGGGTATTGAGGGAATTGTATATTTGTATGAATTGTGGGGTTATTAACCTTGTTATGTGAATGGTAAGGAAGATGCAGGTATGTAAGTGTGAATGCATGAGACTTGTAGGATCAGCTCGGGGTACTACACCCGAACTTCCAAAAAGGCGTTGGAACGAGATCATGGAGTATCTATGGATATTATCTCCGCATTTTGAGTAGTGTGTATTAAGTCACTAAGTGAACTAACGAAACGATTATTTGGTGATCGCAGGTTGTCTTGTCTACCTAATAGAGTAAGGAAAGGATGGAGATCGAGCAAGGAGGCGGATTGTACGAGGACACGACCCTATAACGTGATATAGATGGGTCATGTTTAATGCAATAGAACATATTTAAAAGATGTAATACCTAAAATGTTTAGTAGATTTGGGTTATAAACATCCAAGGTTGTTTTTAAAAGAAATAAATTTTTCGGTTGGTATTTCCGCTGCACGTTTTTCTGTAAATTAGCTTAGGGTGTTATATCTCTCGGGGGGGAGGGGGGAGAAGCATGCCACACGCTTTAACAATGCAACGTTTATGATTTGAAAATGCAACTCTTATGAAACATGCCACTTTTGGAAACGCAACACTTTTGGAAACATGACACATTTTGGAATGTAACTCTTTTAAGAAACGTGACACGTTTGGCACTTGGCATATTTCACATTGGCACTTGACACTTTTAAACATTGATATTTGGCATTTGATACTTGGCGCTTGGCACTTATTTACTATACGATGAAACCTAAGTCCCTATTAAAACCATGAATGTGCGGGGCACAACGGGGGAAATGTGGATAGATCTATTGGGCGTGACGAACCCCACCCGACGGCTGGGAGCCGGGCGGGTGCATATTGTCTCTACTTTGACACTTGGCACATGGGCAGCAACTCGAGCAACGTTTGTCAGTAATGGTTTTAGCAACACAATCGTAGTAGTAAGGAAACGTTTGTTATGCATTTAAAGGTTTTGTATACTTGGTACTTTTGAGATGAAACTCTTTACGCTTGAAACACTTTGTAAACTTAAAATCTGTGAACTCACCAGCATTATATGTTGACGTCTTTTTGGCATGCTTTCTCAGGTCGCTAAGGTAGCAGCATTGAGTTTAGGCGCACGGAGTCTCGCGACGTCTATGATCCATTTGCATTTCTTTTAAAGTGTTATCAGACTTTCATGTTTTACTTTTGAGTTGTAATAAGGTTTTACGCTTCCGCAAGCGATGGATAGATTTTGAAACTTAATGGGCGATTTACGTTGTTTTCATATCATATAGATATCGTTTATTGTGACCGTTGACTTGGATCCTAGTGTGTCACGCGCCTCGCGGTAAAACCCCGCACGTGGAAATTTGAGGGTGTGACATCAGGCGGCTACGATAGCGAATGCGAGGCTTCAGAAGCTTGATGTGTTTGATTTCGTTAGTATTACGCTTGATTCTAGTCCCCCTAAGTTGCCTGGGACTTCTAATGTGGTTGTTCAAGTTGTGGAGGGTAAAAACCCTCTCACTGGTGATGTTGGTGTTTTTACGAAGTTCGATGTAGTTTTCGATTTATTTGAGTTTTGATTCGATGTTTAATTATGATGATAGGTATATTGTGTGATGTTTTTGATGATAGGTTTGATTGTAGATGTGAATGTGTTAGGTTTAGGTTGAGAATTGCCAGGGATTAAGTATGGTGGTGGTGGTAAAAGGTGGAGGAGATGGTGGGTGGTGGGTCTGATAGATTGGGGAAAAAGACAATGGGGGGAAGATGAATTTATACATGACTAGACGAAAATGTTCCTGACTTAACTGAGAAAAATTAACCGGGTTAAGTGGTTGGACTGTTTTACCCTATTTTCTAAAAGATCAGGGAGTGTTCAGGTAATTTTTAAAAGATTAGACCGGACAGGCATATTAACCCAAACCTCAGGGACTGTTTTGGTCATTTACTCTTTTAATTATAAAATAAAGAATTATTAAATTTTCACCTATTTTGATAATTATTTTTTAAATCAAGTTAATAATTTTCACCACTCCACCCATCTGAAAAAAATTCCGAATAACAATATGCAACTTTAGCTGATTTCCTTTGTTGGAGTGGTACCTTTCTTGTTTTCCTTATGGGAGATGGGAGTTCGAGTTTTACCGGCACCAAAATGCTGCTGTTGGGTCGGGTTTTACCGTAGTGGGCTTTCGGACGGCGGGTTTTCCCTTGGAACTGGTGTGAAATTATTGGTGGACCCGAGTTACTATCGGAGTACTCCTTTGTCCAGTAGGTAATTCAATAGTGTTCGGGATTGATTTGTTGGCCGTTAAAAAAGGGGGGGGGAGGGCAATTACATATATCCCCCTCCAAACTTCATAAATTACATACATACTCAAGTCAAAATTTTATTTACATATTTCCCCTTCCCAAACTTCATAAATTATATGTATACCCAAGTCAAAATTTTATTTACATATTTCCCCTTCCCAAACTTCATAAATTACATGTATACCCAAGTCAACAAAATTATTTACATATTTCCCCTTCTCAAAAACTAAAAATATCAAATATACCCATTCTATTACTAAGCACCTCATATCATTACATGTTATGATGAATGTAATGATATGAGGGGTTAGTAATGATTATGTAAGAGTGTTAAAACACTCGTTTCGGTGAAATCAAGTTGTAGGATGCATGAAAACATTTTGCATGTTACATGTTCTTGGTGTTCATAACTTATTAAGTTGGAAAGATCGTATGGGATATAAGTTGTAGGATGCAAAGAATGTGTTGTATGACTTGTTGTGAATATAGTTTAGTAAAAGAATTGGGGTAAAATAGTTATTTTCCTATGCATTTTTAATAGAATGGGTATATATGTAACTAGATATTTGCCCGCGTTGACACGCAGTTCAACAAACGTACGATTATTTGGAGTAGTATAACGTATAAGAAAAATAAAGTAGAAACATTTTATTAAAATTTAAAAGCAACGAATACACATTTATTCAAATATCGCTGAAAATTTCCTTATAAACCACATTTTTTGTTTTAGTCATCACTTTCCCACCAGCATCAAGTATAAGTAACTTCACGTCTGCCCTGCTTTTAACTCTTGACAATGCGACATAAAGCTGGCCATGTGAGAATACAGGGTTTCTTAAATACAATCCAACCTGAATAAGGCGACTTAAATGGTATGTGTTAAAAATAGACTTATGGCATATTCAACAATAAGAAAGTAATAAAAATGAAAATAATAAACTAACTACCAGCTAAATTTCACAATTTAATTTGACACGTCTGAGAAGATGAGCATTACCCATATCGACCCGCTAAAAAAACTTCGAGCATATTTTATTCTATGTTTTTATAAAAGAATTTATTTTTTAAAAATCGAAAATCATTCATTAATGTTTCGGTCAACGTGTTTAATAACTTTCCTAAACAATATAATCCACATTTTTTGTTTTTTTAAAATAAAAAACATTTAATAATTATTCTATTTTTAAAATTCAAAAAAGAGTTATTAATGTTTTTATAAAAAAATTTATTTTTTAAAAATCGAAATCATTCATTAATGTTTGGGTCAACGTGTTTAATAACTTTCCTAAACACTGTAATCCATATTTTTAATTTTCTTAAAATAAAAAACATTTAATGACTATTCTATTTTTAAAATTCAAAAAAGAGTCATTAATGTTTTTATAAAATTTTTTATTTTTTAATAATCGAAAATTATTCATTAATGTTTCGGTCAAAGTGTTTAATAACTTTCCTAAACACTATAATCCAGATTTTTAATTTTTTTTAAAATAAAAAACATTTAATGACTATTCTATTTTTAAAATTCAAAAAAGAGTCATGTTTTTATAAAAGAATTTATTTTTTAAAAATCGAAAATCATTCATTAATGTTTCGGTCAACGTGTTTAATAACTTTCCTAAACACTATAATCCAAATTTTTACTTTTTTTAAAATAAAAAACATTTAATGACTATTCTATTTTTAAAAGTCAAAAAAGAGTCATTAATGTTTTTATAAAAATAAATATTTTTTAAAATCGAAAATCATTCATTAATGTTTCGGTCAAAGTGTTTAATAGGAAGGAACATTATCTAAAGTGACCCATGTATAAGTAAAAGGAGCATTACTCAATAATTTTAACCGACTATTACCTTATAGATGCTATTTATACGCTAAAAATAGTAATGTGACAAATCAAATAATTCAGCATTTATTTTGTGTTTAAATGTCATTAATTTTAAAAACTGGATTTTTTTTTAAATTTTGATTTTGAATGTTTAAAAATAAATTTATAAATGTATTTATATATGATTAATAATTTTATGTTTAAATGTTATTAATTAAATGGTAATCATAATTATTAACATTAGATGTTTCCAATATTGAGTAACTCACGATAAATGCTAATTATACGCTCCATATTTGCGAAATCGTTGCTAACCCCACATTATGTAAATCTTCTTCCACATTTTGCTTCCCGGACTACTCCACAGCCGGGTGTTTAATAACTTTCCTAAACACTATAATCCATAATTTTTAATTTTTTTAAAAATAAAAACATTTAATAACTATTCTATTTTTAAAATTAAAAAAAAAGTCATTAATGTTTTTATAAATGTTTTTTATTTTTTAAAAATCGAAATCATTCATTAATGTTTGGGTCAACGTGTTTAATAACTTTCCTAAACACTGTAATCTAGATTTTTAATTTTCTTAAAATAAAAAAAATTAATGACTATTCTATTTTTAAAATTAAAAAAAGAGTCATTAATGTTTTTATAAAATTTTTTATTTTACATCAACGAAAATTATTCATTAATGTTTCGGTCAAAGTGTTTAATAACTTTCCTAAACACTATAATCCAGATTTTTAATTTTTTTTAAATAAAAAACATTTAATGACTATTCTATTTTTAAAATTCAAAAAAGAGTCATGTTTTTATAAAAGAATTTATTTTTTAAAAATCGAAAATCATTCATTAATGTTTCGGTCAACGTGTTTAATAACTTTCCTAAACACTATAATCCAAATTTTTACTTTTTTTTAAAATAAAAAACATTTAATGACTATTCTATTTTTAAAAGTCAAAAAAGAGTCATTAATGTTTTTATAAAAATAAATATTTTTTAAAATCGAAAATCATTCATTAATGTTTCGGTCAAAGTGTTTAATAACTTTCCTAAACACTATAATCCAGATTTTTAATTTTTTTAAAATAAAAAACATTTAATGACTATTCTATTTTTAAAATTCAAAAAATAGTCATTAATGTTTTTATAAAAAAAATAATTTTTTAAGAGCACTCGAGAATTCATCCTAACTCAAGAACACATTTGTATAAGTAGAACATACCTATTGAAATTAACTCTTCGGTTTTTGTATATGAAGAAGATCGTTCAAGTGTAACCACTCAAACAAAATGGAGCCAAGTATTAAGGTTTGCGAATGAAAGGGGATGCCTAAATACTTGTCAAAGATTAACTAATATTATGAAAGAAGAAAGTTATTAATGTGATATAAAAATAATTTTGATTAAAAAGAGACAATTTTTGTATGGTTACCTCGTATGATATGTTATCAATATCGAGCCACCTATCCATGCCATAGAACATTAACCTGAAAATCAAATGAAATTACGAAATCATACACACTCGAACTCAATGAGCATACTGTAAATTATACATACACATTCGAATTTACAAAAATAAAAATAAATTGGGAGATGAACGAACCAGTAGAATGACTCAAAAATAAAAATATCCAACATTCTTTTACCTTTCATCTAATATTATGATCCTCAAGAACACCTCGAAGAACATATGAACATTCAACCTCACCCGAAGACAAACATCATCGAGCCAACATAATATCATGAAGAAATATATAATTCACGGGAAATTTTCGTGTTTTTGCTACTGAGAAAACATGAAGGATCATATCACAAATCTGAAAATTATTAAAATCTCATAATTTTTGAAAACAACAAACATAATACCTAATCATTGAAAACAAATAACAATACCTAAACACTGAAACTGATCATATCACAAATCTGAAAATTATTAAAATCTCATAATTTTTGAAAACAACAAACATAATACCTAATCATTGAAAACAAATAACAATACCTAAACACTGAAACTTAAAACTCACAATATAATCTCATAGTGGAAAATAAGAAAGATGAAACCTAAAGCCCCAAATCTGAAAAATTATTAAAAACCATCAACTGAACACAAATAAATAAATGAGAATTTATATAATTAACCTGAAAGTGAATCCAAGCATGCTGCAGTTACAGGGCAGCGTTCCATATTCAGCAATGAAAACTTGTTTAAGCCTAAAGAACAGAAAGAATACACAATACCTTAGTTTCAAAATTATTACTATTAATTATTACAATTAAAAAAATCTATTAATTATATAATGGAAAAGAAAATATGTATGGTTCAAAATCAAAGCTTATGACCTTTCAGGAATGTGACACCCTGATCCGTGACCTTGCTACACGAAATTTGTAATTCTTTCAAGTTTGTAAGGCCTGAGACATAAAAATTATATATATTAGTAAAATATGCGAGATTATATATTCTTATCAAGTTCATTACATTACAAACTGTAATAAAATTCTGTAATAAAATTCGAATTATTCTAAGAAAGCACTTTTTCTTGACCATATATGTTATAGGCTTATTGTATTAGAACATTGATTAGAGCTGATCATATAGACAACAATGATGTAAACTATAAAGAACAATTACCTGAGAGAGGCTTCATATCCGCATCGGTAATGCAATTACAGCAGTTGATATTAAGTGATTCGAGTTTTTTCAAACCTGCCAGATATTAAGATGCAAGAAATCATGGTTGATCAGTGGGAAGGGGAAGTTCACGAACTAACCTAGTAATGGAGAAGATTGCTGCGGAAAAGGGTTTAGAGAGAGAAAGTTATTAGAAAGATTGGTTTTAATTAACAAATAGGAAACTTATTAATGGGAAAATTAATATTAATGACCGATTTTGACCAACTTATTAATGGGAAAATTAATATTAATTACCGATTTTGACCAACCAATAAATGATTTTTGATTTTTAGAAAAAAAGAAAAATTTTATAAATTCTCACAATAGAGACACTTGGCATTAGTTGATTGGCTATGTAATTGGAGGATGAATGTGAGATTGCCAAGTGTCCTCATGGACTTTGTTTTATTAGATGTATAGAAGATTTATAAAGTTTTGTAGTGGGTATATGTAATTTAAATTTTAGGTTGGATATATATATATGTAATTATAATTAAAAATAAGGGATATACGTAATTAATTAAAAAAAAAAAAAAACAATGTGCAACTTTAGGGTCTTTATTTGTCCTTTAAGACAACTACTATTAAAACAGTTTCTTCACCAAGTCACCTTTCTCTCTCTCACAGACCTACTGTATATTCATTCATTCAAAACCCCTCTCACTCTACTTTCTCTCTCTACAAAATACCTTTTCACATAACCGTTTCGCACAATCATTTATCACATAAACGATCAATACATTCACCAATGTAGCGATGCATACACATATATGCATACACACAGAAATTGTTTATGAATAAAATTCTCCATTGTGTGTAACTGATTTCACGAACCAAAACAAATTAAATGCCGATCAATAGATATCAGATACGAAATGTATATAGTTTAGCTGATCCAGAACTGTACAAGGCATCTGATAAAGATGATCCTGAAGCTTTGCTTGAAGGTGTCGCCATGGCTGGTCTCGTTGGTGTTCTTCGTCAGCTCGGTGACCTAGCTGAGTCCGTACTTGTTTTTACGTCATAATTCCTTCATTATTCTGTTTGTTTGACGTCAATTATAGTTCTCTTGTGTTGTTGCTTAATTATGTGGAAAATGGAACTTATGTTGCTCTGTTTATGATTTCTAGGGTTGGAAGTGATGTAAAGTAGGTTTGAATTTTGTTTTGGTGTGGTTTAATTGTGATATTTTGAATCATGAGTTTTGTGATTTCAATGATAGGTAAGGTAGTTTTTTATTGTGTTATGTGTCAATTTTTAGTTTCGTACTTAATTTTCGTTAATAATTCGTTAGTAGTTCTTTCATTATCTGTTTGTTATCTGTCAATTTAATTTCATTGAGGTAGTTTTTGATTGTGTTGCATCTGAGGTGTTGAATTGTGTTGTTGCTTGATTATGTGGAAACTAGAACTTGTTTTGCTCTGTTTTTAATTCCTAGGGTTAGCAGATGGAATTTGGATTTACTGTGGTTTAGTTGTAATATTCTGAATCATGAGTTTTGTGATCTCAACGATAGGTAAGGTTAAGGTAGTGAAACGGATTAGCTTGAATTTGAGCACATGATTGATGCCTGGGAGGTGGAAATTACGCTAATATATTGAGCTGAATCTACTTCTGATTTATGTTCTTAACTTTTTAGGTTTTTATGTTCGAAAGTGTGTTATTATGGATTAGTTGATGAGGCATTGGTTCAAAATACACAGTCTCCTAAAACTAGGAAGGGGCTGTTTGGTAAGCCTCTTAATGAGGCTCTGAACCATTCAAAATGATTCAGCATTCAGCGCGTTTGTTTCAGCTTCTGAATGGAATGGTTAAGGCCAAACCATTAAGATTTGGGATGTTGAACCATTAAGATTTGGGATGTTGAACCATTAAGCACTGAATTAGGCTGAACCTTAACGAGACTCTCCTACCAATGTGGGACAAGAAAATTAACCATTAAGAGGTCCAAGTTAATGATTCAGTACTTAACTATTCAGACCTCTTAACCATTCAGACATCTTAATGATTCAACACTTAATCAACCAAACAGCCCCGAAGTCGTAGGAAGTGTATCAAACGTACTCCGATGGAACTCATTCTGGTGGCACTCGAATCGTCTCGTCGGACTCTACGATCGTCTCGTCGTGACATTAAGTATATATATCACTTTCTCAGATTTAGCAGTAGACCTTTATGGTAGCTATAACTTGGTCAAATCATAGTAGTCATGGGCGCACCAAATGTTTGTGATCGTCATGGGTGAACAAATTGTAATTCTATATCACAAATATTTTGATTGCCCTGATAGGCAACTCCATTAAGCACTGCAAGCCTGATAATGTTTTAGAGCTGTCAAAATATTTTCATCTTCTGACATCTTATGCTACAAGTCTAACATAACTGAGTATTAATTTTTGAAGGTTTGCTGCTGAGATTTTCCATGACTTGCATGAAGAAGTGATGGCAACTGCTGCTCGTGGCCATGGTCTACTGGTACGTGTTCAGCAGCTTGAGTCAGAAATTCCTCCAATTGAAAGGGCATTTCTGTCCCAAACATCTCATTCAACATTTTTCCTCAATTCAGGTCAGATAGTTGCTCCTAAATTTTCTCACATGGCATCTTACTACTGATGTGATCCTTTGGGATGTGTGCTTATCTTTTAATTTAATAAAGGATAGTAGTCTCAAATGAGTTGACCAGTGTCCTTTTTAGTGCTGGAATTAGAGGTTGCAATTTTGAATGCTTTACCTATGAATGTGTTGATTCGGGTAATATTTGATCTCTAACGAGTCAAATAGGTAACCTAAAAAATTATCTTAAAAGGAAATGGGTAAATAGAGTTTATTTTAAAATAGAAACCTTCCAAATTTCTTTATTTGAAAAGTTAGATCGTTATCAATATAGTACATATCTTTTTATGATCATATTTTACACACTAACTATTCGTGAGTTTAAAATTTTCTAATAAAAAATTTGAAAGGTTTCTGTTATAATTGTTTCTTGTCAAACCGACCAACCTGTTTTGAGTGTACCAAAAGTTTCTCGTTTTGACTCATCAGTCATCACCCGACCCATCCATTTTGCAGCCTCTGGCTGGAACTCACCCGCCATTTTGCACTACAAGTGGGCTGCTCCGTGTGCCGAAATATTTTTTTACCATTGTAAAACGTATTGTTCACATGAATAATTCTAATGAGGATCTCTATTAATGCTACAGGTGCTCATTGGCATCCTAATCAACGAACAACACAGAATCTTATCACTACGGGAGATTTACCACGGTTTGTCATGGACTCTTATGAAGAATGCCGTGGCCCACCTCGATTATTTCTTCTAGACAAGTACACTATTATTTCCTTATAGATATTTCTGGCATGCCCCCTACAACTTGCCATATTTACCTGCTTATGGTGACTTTCAACAGGTTTGATGTTGGTGGTGCTGGTGCATGCTTAAAACGCTACACAGATCCTTCAATTTTTAAAGTGGAAGCATCATCATATGAAATTGAAATTGCTGAAACTCAAAGGGAGAAAAAGATCCACCAGACGAAGGTGAGTTCTGTGGAGTTAATCTGTTCTCTGGTGTTAATTGTTTGTTATATTTTCTGTGTTATCCTATAACAGTTAAAATGCATATATATCTTTAGCATTAATGTCTGGTCATATGATATTTACTGCATTATTACCCGTAGTAATTTCCGCGGAGAACTTGCTTTAACTTCAATAAGCACTTTGAATAACTGAAGTACGCAAGTTGTGTTCTAGAGTATGGCTATGTTCAAACTCTAATTGTTTATTTGTCATTTATATGGGATGTGTGCTCATACATTGCAGTTTAATTTAAGGTTTTTGTTTCTCTGGGTCAACTGAATTCTGTTCTGAAGGCTTTTGATGCATATATTCGTCTACTTCTGAAATAGACTTTAACTTAGTACCTATTGGTACTATGTCAGGCCTTATCAGTCATTTGCTACACAATCGGTTTTCCCATACTTACCATAGACTATAATTGTAAGGTGAATGAAAACCAATGCCATGAAATCATTTAGAAAATACTGAGACAAAGTTGATTTTGGCATTAAAAATATGCAGTCTTTCTGTGTGCCTATATCTTCGTTTCCTGGTGGATGCATTTTACAGAAATAACTATCATCCTTAGACTTTTAATCTTTATAAAAAATGAACAGAAAAAAGGATCAAGATGGAAAGGGGGAAAGGCTCCTGAGGTTTCACAGTCTTCACATGCCAAGTAAGACATTAATTCAATATGTTTTTTCATCCCATATATCTATCCAGTTTTGTTTTTCGACCCATTTACTTACGAATGAGTCAACCGGGTTATATTTTATCACTACTTGCTCGAAAAGGCACATTTTGACCCATTACTTGCTCATCTTGCTACGGGTACTAAAAATAAGGGTTACCTATCTGAAGCTAACTTGTTGGAGTTGCAATACTGCAGGCTCCATCAATTATTCCTGGAGGAGCGAGTTCAGACTGATGCAAGTGAAGCTGCACGCCGTGTGAAACTGAAGAAAAGGCCAAACAAATTTCCTCTCAACTTAGAAAGCGGAGAAAGTTACATGAACAAGTTGTTAGATTCTGCATCACGTGCTCATGAAGTTACTCCTGCTCCCTCTAATGGATCAAGGCTTGATGATGGTAGCATAATGGGGTCAGCTTTGGGCTCACCAATGAAAAACACAAGCCCATGTGTATCTTCAAGGAAAATAACTGAAAGTCAGCCTCCATATGAATTTGAGCTTGAGGTAGAAAATAATCACACAGTTGATAATGAAATACGCCCAGACGATCTTCAAAATGCCGATCCATCTGAGGACGTTGCAAGTGAGACTGACAACTACATGGATGCCAGTGCTACAATGGAGTCAGAGGTTGAAACAAGCATAACTCAGAGAACATATTTTGATGCAAACAAGCATCAGCTCCAATCTCAATTATCAGATTCTCTCTCAGTAGAGAACTCTACTGTATCCAATGGCGGGGATAACTCAATTACTAAGGGAATATCTCTGTCTGGGAATTCTGATACCACAAGCACTTCAACTGAAAATGCATCTACAGTTGGTACTGATTCACCTTCTCAACCCTTTGCATGCGTTGAGATTCCTTTTCGTCCACGTAGTGCACCCATTACTGATAACATTCACGTGACCCAAAATCCAGGCCATGATATCACAAATGATACTTGCATTTATGTAAGCAAGGTGTCAAATGTGGATCAAGTAGCAAGTTCGGAAGACGGTACTTTAGATACAAATGAAGTGTGCTCAGACTATACTGACAAGCTTGATAGTTCAAGAAAAAGTGATGACCATCAAATCGATACGAAAGATACTGTCAAGTATACATCTGAACACTCGGACGTTCTTCCAGTAGCTGATGGTCTATCTTCTTTTCCATTTGGCAAAAATCTTAAGGGAGATTTAGAGAATAAGTATCCTAAGGACAGCTCTATCCCTACGAGTCTTCTTCCAAACATCTTGGAGAGAACCAAGAATCAGACCGGATATGATTTGGAGAATCATAGTACAGATTCAGTTGTCAGTTCGTCACAATCAGTTATTTCTCGTGTAGATGAGCTGTCCAGTGACACTACTTTCAATGATGATAATTCTGTAACCGAAGAACAGTTAAAAGAAAAAGGAGAAGGTGTGTTGCTTATATCTGATCAAGCAGAAGCTAGAGTTTCATATTCTAGTGGGCATGTAACAGGATCACATAATTCAGAAATTGAACCTGTGAGTGTTGCTGATGCTAATACAAATCATATTGGTGATTCTGTTCTCAAAGAGGGAACAGGAACAGAATCTGAGGAGAGAGAAATAGAATCTACATATTCTGATGATAAGAGAGATGATGGTAAGGGTCTTGGAGACGATACTAAATTAGAGCGAATAGAAGCAGATACTGTTAACTCTGATACGGAAAAACGTTGTTCTGTTCTCCCTGTTGATGTTGATAGGCATGACAATACTAGTCATTCTGTATCTGAACAAGATTCCAAAGAATCTGGTGAAAAGCAGGAAGTTAATAGCCGATTGTTAAATTCAAAAATCTTGCAGAGTCACAATAATTCTTTTCTTGCAGAAACAGATAAAAGTCATGAAATTATTTTACCTGATTTTGGCTCTCAACCTGTTGACAGTGAACCATGTGTTTCAAACGCACAGTTAATTGATAGTTCTCGTGAAGCATCTGCATTCACAGAATCCGACAATGACTTGGAATCTAAATCTCCAAATCACATTGATATACTTGAAGCTAAGGTTGACCAATCCAACAATCAACTTCATATGCAGTTGCCTCCTGAAACTGACGACTCTCAGTTGGGTTCTCTGACGCAAATAGACCATGGAACACACATTGAAATTCATTTAGATGACTCGCAATCTTTTTCTGAATCAGTACCTGTTTCCGAAAAACCATCTGCAACGGAGTTAAGCAGTCATGAGATAATCTCTGACCAAGATGACATCATTGCACCATGTCAACATGAATCAAATGTGTTCACAGAAGCTGACCATGACGTAGAATCTAAATCTCTCAACCATGGTGATCACATTGATGTCTCTGAAGCCCTGTCACAGTCATCTCTTGTGGAAGATAAGGTTTACCAACCCATTGGTCAACTTCATGTACCTGTACCTGAAAAATTATCCACAATGGAGTTAAGCACCCGCAACATCAACCTCTCTGAACAAGTCAAACATCAATCATCTCCGGTGTTGTCCGGTTTTGACATACTACCCCAGTTACCACCAGTCAAAGTTGAAGATCCGCCACCATTGCCGCCTCTTCCGCCTATGCAATGGAGGATGAGAAAGCTACAGAGTCCTTTGTCAACTCCAACGAATGGTGGTCAACATAGTGAAAATCCCTTCCATCAATTTTTCTTATCTACATCCATTCAAAATCCCGAGGTGGTTGGTCAGTCTACAATAGATGAGACTATAAATCTGGATACAGAGAATCAAAAATCACACACACAGCACAATGAAGTAAAATCTGCTGAAACCTTGGTGCCACAAGCAGCAGCAGTTGATCCACATCGAATGCCAACAGTTTCTTACCCAGAAGCTTTTTGGCCATCTTCAAGCCTGTATCCACTTCCTCCCATTCTTGATGAAATGCAAATAAATGTTCGACCTATGAAAATACAGCGACCTCGCAGTCCTCTAATTGATGCAGTTGCTGCTCATGACAAAACCAAAGTACGTTTCTTAAATAGTCGACAATGCAATATTTTAGTCAAACAGACTCTCGGACTAATGATTCTATTCTCCTTTCTGCAGTTGAGGAAGGTCTCAGATCGTGACACAACTCACACACCAAAGGGAGATGAAAAAGATACTTTACTCGATCAGATACGGGCAAAGGTAAGAATCAAATGGCAACTCACTCACCTAAATATATAATATAATATAATATAATATAATATAAGTTCAGTTTGCTTAGTGATGGTTTTGGTTTGACTGTACAGTCCATCAGCTTGAAACCGGCTGTCCAAACTAGGCCAAGCATTCAGGGTCCTACTACCAATTTGAGAGTAGCTGCTATTCTAGAGAAAGCAAATGCCATTCGCCAGGTCTGTTCATGCTTACCTTTTCTGTTATAAATTAATCATCTTACTTGCAGAAATGTCATAATAACAGCAAAATTTGGAAGAACTAGCAGTTTATATAAATTGTGGGAATAAAGAAACAAAAAACGTAGTTTTGGTTCAAACATGCTCATTCATGTGAAACAGTAAAAAAATAAAAATAAAAGATATGCCTAATAATAAGATAAATATGATGGTTTAAAAAGTAGATCAACTTTGGGACACAATGAAACCAGAAACAGTGTGAAACCCAGGATCTTTTGCCATTTGATTTGTGTGTTTTTTGGTTTATCCTAGGTTTGATTGGAAATTTTGACTCATTTAGTTACAATTGGTTGACTTGGGCTATGTTTTATTCTAATCTTAACTTTAAATGTGTCAAATAGGTAGAAAAGGAAATAATAAAAAGGAAAATGTATTAAAAGTCACCCAAAATGTATTCTTAACAGATACAAAGATCTAGATTGCTTCATAAAAGATTATGCTTTATTGTAATAAAATGTTTTTTTTTTTTTTTTTTATAATTAATTATATTGAAGACATTAATCATTACAAAAGGTTTTAGGAATGAACATCAAGTGTTTGCAGGTCAGGCCCAACCCGTCCCGATAGGTTATTTGCACAAATAGTCAACTGTTTGATCCACTAACTCGTACCCTTTTTAACCCTCCCACCCATCTTTCTCCCTGTGCTTCATTTACAGGCGTTTGCAGGAAGTGACGATGATGACAGTGACAACTGGAGTGACTCGTGAAATGATACCTCAAATTCCAACACCATTTGTAGTTAATCCATCAATTTTACCAGGTTACCACAATATCGAATATTGTCGATGAGAGTTTGTGGTAAGCTGGATGTTTACTGCTTGTCTACAACATTTTTACTGTTTTATATTTCAAATTGATACAACTCCTTTGATATACAAGTAAAATAGATAAAGCGTGCTAGTCTAGTGTGTAGCAAAAAAAAAAAGTTGATTCTTTTAGCTGTACATGGGCATGGGTAAATCCGTTACACGATGTTGAACAGTTTGTGGATATGAATCTGTGTTATGCGTGGTTACTACATATATTCCGTTTCTGTCTCAAATGTACTGTGATTATTTTCTCTATATCATGTTATTTTGTATCTAGGGTTATAGGTGGGTGAAAAACCGAGGCCAATAGACGAGTACTAGGGGTTAGTTGATTCTAACCGGTACTAGGGGTCACGCTGATTATACCACGACAGGTTCCAGAGTTGTTAATGAGTTGCAGGATGAGCCTTGTTTATGACAGATTTCTGCTCTGGGGCTGAAGTTACGTTTTGTTGAGCATTGATTTATGGCAAATAGATGAAAATGCATGTTGGGTACAAACTGAAGTAGGAATTAAAATAATGAAATTTCATGTCTAGTTCAAGTTAAAGTAGTTGATGTAGATGGTATATGTGTGTGGTAATTTATAACAATAGTATAATTTTATTTTTTTCTAAGGTGTGTGTATTAAAATGGCATTTAGTTTGTAAAAAAAGTATTGTAAATGTTGAAAAGTTTTAAAGAAAAAAAGGAAGAAAAATAAATAAATATATTGTTATTTAAAAAGTCATGTATTTTATTTTATAAATTAGAATAGAAATTAAATATAAATGTAATGTAATCATCATTTGAAAATGGGTAACCGGTTCCCTATGATCGGGTGGCATGGATATATCTTTGGTGTTCCTTTTCAACTTTGGGATCCGCTTGTATTCAGTATGATTGGAGAAATGCTTGGAAATGTAGTTGATGAGTCCCAAGCTTCTACGGACGATGGTAATCTCACCTCTGATTGCATTGGTATTCTTCTCAACAGTGTTAAAAAAACTTTCGCAGGGATTAACTGTTGTTTGCAAAAATTCATCCTTCACTGCATGGATTGAAGAAGTGGAAGGCCAATGGGTTCTTAATTTTTCTTGGTACAAGTAATGCTCTGCCTGGTGTATGCTAAATTGAAGGATCCTGTTACAAGGAAGGAATTCTTCTGGTATAGAGGAGTTATCCGGAACAAATGTTGATCTTCCCACTCCTTCGGTTTCGGCAAGTGTTGGAGTTGAAGAGACAGTCGGAGTCTGTCAAGGTAGCCAATCGGATGGCCAAGTGGTATCTACTCTGACCGGTTCTCCTCGGGTGTTAGGTCCTTCGGTGAACGAACCAGTTGTTGGGATCTTTGGGAAATCGTTTATTAGGAACCTTGGGTTTGTCTCTTATACCTCCCCCTTTTGGTTTTCGGCCAAATCTCAAAGTAACTTTAAAAGAAGGAAGTCTGAATCTAGCAGTCCTCTGTCAAGTGGCCCTTTTTGCTTGTCATTTGCGCCCAAGTCTCGGATGACTTTGGAATTTTCACTTGGCACGCCCAGTGAAACTTATAATCTTTCCAGATTGGTGTTCTTACTGCCCAACAATCTTCTTCGGTTAAAATTTTTGTCGTTTTAGACTCGGTGGCGCTAGCTCAAGAGGAGAGTGTTTCAAAATATCTTGTCGGGCCTTCTACACGTGATATCAAGGCAGAAGCTTTGAATGAGACAGTGTGGGTGGTTGGAAAAGAGGTTTTTAAGTTTCAAGTTTAAGGTTGGGTTATGGGATAGAGTCTCTTCCTTCATTAAGGATATTTCCGTCTCCCCCGGTCAATCGGTTAACATAGTTCTGCTTGGGGTTTCTTTTGTGGTTTGCTTAGTTGCTTCTGTTTTGATGTTTGTTTGGCTGGTGTCTTTTGGTGTATTTCTAGCTTTTTGCTACTTACTTTGTCGGTGAAATAATAGTTGTTTCCTTTGCCTTAAAAAAAGAAGAAAAGAAAATGGGTAACAATATCTGATTTCATCATCTTCTATGGTAAACTAAACACAAAAGACCGACCGAACCATAAATAACCAACCAGTTGTTTTGTTGACACTGGTTGCTTGGCGTAGCCATTGCCATGAACATCTCCTCACAAATCAAAACCCGTCTTCTCCAACCCTTCACCTCCATAGCCCACCTTAAAAACATCCACGCTCTCCTCCTTCGTCTCAATCTCCTCAACGACAGCTACCTCTGCAACATTCTCCTACGTCAGACCTTCACATTCAACAACAACACATATTATTCCCACCTCCTCTTCACCCACATCCCCCACCCCAACGAACACATCTACAACACCTTTATCCGTGGCCTCATTTCCCACAACCTTTTCCATGAATCCCTCAACCAATATTATTCCATGCGTCAGTTGGGCTTCCTACCCAATGGTTTCACCTTCCCATTTATACTAAAAGCGTGTAGTAATGTTTTGGATTTGAGATTGGGTGTGGGGTTGCATACCATTGTTCTAAAAGTGGGTTTTGATTGTGATGTCTCTGTTTCAACTGGCTTGGTTTGTTTTTATTCGAAATGTGGGCGGGTGGATGATGCACGTAAGGTGTTTGATGAAATGCCTGAGAAGAATACGGCTTCGTGGGCCGCACTTATTACTGGGTTTGTTGATTCTGATAAGTTAAGGGAAGCGGTTGGGGTTTTTAAAAGATTGGTGGAGATGGATTTGAGACCGGATAGTTTTACCGTTGTGAGGGTTTTGTCGGCTTGTTCTCGGTTAGGGGATTTGAGGACTGTAGAGTGGGTGGATGGGTGTGTGACGGAGCGTGGGATTGGTAAGAATATATTTGTGGGTACGGCGTTTGTGGATACGTATGCGAAATGTGGAAGTATGGCGAAAGCGCTTGCGACGTTTGATGAAATGCGTGAGAAGGATGCGGTTACTTGGGGTGCGATGATTCAAGGGTATGTTTCGAATGGGCAGCCAAAAGAAGGTTTGGATATGTTTTATAAAATGAAGAATGATGGGATAAAGCCGGATTGTTATACTATAGTTGGAGTTCTGTCTGCTTGTTCGAGCTTGGGAGCTCTTGAGTTAGGGGAGTGGGCGCGTACGTTGGTTGATGAAAACGAGTTTTTGTATAACCCTGTTGTTGGTACATCACTTATTGACATGTATGCGAAATGTGGGAAGATGAGTAGTGCTTGGAGTGTTTTTAAAGATATGAAAGTAAAAGATGTTATCGTTTGGAATGCTGTAATAACTGGTCTTGGAATGACTGGTGAAACCAAAGTTTTATTCGGTCTGCTTGGTCAACTAGAGAAGTTAGGGATACGCCCTGATGGGAAGACATTTATTGGCATCCTTTGTGGGTGCACACACGCGGGTCTTGTTAATGATGGTAAACGATACTTCAATAATATGACTCGTGTCTTTTCGATAACTCCTTCAATTGAACATTATGGGTGCATGGTTGATCTCCTTGGGCGAGCTGGTTTATTGGATGAAGCTCATGTTTTGATCAGAAGTATGCCAATGGAACCTAATGCTATTGTTTGGGGAGCCTTATTGAGTGGATGCAGGTTACATCGCGATACCCAACTAGCCGAATATGTATTAAAAAAGCTGATTGAGTTAGAGCCTTGGAATTCAGGAAACTATGTACTGTTATCTAACATATTCTGTGCTAATAAAAAATGGGAAGACGCAGAGAACATAAGATCGACGATGAATAATAAAAGCATTCGGAAGATACCAGGATGTTGTTGGATAGAAGTAAATGGAATTGTTCATGAGTTTCTTGTTGGAGACAAATCTCATCCAATGTCGGAAAGAATTTATGCGAAACTTAGTGAGTTAAGCATGGGATTAAAGCAAATGGGATACGTTCCAACGACTGAATTTGTGTTATTTGATGTTGAAGACGAGGAGAAAGAGCATTTCTTGGGCTGTCATAGTGAGAAGTTAGCCATCGCGTTTGGTCTAATCAGCTGCACTAAAGCTGGTGATGTGATTCGGGTGGTGAAGAATATACGTGTCTGTGGTGACTGCCACACGGCGATTAAGCTGTTTTCGAAAATTACGGGTAGAGAGATAGTTGTACGTGATAATAATCGTTTTCATTCGTTTATTGATGGCTCATGTTCTTGTGGAGATTATTGGTGACACAAGGAACACTACAGGAAAGGTTACATGTACATTTATCATATCCCTCCCTATACACAGATGTGCCCATAGCTCCTATGTATGATAAATTGATTTTTTTCCCTTCCTTTACACAGATGGGTGCCATAATCCAATAGGTTAATAATACATGTTATATATGGCCAATTTTTCAGTTTGGGGTGCCAACGGCTAATTTCGAATAGCTTAGGTTATTAAAATCCAACCCCCCTTTAAAATATTTTAAAATTTTCTTCTAGTGTATGGCTATTTGTAAAATGATGCCCGTATTTCATCGCTATCACTACATAGCGTATAGATAGCTTGTCGCTATTCGCTATCAACAACTATGCTATTCATAGTGGATTTCAAGTTTCTGGCCATACAGGTATATTTTGTATTGATGTTGTTAGTGACCTAGGTGAGTGGTGAACAATCAAGCGCTTTACTGCTAGGCACACATTGTTGATTGTTATTATTATTTTTTTTTTTTTGAAGCATCTGGATTAGTTGTAATATATTGTGTTGGTTAGTTTTTAGTCTAATATAAAGGGGCGGGGCGCAACCTGTGTTAGCACGGGTACCCCAGTACTTACACGGTAACACCACCATCGTGGGTAATGTTAGGGGTCCTGTGGACCAAACTGCTGGTTGTATCCAACGGGCGTGAGAAGGTTAAACGGTCAAATTTTAAAATGCAAGGGTCATTAAAACTTACCATTTTAGGCTAACGGTCGAATTAAAATTGACCGTTTGGTTTCTTTATATATTTAAAAAAAATTATCACCCTATATAAACATCATTTACTTTATTTCACACAATCACATCAAATTTATACGGTTTATACCATTACACACATTTTATAAAATGGGTGGTGGTAATTTGTTTCCGCTTACATATCGTCGTAGATCACCATTGCAAACCGTCAACCCACAAATGACCCACGGACTACAAACCCTCCGACTTTAAACTCACCGGCTACCAATCCATCGACGTCAAGCCCTTCAACATTTGAAATTTATGAGCCACAACTTTCTGGAGATTCGCTGACGGAAGAATTGCATTACGTATATAACTACACAATGACTCTACTACAACTAGGAGCGATACGGATTGGAGATGTGGTTACAGTGCAGTGCGTAACACTCCTACAGTGCAAAACCACCGACTACAGTCACTAGTATTCCAAGTTGGGCTGAAGCTTATGAAATTGATCCTGGGCCGAATACGTAATGTATTCGGATTCAGATGAGGAAATATTTTGTCCGAAACCTGAAAGTGAGGGATATCGATACGAGAGGTTGGACGGACGTGATAGTAATCGTGACTGCTCTTCACCCGAGTCAAATGCCATGTATTTTTTTTTAATTTAATTTTAGCTATGTATTTTTTTTTTATTTTAGGTATGTAATAATTTTAACTTTAGTTATGTAATAATTTTAATTTTAGGTATGTATTAATTTTAATTTTATCTATGTATTAATTTCAATTAAAATTTAAATAATTAAACATTAACATTGTAGAAATTACAAATATCAAACTACATTATTTTAACCTAACGCAACAATTATCATGCCAAAACATGTTCAAAATTGTTGTCGTAAGTAGCCACATAGTTGAATCGTGTGAGTTGGATTGCCATATCCTCGGCAAGATCAGGGTGCTCCGCCATCGTGGCTTTAAAGAGGGTGTTGCATCGGTCACACTAGCTGTTGAGATCCGCCCACTTATGTACAACCAAATCAATAGTGCAGTCATTTGTATCGTCTAATCGGTTGCATACCACCAACACGTTGCGCCAAAATGAATTCCTCCATGAACGCACGACGATGGTGGTTTTTGACATCTTTTTACGCCGTCACTAACGCGATCTCCTCCTCTACATTCCACCCCGCCATTTTTACGAGATGATTAAAAGATGGTTTTGGTTTTGATATTAGAAATTATGGGGTTTTATATGGTAAAAATGCGGGGTTTAAAATTCTAACCATTATGCAATGGCAATGTTACCGTTAGGATAAATTAAATTAAATTCACTACTTTTATTAAATTTAAATGAAAATAAACAAAAGAATTAGCGAAGTGCTACCTCCAAAACTATGTTTCAGTAAAGTGATGTGGCAATGGAGGATTTATAGAAATCGGTGAAGTTGAAAAAAAAACTAGTGAAACGCCCTTGATGGCCTAAAGCAATTTGTAAAGAATTTTGAATTTGATGTAACAAACAATGGCGCAACATAGTTGGGGCGGGGAGGGGCGGCCGACCCCCGTGGATTTTCGTGCAGAAGTTCCGATTATATAGTATTCGTATAGAAAATTTTGAAAATATAGGGTTTCGACCCCCCGAAACTGGTTTTCGACCCCTCGAAACTAGTGACTTCCGACCCCCCGAACCTTCGGGTCAAGCTTCGCCACTCGTAACAAAGCCAAGTTACATATGTAAATATTTTGTAACTTTGCAGTAATAATGTAATATACTTGTAACCGACAAGTTACATATGTAACCCAACAATTTTGTATATATTTTTTTTTAAATTATTCGGCGTTTTTTTTTTTTCTACTCAAAATGCTAAAATAACATATTTCCTACATTGTGTAATTTTTCAAAAGAAAAGGAGGCTATTGGATTTAAATAATCTAAAGTTTGGGCCATTGGCGGATAATAATCCCAACTTTAATGTAGGACCAGGA
The DNA here is from genome assembly GCA_028751855.1 of Ambrosia trifida. Lineage (NCBI taxonomy): Eukaryota > Viridiplantae > Streptophyta > Magnoliopsida > Asterales > Asteraceae > Ambrosia > Ambrosia trifida. Next base: position 168,625,113 of record CM054124.1, read on the forward strand.
TAATCCCAACTAGATATGTGAGTGTAAAAAATGAACCTCCGTTTACTCTGAACTAACTGGGTTAGTGAAAGCTGACATTGTAGTTGATGTGGCATGCTGACGTGACAGCTGAGGTGTATAATGACTTGGATTTTCTTTTAATATGATCAGCATATTCTTTCATCTTCATCATATCATCATCATCTTCTTTCATCTTCATCATCTTCTTTTATCTTCATCATATCATCATCATCTTCTTTCAACAATAGCAACTCCTAAATCCATTTCTCCCTCAAAACCCTAAACACAATATTAATTTCAAACACAAACAAAACACACAAACACATATAGATATGTTGTCTTCTTCTCGGTCATCTTCTTGTTACAACAACATAACTAGTGACATGTTAAGTTTAACAGACCTGCCAACAACAACAAACACATAAGCATCGTCACTTGCCACCTCCACAAAGCGAGGCACATCATCACTTGAAAAAAAAAACCTAAATCAAAACAGAGGCATTTAATCGATCATACAACAAACCCAAATCGCTCCGGTTGTATAGGTGCGTATATCGCCGACAAATGACAAAACTCACAGGATATACTGCTCATTTTTTTCTGATCCACTGGTACAGGTTTGATTTGAAGGTTTTGATGTAGTTCGGTGATGTGGTAGAGATGATCGTTGAATGAGGGTTTTAATTTGTCAGAAAATGGTGTTGGTGAGATGGTAGTGGTGGTGGTGTTGCTGGTAAGGAGAAGGGGGTGGAGATGAAGAAGAAGATGATGATGATGATGATGATGATGATGATGATGATGATGATGATGTGGGAATGTTGATAGATGAAGATGATGTTGTTTTGTTGCTGATGTAGTTTTGTTTAGATGAAGAAGATGAATAGGCCCCAATAAAAAGCTGATGTGGATTTTAAAAAAAATTACGGGGAATTTAAAAAGAAAAACACGTCAGCATGCCAACTCAAGTGCCACATCAGCATCTGGTCCACGTTAGCATGCCACCTCAACTGATACGTCATCTTTCACTAATCCAGTTAGTTTAGAGTTAACGGAAGTTCATATTTGACACCCACATGTCCAGTTGAGATTATCCTGGTCCAACGTTAATCTTGGGATTATTATCCGCCAATGGCCCAAACTTTGGATTATTTAAATCTAATACAAAAAAAAAAAAAAAAAAACCTTTTGTAACTTGAGTTTTCATGGGTTTTCTTAACTCAAATGGGTTTTTAATTTATCCCCCCACATCTATATATATATATATATATATATATATATATATATATATATTGCAAAGGGATTAATCCTACATGTCATACCCTTATGCAATCTTCCCTTTGAGAGATGCCACATAGGATGTGATTTGGCAACTCTAAACCAATTAAAAAAAAGAAATGGATATGATTTAACCTAATCTATTAAATACCTAATTTACTAAATCTAAATATTAAACCTTTATTATTTTATCTCTTGTGTTTCCTCCCATAACTTTTAAACGTTAATATCTTTTATATACGAGATTTTTTAAAGAAAAAAATTACACCAAATTAACGAGCGATTTATTATCTTTCCAACGAGTACCATAGTGCTATAGAAAAATCGGAGAAAAAAATGACTATTTTTTGTAACCCGACAAGTATTGTGTCGGGTTTGGGATTAGTTTAAAAAAATTGTGGGTTTGGGTCGGGTCTGGGATTAGGTGATACCCGACCCGATTACCCGAAACAACATACCCAAATACCCGAACTACATACCCGATCATATACCCATGAATTTTTTAACGCATCACATAACCCTTAGACGAATGCGTTCGATATTTCAATAATTAACTTTTTTTTCTTATTTCATGTTAGTTCTTTTTAGAATGATCGATTACAAACTTCCGAATTCATTTGTAATGGCACTAGATTTATACCCCGGCGCAGAGATTCGTTTTTTTTTTTTTTTTTTATATTTGAATATGATAAGTTATGGCAGAGATTTGTTTAAAATAATAATAATAATAATAATAATAATAATATATTTGATTATTTTATATTAAATATTTCAACCCAGGACGCTCCCGGGATAAAAACTAGTATATATATATAGGGGAGGGCTTAAATGAGAACACTCATCTTTTGTGAGAACCATGAGAACAAATCTCAGCCACTCATTTATTTCCATGGTTTTTTAATCTAAAGGTTAGATTAGTAATTGAACTCTTCCATGTCTTCTCCCCTGTTTCCACTATTACCCAGGTTCATTCATAAAACATTCATAATACCTTCAATGCATTCATAATGTCACCAATGAAATCAAGAACAAAACAAAGCAAATCGATCCTACATCAACGACGTAAACGAATCAAAGAATCGCCAATGGATCTCGATTTCGTTCAGTCATCCGACAACAATCAATTTTAGATTAAGTGAACTTCAACGATTTCTTTCATAATCTGCAGGTTTGTTCTCCAATCGTTCATTATGTTGGACGATTTTGGATTCACTAATTACTGTTCAATCGATTTTGGATTTCAAGTATATTTTTTACATATTGTTGAATTTGTTTAGCGATTTCACTTCATATTTCTAGTGAGTTCGTTTTTGCCCTAACTTGTTTTTATTTGTTGGACTAAATCCATGGTTCATCCTTCACCATATGTGAAGAACATTTGAGTCGCATTGTAAAAGTGTTATCAATCATGAGGAATACTTTGAAGATCTGGATGAAGATGATGTCGGAGTTGATATGAGTATTTTAGCTCAATCTAGTATTATATCAACTATTTAGGAGCAAAACAACTTGATGTTGAATATGAAAAAAGGGTTTATAGTTATGATGAGCACTTAATATGTTAGGACAAAGAGGATTGGTGAAACCACTTTTGTAAACCTTAGTCTAATTCACTTCTGTCATTTTTGGCTAAATATAGAAGTACTGAAGAGAAGACAAGAAACTGCTGATTAGAAGATATGAGAAGTGCTGAAGTTGCAGAAGTTCTGAAGTCCAAACCAGACAAGTTCACTTCAGAAGTACTGAAGACAAAACTACTCTTCAGTAGTTGTCCTTCATCAGCACTTAGCAATAGATATTTCCCACCGCCTTTTTGCATCAGTAGTTTGTTGTTTAATATTACTTTTAGCTGTATTTGTTTCTTTCAATGTTGCAACTTGTGCAACTTGTCACTGGAGTTTCTGTGCTTGCTTTTTAGGCAAGATACATGCATGTAATCGTCTATAAATAGAAGGCTTCAACCTTCTATTTTAGACATTGATTTTCAACAGAAAAATCCTTCAAACACTCTCATTGTTATATTCCATTTCTGTATTTATTGTGAATCTCTCTAAGTATCGAATTCTCATTTACAACTTAGATTCATAATAAATACTTTGTCATTTATTAGTTTCAAACATCAAGGGGGAGTTATAACTCTGCCTTAGTGTAAAAAGTGTTGCTTTAACTTATAACATTCCGCTGTGCTTATAATCTGATTTACAAGGACTTGCTAAACACTTAAGTGTCAAGATAGCAAGTTCTTACTTAGCAAAAAGAGCAAACTGATCCAACATAATAATACCATGAAAAAGTTTTAGTTTAATTGTGGTAATTGTGGTAATCATGATGGTAAAGATTGCAAAACATGAATGGTTAGGTTCTTTATGTTTACAATTACTTTTAGTTCTATCTTTTTTTCGCTCTTTTGTTAGCATTCATTTTATTTACAACTAATGGTCATAAAGCATCAGTGTGTTTGTTTTCATGACTAATCACCTATTGTTATTTGCATTCAGATAGTTGAAATGGGTTTATAAATATTGAGTTTATTATGCTTACCTTTATGTATGTTTACAACTGATGTTCTTTTCTAACCAACCTATTGCCACTGTAATTGCTTGCATTACTTCTTGTTTTGATTTACACATGTGTAATACTCAGGTATTACACATGTGTAATATTACATATATATGTTTAGTATGACATCATTAAAGTTTATTTTTGGGTTTTGAGACTCATGATTTAGTTATTCAGCTTCTCTTTTATTTTAAAGGTGTTTTTTCGGATAATTATCTACTTGGTGAACTTAGACTTGCTGATAACCTTCCCAAGCTTTATGAACATGGATTGAACAAATCTTGTAGCTGCAAGACAAAGGGTGATAACCGGATAATTCATATTCGAAGGGGTGAGAGCAGACTAGTCCGCACACCATTGATGATACAAGATTGAAATCCCTCCACTGTCATATATAACAAAATGAAACTCACTTGTTCTTATAAAAATGAGACTTCAGCTGGAGAGATTATAAAGATAGTATCACATCTGTATCCAACTCGTGAAGGTTGATATAAAAATCTAAATTAAGTCTCACTTATTTTTTTCATTAGGTCAAATCTTTGTGCATAAAAGTGTTCTCCTACTAAAGGTTCCTTCTAACTTAAATAGGTGTTTGTGAGATTCAAACTGAAACCATTTCATTGAATGTACACATATGTAAAAGGTCATTAAAGGCAAAGTTAATATACAAAGCTCATAAATTTTGAAACAAAATTAGGTAAATTTAAACATTTCAAAATTTTAAAATAAGTTGTCAAACAATATGCAAATTTGCATACTTCAAAAAAATGATGTAAATGTGCATTATTGATCTGTTATTCATTGAATGCACACATATATAAAATGCATTGCTCAAAGTCTTGTCTTCTTACAACCTTTAGTAATACACAATATCTAAATAACATTGATTTTCTAAGTACAAAAAAGCGATCTTGTCAAGTTGTTGATCATTCGATCAAGTTCCAAGCTTCCTGCAACGATATTTAATTTTGCAAGCATTGTTGCTCTAAATTCTTAGTAGTTAGGATGTCAAAACTTCTCAAGTAGTAGACAAACATGCGATTCTGAAACAAAAAAAAATGCAATAGATAAGGTAACATTGGATGTCAATTGAAAATAAAACCAAGGCGAGTGTTTTAATATATACTTGATGTTTGGAACCCGTTAACATTGTGTTCAAGTTTTTAACTATTATGATTTACACTTGTGTAAACCTTCATATCTTTACCCATTTTATTTAAACTATTATAATTTACACATGTGTAAACCTTTATATCCCTTCTCATTTTTTAACAAGTATGATTTACACATGTGTAAACCTTGAATCTATGCTTATTTTATTTTTTAACTTTTAAGATTTACACATGTGTAAGCCTTCATATTTATGTTTATTTTTAAACTATTATGATTTCCACATGTGAAAAACTTCATATGTATGATTCACACATGTGTAAACCATCATATGTATGATTTACACATGGGTAAAAACATACGGAGATTTGTGATATATTTATTTATTTTGAAAACTATTTCACACACGTGTAACCTTTACATCTATATTTTTTTAACTATTATGATTTGCACATGTGTAAACCGTCATATTTATGCTTATTTTCATAACTATTATACATGTGTAAACCTTATACATATGCTTATTTTTTTTAACCATTTATGATTACACATGTGTAAACCTTATACATATGCTTATTTTTTTAACTATTATGATTACACATGTGTAAACCTTCGTACAATTGCTTTTTATTTAAAAAATATTATGACTATTATGATTGCGGACCAGTAATGTATTAACTCTAAATACACAATGAATAAGTGATAACATTCCATCTTTTTTGTCCTCAATTTTTATGGAGAACAACGCTTAAAGCACTAAATTGCATAAATGAATTACTATCAAACCAATCTTTTTTGTAAGTGATAAAAGCAAATATACTTGATTCCCAACATTCTAAACTAAAACGAGTGGCAAAAAAGTTATCACCATCAATTCTAGATTGGAAACGAGAGACAAAAAAATTATCACCACCAATCTGGCTGACGTTATTCTAAAAAAAATGTTAGTTGCCGCCACGAAGACCTGGCGATTCAAATCGCCGGCATCGGATTCAGAGGAGTACGACGAAGACTATCGTTGCTGGAAAAGAACTAGGGATTGGGACAGACGGTGATGGTTGTAAAGAAGGATTGATGATAGTGATGGTATTCAAAATCTGATATGTACAGATCTAAGAAAAGTTGACGGTGGTGAGGCGGGTCTCCACTGTTGTAGTTGACGGAGGAGAAGAAGGATGGTGATATGCTAATTGAAGAACCAGAGTTATTGTGGAGGAAGATGAGATCTGAAGACACCAATTTGGGTTGTTATAATGCAGTTTTACCATGTTGCCCTTTAGTCTTAATTTATGACCTCAATCCCATTTAAACCCCCATTTAATCTTGTCCTTTAATTGAAGGTGATCAATGGATGAAATTGGTTCTCATGGTTCTCACAAAAATAGGCGTTCTCAAGATAACCTTCCCCTATATATATATATATATATATATCTATAGGGGAAGGATAAATTGATCCCATATCTCTCTCTTTCTCTCTTTCTTTCTAATAAAAAACAATATGGGTTTTCTTCCCCAAGTCAATTGTGCTTTTCTTTTATGTCATAAGCTACAACTAATAAAGCTTTATGAAACTTGATGCCATGTGAATGTTAACTGTGATAATGACATCAAAAGCTTTCTAGAAGATGACGTCAAAAGCTTTTTAGAAGATAACAAGTTGGACCTTCCTTCATATTTAATGCTCAATATACTCCAAGATTCCACTACGACGTTGTATGTTAACAAGCTAAAATTTGTAGTAAAGATTTTATCATTTTTGATATTGTGGTGTTTTATTGTGTTTTTGATTTTGCGTTTTATGTTCAACTGGTTATTATGGTGTTTTACTGCATGTTAACAAGCTAAAGTGTGTTATATTGTGTTTATACCTCTTTGCATTTTGATTGGTATAATAGAACATTGATTCCAAGGAAAGAATATGGTGCTTTACTGGAAACACATTGTGTTGTTTGTTCAACTTGTTATTTTAGCAGCAAGACATTGTAGTACACCATGTTTGAACATAAAACACTATGTTATGTCCTTTTTACATGGATATAAAACACAATACTCAACATTTATTTGGGTTGTTAACAATGACGTGTTTTATGTTGAATGTTCTTAACAAAAAAGGATTTAGTATAAAACACAATGTGTTTTGCATTTTTTGCTTAACATGAATATAAAACACATTGATATGAAAAGAATGCATATATGTGATCAGATAAAAATTAAAATAAAATCCTTACATGATCGTCTCTTTCATTTTTTTTTGAAATACATATATTTGATCAGATAGGCTGGTTAATTAAATTCCTAAAATCTCTCAAATAATTATAACAGTATGATCCTTTCATTAAATGATTTAGAATGTAATTTACAATAATACCCATTGAATTAATATTAAAGACTGCTACGTGTCACGTCCAGAAGCCTTCTTATCCTTCTCACACTTTTGGCCCTTTGTACAGAAACCTAAAATCCCCCCCCCCTTTCTCTCTCTCTCTCTCTCTATATATATATATATATATATATATATATATATATATATATATATATAGGATTGGGTTCATTTGAGAACTCAAGTGAGTTGAGAGAACTTGAGAACTCATTTGAACCAATCACCAAGTGACACATATCTATCTTATAATATTTTGTATTTCTTTAATAAGGGGGTAATAAAGACATTTAACTTTGACTGAAAAGGGCATTTTAGTAATTGAACCCATCCTGACACATACCCTTTTAAATAATAATAATAACAATATAAATAATCAGATCATCACCTCTCTCACACACAAACACACACTTCTCTCTCTCTCTCTCTCTCTCTCTCTCTCTCTCTCTCTCTCTCTCTCTCGCTCGCTCTCTCTCTCTTTCTCTCTCTCTCTCTAAAATAAACAACAGATCTTGACGGTTTGTGGTTCGATGGTCCGATGAAAGGGGAGGAGCTGTGGTGGTGGTGTTCGATTGACGAAGGGGGGCAGGTGGTGGTCGATGGGAGGAGCTGTGGTGGTTTGATTGACGAAAGGAGGATCTGTGGTGGTCGATAAACAGGAAGACGGAGGCGACGGTGGTTTCATGGGGGTGATGGTGGTTCGATGGGTGGGAGGCGACGGTGGTTTTTCAAGGATGGGTGGTGGTTCGAGGGGTTTGCAGAGCCGGTGTTTTTCGTGGGTGAACAGTGTGTTTGACGACTGTGGGTAGTTTGATGGGTGGTATAGACGGTGGTTCGAACGATGAACGATGAACAGCAGGTTTTATTATTATTATTATTATTATTATTATTATTATTATTATTATTATTATTATTATTATTGATGGTTCTTGGTGGTTCGTTTGGCCTTTGAACAGATCTGGAGGCGGGAGTGGGTGGTCTTGGTGGGGGCAGGGAGCGGTGGACGGTGGTGGGACGGCGGGGATGAAGATGACGATGGTATGTTGTTGTTATTATTATTATTATTATTATTATTATTATTATTATTATTATTATTATTATTATTAATAATAATTTTTTACATGAGGTTTTTTTTTTTTTTTTTTTTTTTTTGTGAAAGAAGATGGTTAAGGGAAGGTGGGGGATGAAGATGAGGGCATTTACACTGGTGTAATACTTTTTGTATGAAATGTAGTATGAAATGTATAGATGTTTTGGTTGTTTTCCATTGATGTAATACATTTTGGTGATGTTGTGGGGGCATTTACACTGGTGTAATACGTTTGTGTAGATGTTTGTTTTTTTGGTTTACACTGGTGTAAAATAATTACACCAGTGTAAATGATGGTAAATTTACAAATGTATGGATGTTTGTTTGGTATGGTAGATTTGTGCATGGCAGATTTACACTGGTGTAAAATAATTACACCAGTGTAAAATGATGGTAAATTTATAAATGTATTGATGTTTGTTTGGTATGGTAGATTTTACATTGGTGTAAATAATACAAATGTATGGATGTTTGTTTGGTATGGTAGATTTTACATTGGTGTAAATAATTACACCAGTGTAAATCACACAAAAATTATAGACGTTTCGGCTTTAACACATGAAACGATCTGTTCATCTTGTGTTTTACACTAGTGTAAGAGTATCATTTTGGGTTTTTACACTAAAAATAAAATAAAGTTAAAAAATGGATTTTTACACTAATTTTGCATTTATAAATTATTAAAAACAAATTTATTTGCATTTATAAATTATTAAAAAATAAAATAAAATAAAAAACATGATGTGATGGTGGGTTGACAAGAGAGATGGTGGTTTTACCTAAATGCCCTTGTTACCATATAATATTGTTTTTTATCTCTCCTACCTTAATATTTTATTATCATTTAATCACAACCACAAACTTCTTGATAATTAATTAAACTTGTGGATATAAAGTGAGTTCTCAAGTTCTCACAACTCAAGTGAGTTCTCAAAATAACCCAACCCATATATATATATATATATATATATATATATATATATATATATAGGGAAAGGGTAAAATGAAAACACACTTTTCGTAAAAGAACACCGGAAACCATTTACATCCATTGATCTATCATGATCTAAAGGTTGATAACTTGCCACATCTTGTTTTGTCATTATCCACCCTCATGGCCCACTTTTTATCAAAAGATAATATTAATATAATTGAGGGGGTTAAAATGGTAAAACAACATTTGTCTCTTTCTCATCCTCCTGACACCTTCCCTCTCTCTATCCTCTCTCTTTCTGCTTCACAATTATACATCAAAGATTATTTTCAAAAAATTTTAAACCCCCCTCCATTTTGTCTCTCTGTTTCCCCCAAATCAAGCGACTGCCCCATTTTGTCTCTCTGCATACGATCATTCACGTATCAACCAAAAACCCCACTGCTGCATGCGATTCACTTCCGTATCACACAAAAAGACCCATTGTACGATCGAAGAAGCTCTGTTGAATCCATTACCTCTGTGATACCGTTTTTTTGGGAAGGAAAAAGATGTAAGCCGATTGTTTCTTGAATTTTGTTATGTTTTATCATCCTGTTTACTCATTTATGTTTTTTTATGTCATGAATGTCTTTTTTGATTTTGAGTAAATTGTTTGCTTGTTTGCAAGTTCGTTTGTGATATGGGGGTTAATATGATATTTTTATGGATTTTTTAGGGTTGTATTTGGGGTTTTAGGTTTTGCAACCGATTACAGGGTTTTTTTTTTTTTTTTTCCAGATTGCATGTTGGAATTTTTGGGATATTCTTGGGTGCATTACCTTCTAACAGTTTCTTGATTTTAAAAAAATTGGGGTTTCTGTTTTGCAATTGTGATTCGTGCTGTTAACATCTGGGATAAATTCTTTTTTAGGGTTCCTGGTACTAGAAGTTCCAAGAGGAAGCAAGTCTCAGATTCAGTCGTTCTTGACTCCTCGGACGAAAGATCAGGTATGAGAAAAAAAGAATGAAATAGATTATTTGAATTCCTTATGTTTTTTTTTAGATGCCTTGATAGGGGATCCTCCCCTGGTGTAAATATCATTACGCAGGTGTACATACGCCGGTTACAAGGAGTCGAAAAATGCAACGTGTTCATGTAATTTCGTCGACAGAAAAAAGTCACACAATGAAGCAACTACGTTACAGTGAGATGTTGGCTTCGGACGAACTGGAACCGAGGGTTGACGCATGTAACGTTCGTGTAAAAAAGAAGCCCCGTCAAACGCAGGTTACGAAGGTGCGGAAGAATAACTCTTGGAAAAGTTTAAAGACACGTTCATCGCCCCGGCAATTGTGGTTGGCCATGTGTAACTTAGGCAGTCGACAGAAGCACACAGTCCGTGAGATGGGTTTCGGTGAATTAATCGACTTTGTTGTTGATGGGATTCCTGTAAAACTAGGTCACTATGTTGTCGATGCTTTCAACCCAGCGACTAGGACACTTCACTTTGGAAAGCAGGAGGTGGTTGTGGATACTGCCTTAGTAGAACAGTTGTTTGGAATTCCACGTGGCGGCGTGAGGTTTAGTACACTTATAGAGCGTGCCAGTTTACATCCAAAGTTACAGCTTTGGCGTAATCGCTACATTGGCAAGGATTATGTTTCGCCAACGTCAATTGCAAATAAAATCAGGGCTGATGACTATGACGATATCTTCTTCTTCAAGGTCGATTTCATTATGTTGTTTGTTACTACTATGATAACTTCAACAACAAATGGTCTTTGCAAAGAAAACATCCCGGCGTGCTTTACTGATACGACGGACTTTGGAAACATAGACTGGTGTGATTTCATGGTGGAGTCTTTGTCGACATGCAAGGCGAAATGGCGAAGAGATGACCCCAGTTCTGCCTTTGTTGGGCCGTTGACTTTGTTCACGGTATGCATGCGAGAAAAAAGTAGATTGTTTTTTTGTTTACGTTTTATGAACATTTCGTGTTTTTTTTTTTTGATTAAGAAAAATGATTTTTTTTTCCTTTGAATCTGGCAGCTGCTATACGTGGACAGCATTGCAGTAGAAGGGATGAATACCAAGGCTGGAATACGCGCAACGCATTACTGGTCGCTAGAGTTGCTATCTCGAAGACAAGAACATGAAATTAAGATTGGTGGGTTCGGGATGGGGCCAAGGAAGACACTAACAGTTGGTAACGTGCGAGGCGAACGGTGTCAGCCTAAAGACGTCGAGGTAGAAAAAAATGGATGTTTTTTACCAAGCGATTTTGGTTTAGTTCATTTGTATCATATTTTATCTATTATATTATCGTTGTCCTTTTTTTGTGAACTGTTTTTTCTTCTGATTTATTTATTTACTTATATATTTTTTTTTGTGTTTTATGTGCGCAGTTGGATCTGCTGGCTGCTCAGGAGAACGTGGCTGAGCTGAGGCGTGTGAAGGTTGTTGCCCAGAAAAGTCTGCATCTGTTGTTAGCGAGGTATCCCAGCGATGCTCGCGTCGTGCAATTAAGGGATGAGTATACAAACATACTGTTGTTAGGGGATGATCCATCTTCAGCTGGTCACAGTGCAGGCACGACGATGTTTTATTTTCCCGTGTTTTTTTTATGTTTATTAAAATTTATTTTTTTTGGTCGCTACTTTAAAGATGATTGTTTTACTATCTGGTAGATGCGAACCCTGTTCGGTCGGAGGACGTGGCCCCAGACACCAGTGACGATACTTCCGACACAGGTGGTGGGGAGGACAGATGGTTGTTCACGAAGTTTGCACCTGTCGTCGAGGAATGTGTTGATGGGGATACAACAGTGGGGGTTGAGATGGAGGTAGAAAAGGCTACAGCTGCCACTGACCTACTGGTGCGCACCGTGGTGTTGGCGCTTAGTGCTACCAATGCGAGTACGGGGGTGCAGTATGCTGACAGCGACGCGACAACAGGCTTGAACACTAGGGTTAAAAAAGCTAGAGTCACCAGTGACTTACACGTGCGCCAAGTGGTATTGGCACTTGCTGCTGCTAATACACCTGCGGGAGTGAGGTGGTCGCGTCGTAGCATCAAGGTGAGTACAGCCGTGGGTGAACGGTCAAATCGAGCTGAGGTTGCCATTGACGATCAGAATCCTGATATCCCTGCTGTGGCGTCGCTGCTCGCTCTTGGGTCAGTTACCAGGTCAAAAACAAAAACCTCCATTGCTAATGAACTGAATACACACCGGTTGAAGTATGGCCTTCCGCCCATCTGGATCAGAAAACAAGGTATACGTGCAGATTTTATGTTTAACTAGATCTTATGTTTACTTACTAGCTATTGCCGCTTAGATAATTCGACTACTGAAGCAAGCCAGCCGAGCTTTAGCCTTGGGCTTACCCAGGAACAAAGTGCGCCTACATCTGACCCAGTCCGCGTTGATTGTAGCCAACCTACCTTTAGCTTGGGATTGACGCAGGAGTTTGGCGGGTCTCAGTGTCCACCGGAAGAAGCAACCCATGGCAGAGGGGCGGGGGCAAAATGTGGTACACTTTCTACAAAATTTTCACCCAAACCCCTAAAAAAAATAACTTTTATTTTGTTACCACTTACATCAGTGTGCATACTTGTACGCAGCGTCTGGGGTAGCCACGTCGAGTGACTCTGGTTTGGTGTCCATCGACCAGAATGCCGACGTCCTTGGGGAAAATGCAAGTAAACCTATTGCGCGACCGGGTAGGACGAGGACCGCGGCTGCTAGGCTGCCTGCCTGGAGAAACAGCGATGATGAAATCAGCATCCGAAGCACTGAAAGGGAGAGGGCGGTATGGGAATACCTGTTCAAGCGTTATGATGAGACATGCATCGCGGACCATACCATTGACCCAACGGACCATTATCCGTAAGTGCACCCCCTCCCCTTTTTGCTGCTTTTTTACATTTGTGTAAAAAAAAAAAAAAACAGGGGTTGAATAAACTGACACCGTTTACAGGTACGTCATGTTTGAGGCTCACCACGGCTTACGCGCCGAAACGCCGTACCTGCAATCATTGGCGGTCGGGGAGCGGCTTTATGACTCCGTTATTGACGCATGGTCACATGTGCTTACCTACGACCCAAGCTACCGATTTGCTGGAGTGCCCCGACGCTTATTTCTTCCTACCACCACAGTGGTGAGTTTTTTGTTTTTTACTCACATTATAAATTTTATATGGCTGCTCTGAATTGTTAGCGTCCATTATACAGGTAGCTTGGATGTTGAAGTTGAAGGAAGACATAAACGGTACTCGTGTAGCTTGCTTTAAGAGTGGTGTCTCTAGTGCGGTGTGTGGCGTTGAGACGAAGCTTGATTTGCGGTCGTTCGACATGGTTTTTGTGCCTGTGCTCGAATATGAGCACTATTACCTGGTAGTTTTTGATATAAAGAATGAAGATGTCTGTGTCATTGATAACATTGTGCAGAAAAAGTCCCCCATTGTAATTGTCGATAATGATGTTTATGCACTAAAGACGACGCCCTACAAAGTGGTATGAGTTTCTTTGAGCTCCTACTTAAAAAAATTGTTATACTTACGCATATTTTTTTTATTATTGCAGAAAAAAATCTTCGTCGACTACCTAACTTTGGTGAACCACCCGAAGGCGGACGCAATGACTAGGTGCGTGGTTCGGCGTCTGGATTTACCCTGGGGTACACACAACAACAGTACCGACTGCGGTGTCTACTTGATGCGCCACATGGAGATGTACATGGGGGTGCAGTTTGGCTTCCAGTGTGGGTTCAATGTTAATGGTAAGCGGAAACAGGCTCAGGTGGACGCTTTGCGGATGCGATACGCCGCCAATATACTGTTGTCGGCCACCAACATTTACAAAAATCGCGTTTGGGAGGGGGCCCTGAGTTTGTAATTGCTTAAGAAAGCAAAATTTGTGGTTTTGTGCTTTTTTGGTTTTTTGGAAACACTGATAATTTGTGTACTTGTGTGGTTTTGGCTTTTTGGTTTAGAAAAAAACATGTCTTCTCTATCTACGTGTATGTTATGTATCTCACACCGACAAAAAATTTGGTACGGGCAGTGGTTTGTACTTTTGGGTGTATGGGTAGTCGTTTGTGTTGTTTTATTTTTACACCGGGGTCTTTTGCATTAAAATGTTTTGGTTGTATTTTTACACTGGTGTTCTTTTTTTTTTTACACTAATGTTTGTGTTGTGGTTCTTTATTTTACACTGTGGTTCTTTTTTTTTTTTACATTAATGTTTGTAATTGTGATGGTAGTGGTTTGTTTAGTGGTGTTTTACACCACCGTAAACCCCCCCCCCCCCCCTCCCCAATGTTTTGCTGCTAACCTTATAAACGTACACGTACTGCGCTGTTATTTTTACACCAATGTAAACGGGGCAAAAAAAATGCACACAAGCCAAAAAAAAATATAAAAACACTTATATATATTATCATTAAAAAACCACCCCCCCCCCCTCCCCACCCTCCTCCATTACATACCCGTGCATACTTGTCTACACAAAATACTACCCCTTCACAAAAAAAATAAACATCCCAAACCGTCCAAAAAACACGCACATACAAAAAACCTCCTAGGTCCACACATGGTGTATATATCTGCACCCAAGCCGTTTTTGACCATCCAACACAAAAATAAGGTCGCCAAAAAAAAGAAGCTACGGGGGTAATTTTCCACAAAACACCTACTCCTCCTCGTCTTGGTTCTTCAGCGGGCAGTTCCTTGAGTCATGGCCGGTTACGAATTCATAGCACGTTTTGCATTGACGGGGGTGCTTCTTCTTTTGGTTGGCAGCCTTTTCGCCAGGGCCAATTAGCCGACGCTTTGTCCCACATCCCTTGTTCCTTATTCCTTGGGGATTGCTGCATGACACCTCCAAATTTTCGGGCACCCCTAAGAGATGGCTAATCACTTCAGCCTTCCCCTTAGCTTTCCCACCTGCATCATCTCCTGTTCCAACAACTTCTTCTTTCATGGCCTTTACGTGCTCTGTTAACAACGCCATACGGTCAGGCGACAAACTAGCTCGATCAACACATTGGGAAAACATCTCAAAAAGCTCGTTACACAGTGCAGCCCCTTCGCTCCGGTCAACCCCGTAACGTGCATTTATACTAAACACATTTTTAGGGATCGCTTCACGCCTCCAGCGGTCAAGTATGTACTTCTCCGGGATTGCTTGCACCTTGGTGTACCGGAAAACACAAAAAATATGGCGACACAGATATCCAATACGGGTCCATGCATTGCACGAGCATGTAGTCGTTTCCTCGGCAGCATCAACCTTCACCTGCGCGACACATAGAACCCCAATTTAAAAAAAAAATACATTTATCCAAGGCTTAGTGTTCTTGTCAGTATCGTTGCCAAAAAAGATGTATAGCATGTACCGTAAAATCGTTCACCACATCAGTGTTCTTGTCAAGGTGGGTGATGGTGTACACCTGCAATCCGTCGCTTTCGTCTTGGTTTGAGATAAAACAATACAACAAGGCTTTCAGCATTTCTTTTCGAACTTCCTTGAATATAGCTTCCGAGTACACCATGGCGCATTGCTTTTTGAATGGCATCCCGGTTTTCAAGTCGAGGCACCTGTCTTCTGTTTGGAAATCCGCCAAACGCGCGTTGTACCTCTGCGCATCCATGGTTGCATCAAAGCACAACAGAAACTGAACAAGAGTGTTTGCCCAGCTTGAGTTTATTTTAAACGCTGCATTTGAACTCTCGCACCGGGAGGTCGTTTTCATCAAACAAGACATCTGAATCTCACGGAAATACGCAGGTACCCAAAGCTCTTTGATGCTAAACATGTCCTTGAGCCAGTCATTGTCCGTGAGCCCGTATTTGTCCAGCAACTTCGCCCACCGACTTTCAAAGGTTGTAGGTTTGATGTATATGTTCCATACTAGCTTGTGGAGGGCCGCTCGAACCTCCGAATTATCAACACCAGCTCCTGTAAGCTGTTGAACATTTTACAGAACCCTTAAAAACATATCATACTTTATACGTTATGACTACGAAAAAAAGAATGTCGGCGAAAAATACCTTGGTTGGTAGTTTCTTCATGATGTGCCACATGCACAGACGATGTCGAGATTCATTTAACACAGCTGCTACGGCTTGCTTCATAGCAGGGTCCTGGTCAGTTAACACCAGTGTAGGCTGCTTGCCATGCGCTGCGAGAAAGTTATTCAGCAACCAGCAATACGACTCCACCATTTCACTGTATAATAGCCCGGCCCCAAAGGTAACACACCGTTTGTTGTTGTCTACGCCAGTGAACGGGACAAAAACCATGTTGTACCTGCGAAAGAAAAACATGTTACATCTTAAAAAACCAAACAAAAAAAGGGGTTCCGATTATTGATCTTATTCAAAGGGCTGTAGCAACTTACTTGTTGGTTTGGTATGTTGCATCAAATGCAACCACATCGCCGAACGCTTGGTAATTGATCTTGGATATCTCATCAGCCCAGAACAGATACCTGAGTTCGCCGTTAACAAGACTATAGTTGAAAAAGAAATTCGGTAAATTCTTCACTCTGTCATTCAACTTGTCAATCATAAGTTGTGAATCTCTCTCGCCAATGAACAGGCGAATACTCTTTGCAAAGTTTTTAAAGTCCGCTGGAGTACCCCTAACATTGTGATGCCCCCCTTTTAAACTAACCTGGATTTTGTGCGCCATTGTCGGCCCTACTTTGTTCATGCCAACCCTGTGAATAAATTCCTTTGTCGCAAAATCCAACCTCCGACCTAGTTTTGTAAGGTCCCTATTGTAAGTGGGCACAAGCATGTGGTTGTGTGCTTCCTCAAAGTGATATATACCCCAGGAAGCGGTATTTTCACAAAACTTCACCCTAATAGACGCCTTGCAATCGCAAACCTTATAAGTTGACTGCCTACCCTTGAGAGATGCTTCGTCCATTGGATCAAAATTCTTCCTCTTTTGGGGTTTCCCAGCCTTCGAACATAGGATATACCTATGGGTTATCCTACCTTTGTACCTCTTCACGGTTCCTAGCCTAGTCGAAAACCCACACTTCTTGGCATATCCCTCATAGAACTCTACGACTTCTTCCCACTGCCTAAAGGTAGTCATCACCTTCGGCTTATCAGACTCGGGGACGATTGGTGCCCAGTAACGAGTCCCATTTGGTGTAAACCAGAATGAACATCTACCATCTACAAAAAAAAAAAAAAAAAAAAAAAAAAAAAAAAAAAAAAAAAAACCAACAGTTTCTGGTGCTTGTTTAAATCGACTTGACACCGGTGTAAAAAACCCTAAAACATCATGAAACCACTCAGATCCATGCAAAAACACAAAAAAATGTAGGTTACATTAAAAACATGCAGCAAAAAAAAGTCTATGTTACATTAAACATGCAAACCCTAGTTTACATTAAATTCGATTGACACCAGTGTAAATGTTCCTGTATAAATGTCTAAATTACATTAAAACATACATAAATCTAAAACCCTAACTGTTATATGATTTTTATAAAAAACACAGGGGGCTGCCCACAAAAAAAATAAACACCTTGAAACCCACTTATTAAAAAACCCTAACTATTTACAAAAATTCTAAGCCCTCTTACATGATTAAAAAAAACCCCAAAAATTAAAAAATCTCCCTGTGCACGTTTGACAACCCAAAAAAACACACCCACGTATGATTTTACCTTCACCGTCACCATCACCGAGGCCCTCTTCCACCTGGTTGTTTGGATCTGGCACGTGAGACGAACCACCTTTATCAACATTCGATTGACGCTCATCAACAGTAGCAGGGCCTTCGTCTACAACTTTCTCTTTTCCTTTGCTGGATCCATTGTTTTTTCTGCTGCTTGATACTTGTTGGGGGTTGTCCATCAAAAAATGCTTTACAAGTTCATAATCTTCAACTGAAATGAACTCTGCTTGTTCATCAGACGGTTTGTTCATCGCCATTAGGTTGGGATTTTCCCTCATTTTTTAGGGTTTTTTTTATTTTGATCAGAGGTTGAAGATGCTCAGTGGAGTGTGTTTTGTATGCTACGTGTGTATATGTAATAATAATATACATGGTGTGCACATTTTGGAGGGAAAATAAAAAACCCTTGGGATGATACATCTGACAAATTGTGTACTTGATGGATTAATATCCACATATTAGAAGGGATTATAATATGCTTAGGGGTGAATTACCACAATTACCCTCATATAATAAGCCAAAACCAATGACACATGGCAGGATATTATTGGCTATCTTGGGTTTTCTAGTTCTTTTATGAAGAGTGTGTTTTCATTGGAACCTAATCCTATATATATGTGTATATATATATATATATATATATATATATATATATATATATATAGGGTAGGGATCATACGAGAACCAACTTTAGGGAGAGAACCAAAGAACCATTGCCAACACAAACAAAAAAAACCTAAAAACCCCACCTCCACCCCCTAAAAACCTAAACCCACCCACCTCACTCCCTAAAAAACTAAACCTCCCATCCCCCACACCGCCCCAACCCCCCCCCCCCCCCAATTGTGAAATGCACATGTGCAGCTAACCACACACCCCCCAAAAACCAAAACGCTCCATCCCATCCCTCCAAAAAAGATACCCCCTCTTCCACCATACCCAAAAACTAAACCCTAAAGCTAAACCCATTAAAAAACTTAACTATAACAGTGAAATGCACATGTGCATGTAGTACAATTATCTTATTTTATAGTTTTATATAGGGTTTTTTTTACGTTTATTCACCAACAACCCCAAAAAACCTAACCTCATTCCCATCATACCTAAAAACTAAACCCTAAAGCTAAACCCATGAAAAAAAAACCTAACTATAATAGTGAAATGCACTTCGCGTTTATTTAAAGATTATCGAATAATTTTTTTTCCACCTTATATATCATATCATGTCCATTTAATGATCATTTCATTATGGCAATTGATAATTTATTTAAAAGTGTGCTCTAATAGTGAAATGCACATGTGCATACGGTATATGACGTAATTATGACGTAAAAATGCCATTTTTTTGTTTTTTTTATTTTTTTGTATTTTTTTTTAATTTTTTTTTTCAGAAATATTAACACTAAAAAACATTTTGGTGTTTTTACTTTTTTTATTTTTTTAGGTTATATAATTTTTTAATATTTTTTATTATTTTTTGGTGGAGGGGTTTTTGTGTTCACACTTGGTTCTTTGGTTCTCTCCAAGGTTTTCAGAACCGGACCGGACGTCGAACCGGACCCCCGGCCGGTTCACCGGTTCGACCGGTCCGACCGGTTCGACGAACCGGCCCAAAAAACAAAAAAAATTAAAAAAAATTAAAAAATCCGGTCCAACCGGTCCGGTTTCCGGTCCGACCGGCCGGTTTTTTCGGTCCGACCGGCCGGTTTTCCGGTTCAACCCCGGTTCGCTGCAAAAACGGTCCGACTACCCGAACCGGACCGGTCCAGGCCCCGGAGCCCGGTCCGACCGGTCCGACCGGCCGGTCCGGTCCGGTTTTCAAAACAATGGTTCTCTCCCTAAATGGTGGTTCTCAAATGATCCAAATCCTATATATATATAATTTGGTTCAAATGAGAACATTTGACCAAATTGAGAACTGAGAGAATCATTCTGGATCACACATTTCGGCAATTTTTTTTTTTTGCTTTTAATCGCTGCTTTTTATGCATGAATTTTTTTTCAATATACACATATGTATAACTAAAATATACACATATGTATAGCTGAAAATGCTATATAATGAAAAAAAATCTTGCATAAAAATGTGCGATTAAAATAATAATAATAATAATAATAATAATAATAATAATAATAATAATAATAATAATAATAATAATAATAATTTGCCTTTATATGAAATCTGTGGTCCAAAATGGTTCTCTCAGTTTTCAAATATGAGTTGGTTCTCTTAAAATCCATACCCTATATATATATATTTTTATAACTAAAATTAAAACCCATATGAGGATTTCCAGCCAGAGTGTTTGTTCAGGTTCATGTTTAGTCTACTAGTTTTAGTTTTCGTGTTTTTCATTGTGTGTTTCCTATGGATATGTCATGGGGGTAGCTTCGCGTCTTATTTGGTTTCCTTAATTTTTTTTTCAAGTATTACAATTGACAAGAAAACATAGTTAAACATTTTTTATACGACTAACTAAATGGGAGAGGAGTCTCTTTAAAACCGAGCATAACTAATCACCATTCCACCAACCCAAAAAGGATCCAGAGTGTTGTGCTGCCACAGGAAGTCCCTTGGAACTCGAACCTAATACCTTTCACTGACCTCTAGATTAGCTTCATTGCTATAACCAACTACTATGGACCATCATTGACGAAAACATCACTCAACATAAAAACACTCAATATACAATGTTAATTTAGTAAAATGTCAATTATAATCTTAGCAAAAATAGCATTCGCATATTTTTTTAAAGCAAAAATTTAGGAAACAAATGACCGGCCTACGAAAAACCATGGACCGCCATTTCCTTAACACTTACAACATATACAATAAGTGTTTACACTATTCTCTCCAAACTAACACTCTGTTCCAGAGTTTCATTAAATGATGGAAGAGAAAATATCTCCCTCCTCTTCCTTTCTCTCAAATTCCTTCCAAATTGAAAAGATTGAAAAATCACCCTACAAACCTCTTTATTATCCCTCTCATTCTCTCAATTTTCCTCCTACAAAAATCTCTTAAACATATTTTTTCCTCACTTCCTTCCTAATCCTTTCTCTTCCATCATTTAATGAAACTCTGGAACAGAATAACCTTATACTTTGATCTACCTTTTAATCAAGGAAACTCAAGGCTTTTATTCTTTCGATTAATCAGAGAATATCTTTTTAGTTCTAGCTCTATAAATATTAACATGTAATGATCACAAGCCCACGAATTACCTCTTTTGTTATTTTTTCCCAGCCCACAATTCTTGTATAACTCCACTAAGCCCTCGAAATAAATGGGTGGACTTTTAGTCCTTGAAATAGCATTCACATATAAATTTTAAGAGTAAAACTGAGGATTTCAGCATTTTATTACATTTTTAAAACATGATACTCCTTAATTACCTTATATCATGCCAAGTAAACACGATTTCATATACCATATTTTAAACATGTAAAACAACTCAATCCTAGTTGGGTTCAATTAATTTCGATTAAATAAACTTTGTTTAGTTAATTTTTTATTTTGAATAATTTACCTTCACCTTTAGGCCATGTCTAGTGCATTAGCAACCTCATAACCTTCCAAATATGATGTTGTGATTCGAGTATCACTTGAAACAAACATGTTTTGAGTTGAGCCAAACGTTGGATTTCCTCCGAAACGATGACAGGCTGAGTCAATAGCATTGTCTGCATTCACGGGCTTTATAACATTTTGCCATTAAATATACCCAAATGACCGAGCTTTATTGATCATAAAAAAAAAAATCGTCTACCTCTATAAAAAATTTTATTATTCAATATTAATAAAAATTTAACCTTTTGATGTTACCGACCTCCCCTATACGCTTTGATCTATTATTCACTTCACATTAATATTATTAAATCTATATTATCTTATAAAAGATTTCAGAAGGACCTCTTAATTTTTAAGTAATACAATTATAAATACTTAAAGTAAAACAAATAATGCATGTATGACTACTTTTTAAGGATATTTATGTCTTTTCAAACATAACTTGCACATATACCCCTTATTAGTTACATTTCCCCCCTTATCTATCTATACTATATTATAATTTTATACAATACTTACATAGTTGCCCATCAACTTTATTCAATTTATATTTATTTAAATACTAATTACACTTTTACATCTATATTTTAACCAACTACCCTCAGATTTTTAAACGTTCATAACTTTTTCAAACGATAATATTTTTTTTAATATTATTACACAGTATAAAAGAGCATTTTATTCTCTTTAATTTGAGTATAGTATTGTTATAGTTTTTAATTTTTAAAAAATTATATGTTAGGGTTAAGCAATAACCGAAACAAAAACAAAAGAAAAAAATAAAAATGAACTGAAATCATCTAAACTTTATTATAATACATTTCCCAATCGATGTCTTAAAATTCAAGATTTACATGTATAATTACTTAAAGTACACCACACAATGCACATGTTAACTACTTATACAATACTTACACATTTGTCTCCTCAACTATACTCAATTCCTTTTATTTAAATAATAATTACACTTTTCACCCTTATTTTAACCAACTACCTTACGATTTTTAATTGTCTATAACTTTTTCACATGTTAATATTTTCTTAATATTATTACACTGTATAATAGAGCATTTTTTTTCTTTTTAATTTGAGTATAGTATTGTTATAGTTTTTTTTTTTTAATTTAAAAAATAATATGTTAGGGGTAAAGTAATAACCAATCTATACTATTTATACTATATTATAATACATGAGAAAGTATATGATATAAAGTGTGTTAACATGAGAAGCAATAAAAAGCCACCAGGGGATGATAAGTGTCCTATTAACCAAACCCCAATTAACCTAACCAAACTATAATTACTTTTAACATCAGTTTAACACAAGGGCATTACAGACTTTAACCATACGTAACTGATTACGCGATTTAAGGCAGTTATTTTTGTAAATGATTTTTTCAAATCATAATTTTAAATTCGTAAAACACAGACGATCTTACACACATTACGTTTCAATCCAGTTATGATTCAAACTCTATTTGATTAACACGATTACAGTTTAATCGATCAATTCATCATGTTTGGTACGTATATTCGTAGTTAATTAATCCATTGTTCAATAGTTTTTTGTTTAATTTTTGTTTTTGGTTATCAGATTTAAACTTATCTATTGAAGAGCAGAGAGTTGCTGCTGAGAATTCGAATTAATTGCCTGGATATAATGCTTTTCATGGTATGATCATCATCCTATGTTTTTAGTCAAAAAACAGAGATATGTGTTTAGATAGATTTGTTAACATGAATGGTTTTATGTGTGTTCAGATTTGATCGAAAACACTAACCAGGATGTTGATTTTCATAGTTTGAATCTCATCAATGAATTCAGAGTTCAAGGTATGTTATAGTTTTAACCTGTTACCTCATATTAGTGCGTTTGATGTTATATACGAGTGCGCCTGTTTTTAAATTGTAGTTGATTATTGCTAGTACTGATAGTATATTAGTGCGTTTGATTGTATCACAGAGTGCGTTTGGATTTAAAATCCTTTATTTTTGTAAGTGCGTTTAAATAGTCAATAAGTGCGTTTGTTTGTTATTTTTTTGAAAGGTGTTAACTGATGTTCCTATTGATGACCAAGCTAGTAACACATACATCCCTGATGTACCTGATTCTCTCAAACCTGCAAAGGACATGGAGTTTCCTAGTATTGACCATGCACAAGAGTTTTATGCAAAATATGCAAAGGCTGGTGGTTTTTCTATTCGAAAGGGCACGTCAGATGTGCAAAAAGGTGTTCTAAGACTTAGATACTTTGTATGCTATAAGGAGGGTTTTAAGCCAGTCAAGGCAGGTGAAGAGAGTTCTAACAAAGATGTTAAGTCAAGGAAAAGGCCTTCCATCCGGACCGGATGTCCTGCATTTATTAGATTAACCTCTGAGGATGGAAAAAAATTCAAGGTTTTATGGATTTAATGAAGGTCATAATCATCCTTTTGTTCATGAGAGTGACATTCATTTTCTAGCAGCAAATAGGAAGCTGACACATACTCAAGAAGAGATTATATGTGAGCTGTCTTCATTGAACATGGGTCCAGTCAAAGCTTTTAACATCATGAAGACTAAGTATGGAGGTTTTGAGCATGTTGGTGCAACTGCAACTGATTGTAAGAACTTTAAAGGTGGATTAAACACCTTTATTGGTGAGTATGATGCAGATATGATTGTTACTAGGCTTAGGGATAAGAAGAAGTTTCTTCCAGATTTTTCATTTGAGTGTTCTGTGGATCAAAAGAATGCATTAACTGGATAATTTTGGGCTGATGCTTTATGCAAGAGGAATTATATGGAATTTGGAGATGTGATCTCGTTTGATGCAACATTTAATACTAAAATGTATGTTTTTAATTTTTACAGGCTTTTGAAATCCAACATTTACATGTTTATAGCTTTTTTCTGGCATTTTTTTAATTTTTTAATTTTCTTACAGGTACAAGA
Organism: Ambrosia trifida; assembly: GCA_028751855.1. Taxonomy (NCBI): domain Eukaryota; kingdom Viridiplantae; phylum Streptophyta; class Magnoliopsida; order Asterales; family Asteraceae; genus Ambrosia; species Ambrosia trifida. Next base: position 168,649,647 of record CM054124.1, read on the forward strand.
TGGTGTTTGTACCATTTACCGGAATTGATAACCATTGCCGGAATGTCACACTTGGTGCAGGATTGTTGTCATCAGAGACAACTGAATCATACACATGGCTGTTACAATCGTTTTCCAAATGTTTTGGGAAGCACCCCAAAGTGGTTGTAACTGATCAAGATGGTGCTATGAAAAATGCAATACAATTGGTTTTTCAAAACAGCAGACATAGATTGTGTATGTGGCATATCATGAAGAAGGCTTCTGATAAGGTCAACATGAATTTTTATTTAAATTAAAGAGTGCGTCTGTTTAACATTAGTGCGTTTAAATACTCTGTTGTTTGTGTATAATTCAGTGAATGCGTCCAAACTTACCTGTTAGTGCGTTTAATAGCTTTTCACACATGTTAATGTTAGTGCTTCTAATTTTTTAACAAAATATTGTTTTATATAGGTTGGTAGTGCATTATGCAGTGATGATGAGTTAGTGCGTCTGTTTTAAACATTAGTGCGTCTGTTTTAAACATTAGTGCTTTTAAATAAAAACAACAAGTGCGTTCATAACACAACTATTAGTGCGTCCATATCATTAATATCAAAAACATAAAAAACAGTTACATAAACACCATCACCATTACCATTACCATTACCACCACCACTACCACTACCACCTTTACACCACTACCAACCTAACAACCACATAAACTATTAAAACATCTACAAAAAACCACCACCCCAAAACAAGCCCAAAACAACCATTATATAACCATCAACATCACTGGGAACCCAAGATTGCATCCCTTGCCTTTTGCTTGGATTCCATGTTATTCATGATGCATGCTTGTGTGTTGCTAAGTGACTCACAGATGAGGTTGTCAAAAGATGCCTAAGTATGTAGGTGCTTAATAGCTTCCTCTGTGAATGGTGTTTTCTCTCCCCCCAGCAGCTTTTCTATGAGATCCAAGTTCTTCATGTATTGCGTCTGAACCTCAGTTTGTGCAGACAGTACTACACAAGATGAGTTTAGGTCATCCTGCACCTCTGAAATGCAGTCAACCATAACTACAGTTTTCACTTGCATGTTGCTTATTGCATTATCTATGTCGTTTGTAGCCATTTTTTTTTTTTTTTGTGTTTGTAGATGAATCAGTATGCTTCTTTCTCTAGTGTTTATATAGGCTAAAATTGAAATTTAATTAGTGGTAGTTGAATATTTAAGTTAAAGATTTTATTTAAATTTATTACTAGTCAAATCATATTTATCATATAGTTAGATTTTTTTAGTTTTTTATTATTAAAATAAGCATCTAATATTTTTTTTGTCAGATTATCTTTGTATAATTAATAAGATATGCAAGTTGCAGAAGTTAATCATTACGCTTTACAATTTTTATAAAAGTGAACATAACCTGTTTTCCAATTTTTGTGTTTTATAAGTGCGTCCAAAACATGATCTTTAAGGCGTCTGAATTTTCAATAGTGCGTTTGATTTTACATGAGTGCGTCTGTTTTATATAAATTTTACCCAGTATTCAATGCCTTTGTTTAAACGCACTTTAGTTTACATGAGTGCGTCTGTTACGTATTCAAGTGTTTATTAATCTGAATCTTTTTGAAATCCATTTTTTTATTTAATTGTAATTATATTTTTCAAAATCGTATGTTTTTGTGAATATTATATGCGTTTGATTGTTTTTTGATTACGTTTAATGTGATTTTAAACGATTGAATGCAATGCTCTGTTTTTTTTTCCTGCAAATCAGTAATTCTTTTTGATTCAAATCAATGTGTTTTGATTGTTTAATAATTCGAAACAGTTAATCGGTTTCAATTATTTGTTTAATTGTTGAAATAATTTTGTTTTGATGTTACGTTCGATCAATTGTGAATCCCTGTTCTTACAATTTTCTGGAAATTAAAACGCATTTTCCCTAAATTACCCCTGGTTTGCTTAACTAAAGTATGATTAAGATCGTTAATTACCATCTTGCCACCGCCTAAATCCAATGGCTATCGATGCTTCGTATGTTTAGACGCTTTATATGTTAGCGCTGCCCTATAATACATTTATAATGACCTCTTAATATTTAAATTTTACAATTAGAATTGTTTAGAGTACAACACACCATATGTCTTTTATACAATACTTACACATTTGTCCCCTCAACTCTACTCAAATTTTATTTATTTAAATAGTAATTATATTTCCGCACCCTTATTTTAACCAACTAAACGTCCATAATTTTTCATTTGTTACATTTTCTTAATATTATTACACCGTATAAAAGAACATTTTATTATTTTTAATTTGAGTATAGTATTGTTATAGTTTTTCAATTAAAAAAATATGTCAGGGTTAAGTAATAACTGAAACGAAAACGACCTGAAATCAACCAACATATCTGTCTTTTATAAACGTTGAATTAACATTGTTTCACAATTTCAGGTTAGATTATGTATTTCCGGACAATCACCAATGTGTTTACAATTAGGGTTTGTCGTTATGTGTGTAACTTCCAAGTTCCTCATAATCACCATAATTTTTTGCACTTCCTCTAGCACTCAGGATTTGAATGTTTCGATTGTCGTTAATGCAACTCAAGCTCCGCTAATGATTATGCAACACACCAAAACAAATATTTTGGTTAATTGATTATGACTTAACGGAACCGTTATAAATGTTGTTTCCCGCCGCAACGCGCGGGCACCCACTACTAAATATTAATTTCTCATTGATTCTGAATCTGTTAACCCATCACGTTTATATATATTCCCCCTTTCTTTCATCCCCAACCCATTCATTCTTCTTCCGTCAAAACCCTATATTTCTCCGCAGGTAATTTTCTTTATTCATATCAATTAATTACTTTTTGTCTCTTGATGCTTATTAATTTCATAATAATTACCCCTTTCAAAATTTAATAAAACATATATGCAGTTACGATTATTCAATTCGATGCTCTTGGTAATGGTATTCCTTCTTTCATTAATTCTTGTTTCAAATTGTAAAATAATAATAATAACATATACGTACTAGGGTTTTCTTTTTTGAGATTAAATTTGTAACCTTTAATTTGTTGTTATTATTATCTCATCTGATGTGGCAATTGATTCAACCTAATAATTATGTTAAAAAAATTTGGAATTGAATTATTATTGTTTTTAATTAATTATTTGAATGGTTTTTTGGGTTGAAATTGTAGGATTAGAGGGGATATTTTTTTTATGGCATTTGAATGCAAAGTGAATACAGATATTGTTCCTACTAAGAATTCGGACGAAGTTGATTTAAACAATAGTGTTGCATCCGGAAAGAGTTTGCTTATAGATTCGGAAAGTTTTGTTAAATCGATAGATCTTGCAAAGTTACCTATTGATTCGTGCTTGTTGAGCGATAAAAGAACGATTGTAGACCTTCCTCCTGCGTTAATATCTGAGATATTTAACTGTCTTGACCCAAAGGAGCTTGGGGTTGTTTCGTGTGTGAGTCCGTCTTTGTATCGGATTGCGTCTGATCATCACGTTTGGAAGGAGTTTTATTGTGAGAGATGGGGACTCCCGACGGCGGGAGTCCCCATCTCTTTGAATGCTGAGTGTTCTGATGAGAAATCGTGGAAGGCATTGTTTGTGGAACGGGAATTTAGGAGCAAGACGTTTATGGGACGGTATACTGTCGATACGCTTTATGGTCATACAGAACCTGTTCGTACTCTGTTTGTTTTGCTCTCGAGAAAGCTTATAATCACTTCTGGTTATGACTCGATTATTCGAATGTGGGATGTCGAAGATGGGTATTCAATCGCTTCGTCTCGACCTCTCGGTTGCACCATCCGAGCCGTTGCAGCTGATTCTAAGCTGTTGATTGCTGGCGGGTCGGATGGGTTTATACATGGCTGGAGAGCTGAAGAAGGACATCCTCATTTGTTTGACATAAAAGGACCGCAAAACCAGAATACTGAGTTTCGACTTTGGGAACATCAAGGCCCGATAACTTGTGTCGGGCTGGATTCCTCTAGACTTTACAGCGGGTCGTGGGACATGACCGTACGCATTTGGGATCGTGTGTCACTTGAGTGTTTGAATGTTTTGATGCATAACGACTGGGTGTGGAGCCTCGTCCCGCATGATGCTACTGTAGTAACGACTTCTGGTTCAGATGTATATATCTGGGAGACGAATACCTTTTCACTTATTGACGTTATCAAAGATGTGCACGTGGGTAATGCTTATTCGCTAGCTAGAAGTCACACGGGTAATTTTATCTTCACTGGTGGTGAAGACGGTGCTATACATATGTTTGAGATTACTAGTCATGGGTGTGGTTCGGTTCGCCAGCTGGCAACGTGGGGTCCGCATACGGGTCCTGTATATTCCCTTTCGTTTGAGTTTCCATGGCTGGTTTCTGGTTCTAGTGATGGTAGGCTTTCACTCATTGATGTCAGAAAGTTGTTGAAGAACATTAAACATTCTTCCTCAAAGAAATTAGTTAAAAAACATGATTCTTCTTCAAGTGGAAATAATTTGGACCGTAAGATTATGGAGCCACCGCAAAGAATGTTAAACGCGTCTAGTGGTAGTTTATTTTGTGTAGGAATTGGTGCTGACCGGATCATATGTGGTGGGGAAGAGGGTACAGTTAGGATTTGGAATTTTTCGCAAGCTTTTGAAATGGCGAAAAGAGCAGCGGCTTTAAAGGCATTGCGCGTTGAGAACCGAATGAGGAGGCGTAAGCTTCAAAATGAGATGGATAGTAGGGTTGACCCGTGTTTAATTGCTGCTAAAAGCCAGATGAGTGGTGAGAGAAATGGTGTGTGGTATAACAAACGCGGGTTGACTCACAAGGTCAAGGGTTGACTCGCAATCCGCAAGGTCAGTGGGCTGATCTATTTGGTGCTGGTTCTTTGGTTGAAGCTTTTACTATTTAGTGACTTCATATGTTCTCTGGTAAAACTTTTAGCCTTCTGTTTTAGGATAACTATTTTTTTGTATTGCATTTTGATTTTAAACTTGTTGCATTTTATTTAACAAATTAATAATATATTATTAGAAACTTGTCTTCAGCTTTTCTCCCTTACTTTAGATCTATTCCACTTAACTACTAACTTAACTAGTGGTTGCAATAACTAACTAACTAGTAGCAGTCATTTGACCAGTTCACACACAGGTTGAGTTAGCATTAAATTATTCATTTGAGCCACCCGTTTACACACGGGTTGGGTTGGGTTGGGTTAGCATCAAAACTGACCAGTTCACTCACCATCAAAACTCGTCACTTGACCTGTTTACACGTGGGCTGGGTTAGTATCAATCAAAACTAGTAGTAGTCATTTGACCTGTTTACTTTGGAGGTTGTGATTCTCTTCTCTTAACTTATAGCTGGTGGTTTGATTTGACCCATAAAATACAATTCCAATTTTTTTTCTGTCAAGGTTTGAAAATTTGTAATTTTTCTTCTGTATTGTTAAGAAGGTAGCTGCATGTGAAGCGTGTTATTAATTCTATAGCCAGCCAGCCAGCCAATATGCCCTGCTCGTGCTTGCACCCAAAACTGCTTTTGTTAACAAAGTTTGTGCAGCGACTGGTAACTGGTAATCAGTGATGTTGAAACCCGGATTCTGTGAGTTGAGCGACATGCAGAAAGAAACAATCTTTATTATGTATCTTATAGATTTTTTATTACAATCTCATATTTTGTTACATGGTCTATAATTTTTTCTGTCTGTTATTCTTTTTTCTTATCTTAGTAGTGTGTTTTTCTGTCTGTCATGATGTATGTAATGTAGTCTACAGCCAGCCAAACCACACATGATGAAACAAACAAGCAACTTTACTTCCCAATTGAGTGACAGACAAAAATGGTTAGGCAAGTAGATAAAGTTTCTTTCGGAACAATCTTCTATCATATCAATACCCTCCCACCCCACCGGATGATGCTTCATCTTCAAACCTTCTTTTGAACATGGGTAATTTTGCTTATGGTAAAGAAGTCGCCATCTCAATGTATAATAAAATACGCAGCCAACAACAGTTATCAAGAGGACACAGTTCTTGATCCTATGCGTTGATGTTTCTTTTCTACCCATCGTCTTTGTCTTTGTCTTTGTCTGGTTTTGGTTTCTTCTTTGAACCAACCGTAATTCTTTCTAACGACGCTTCTTGGGCTGCTTCATTATTGGGCTTCTTCATGGATTCATACCTCACACAGCCGCTAGCCCGCTCCAACCTAAGCCCAGCTATAAATATATATTTTTTAAATAAATAAATAGACCTTATCTATCTATCTATATCTATACATATAATAAACCAAAGCCATTTTAATGATATGACATTTAAAGAGACATTCTCTTCCTTGAGTGTGCCATGTGTCATCCCATGTGGCATTGAGATATTTTAGGAAAAAAATTAAAAACAAAATTTGATTTTTCTCTCTTATCTCTTATGTTTCCTCCCATAATTTTTAAACGCTACTATCTTTTATATACGAGATTTTTTAAAGAAAAAAAATTACGCCAAAGTAACGAGCGTTTTATTATCTTTCCAACGAGTACCATAGCGTTATATAAAAAACGGAGAAAAAAAATGACTATTTTTTTGTAGGGTTCTGTTCATACAGGAAAAAAAACACAAAATGTTTAGGTAAATCATTAATCATGTATAGGCAAGTCACTAATTATGTTTCGGTAAATATGAATTTTATTTTCAACATGCGTTAGCATTGGAGTTATACATTGTTTTAGGTTAGATATTAGTATTAGAGTTATACATTGTTTAAGATTAGGCATTAACATTGGAGATACATATTTAATTGTTTTAGGTTAGATGCTACCCGAAGCTTTCCTGCATGTAACTGTAAAGCGCATCATTCTATTTTATATGTAAGATTAATATGTCATATTAGCTTTTTCAACCTCGGGAAGTTCCCGGGGTATAATCTAGCTAGAGATATGGAGGTTTGTTTAATTAATGCCTCAATCCCATTATATTATGCCACAAACCCCTCCTAAGTGTCCGCCATGAGCCCATAAGTGTCTGTCTTTCACTGCTTAGTGCCTACAAAATGATTAAATTTGTGCTAGAGTCTAGACTAGTGTTTTGTTTGGGTCTTTCAAGACCAAGTACTTTGGATCAAGTTTAGACCCATTTGGAGCCCAATAGATATTTCAGAATAAATAAAAGGATTATTTATTGGTCTACTTCACAAAATTGCAATGCGTGGTGTAATTATTACGTAGGAAAAGTATTGGCATATCTATCTATACTATATTATAATTATAATGCATAGTGAAAGTTACTTTAAGATACCCAAAAGTTAAAAATTCTATAAGGAGTGGAGGGGGAAACAGGGCGTGATGCGCCATGTGGCACATGTGGGGACCATTTTGTAAGGGTGAAAATTGTGAGGAGTGGAAGGGGGAGGGGGGGGGGGGGAAGGAATATTATTATTATTAATGTGTGTGTTAGAATTAAAAAAAAAGAGCCAATCACAACAAACCAAATATGCCCCAACGCCCGTCGAATTCTCCCCGCCCTTGGGATGTTTATTGTCAATACAGACGTTGAATCATAACACCATATCATGACTAAGTAAAATCAAAATCGTAAAATTGAATTTGGCTCTAAATACTGTTCTGCCCAATAATGAAAAAATCACATATATCAAATGCAACGATTTAAAAAATCAAACAGGGCACTCGAAATCTACAGACCAGCTTTAGTGATTCTTAAAATATGATAATGTTGTCAAACGTTATGGTTCATCCTTGCTTTGTGAGACAAATAATTTGTCACACGGTAACAATACTACAACACAAGCCTAGGAATATTATTATTATTAATGTGTGTGTTAGAATTAAAAAAAAAAAAAAAAAGGAGCCAATCACAACAAAACAAATATGCCCTAACGCCCGTCGAATTCTCCCCGCCCTTGGGATGTTTATTGTCAATACGGACGTTGAATCATAACACCATATCATGACTAAGTAAAATCAAAATCGTAAAATTGAATTTGGCTCTAAATACTATTCTGCCCAATAATGAAAAATTCACATATATCAAATGCAACGATTTAAAAAATCAAACAGGGCACTCAAAATCTATAGCCCAGCTTTAGTGATTCTTAAAATATGATAATGTTGTCAAACGTTATGGTTCATCCTTGCTTTGGGAGACAAATAATTTGTCACACGGTAACAATACCACAACACAAGCCTAGGATGATTATTATTATTATTATTATTATTATTATTATTATTATTATTATTATTATTATTATTATTATTATTATTAATGTGTGTGTTAGAATTAAAAAAGAAAGAGCCAATCACAACAAACCAAATATGCCCCAACGCCCGTCGAATTCTCCCCACCCTTGGGATGTTTATTGTCAATACAAACGTTGAATCATAACACCATATCATGACTAAGTAAAATCAAACTCGTAAAATTGAATTTGGCTCTAAATACTGTTCTGCCCAATAATGAAAAAATCACATATATCAAATGCAACGATTTAAAAAATCAAACAGGGCACTCGAAATCTACAGACCAGCTTTAGTGATTCTTAAAATATGATAAAGTTGTCAAACGTTATGGTTCATCCTTGCTTTGGGAGACAAATAATTTGTCACACGGTAACAATACCACAGCACAAGCCTAGGAATATTATTATTATTAATGTGTGTGTTAGAATTAAAAAAAAGAGCCAATCACAACAAACCAAATATGCCCCAACGCCCGTCGAATTCTCCCCGCCCTTGGGATGTTTATTGTCAATACGGACGTTGAATAATAACACCATATCATGACTAAATAAAATCAAAATCGTAAAATTGAATTTGGCTCTAAATACTATTCTGCCCAATAATGAAAAAATCACATATATCAAATGCAACGATTTAAAAAATCAAACAGGGCACTCGAAATCTACAGACCAGCTTTAGTGATTCTTAAAATATGATAATTTTGTCAAAGTTTATGGTTCATCCTTGCTTTGGGAGACAAATAATTTGTCACACGGTAACAATACCACAACACAAGCCTAGGCTATAAGAATGTTTTATCACATTTGTTACTGATAGCTTCAATTGTAGTACCCTGTTTAAATAATCAACATTAGCAGTATGTGCATATGTATGTGGGTATGCATGCATATATTAATAGGTGTATACATAAATATAATTAACTAAAAGAAATGTCATTAAACTTTTAAATATACATAATTAGCTAAATATACAAAACTTTAAAATAACTAATTTAAAAATGTAAAGATACATATTAAATATTAATTGTAGGTAAAGTTCTTTTAAAAACCACGACTGCATAAATTCAGCAGAAAGCACTTAATGCATATTATATATTCATGTGATATTAACATCTATATTAATAACAATAAAACTTCTGTAACACCCCAACCGATGGCGGAATCATCGAGGTGCCACGTAGTGACGATTGTTTATAAGCTCATGGTACTAAAGTGTAAATAATATATTCCACAAATTTTGAATCAAGTTTACAAATGTCTCCAAATACAAATTACAATAAACACGTTGCCCAAATTAATTTATTTACTAAGTCCAAAAGTCTAATATGACGTATCTCAACAATTAAACTGAAACATTTACGAAAATAATTTTGTCAACATAAATAATGTTGGTGAGCATACTTGGTTTGTATACGTATAAAATAAGTTTAAAGAATATGTTTTATAACTCATGTGTCAAGATTTATCAAGGCATTATGTAAACACGTAGTAAACAACCATGACAAAGTCTAGCGAATATGATTCACATAAAGCTTCCTAACACGTTTCACAATGATTTGAGCACTGTAACATGTATTACGTCTATTTGAGCATTGAGCACCGTAACCTAAGTTATGTCTATTTGAGCATCCTAACCTAAATTAGGTCTAGATAACGATTTCGAGCAAACAATGTAAGTAAACTACGTTTAAGTCTAGCATAAAGCACCAAGATAACGAGACACATATATGAATTGTATGTAAAACGTTTATGAATAAGTGCACGTGTATGTTTAATATGTGTACATGAATCACCCCAAAAGTGTAAAAATGAAAAAGGGGATAAGTATACTCACGGTTTGCAAAAGCGATCAAAATCCAACTTAGGTTGTCGTGAGCTAAGGAATGGGAATTCCGAAAAGTTCATCCTATAACGTATAAGAGTACCAATAAGAGAGATGTCTTAAAAGTCTAAGGTATCTAGAGTTCTAAGGCATTAGGGTTTTCTAAGTCGATTTAGGGAATTAGAGTTTTTACGATAAATGGTATTAATATTAAGCTCGCAGATAAAAAATAATATGATTAAATATGGTTAAGATCTATGAATATGATTAGGTAATCCAAATATTATCAAATGAATATTTAAGAGAAAACTACACAATTAGTCCTTGTGGTTTACCATTAGTTTCACCTTTGAGTATTAAGGTTTAAAAGTTTCATGTTAAGGTGTTAAGTTTAGTTTTTATAACATAATAGGGTATTATGTAACAACCTGGTTTAGACCCTCAAAATTTTTCACGCATTATTATTATTATTAATATCGCATAATTAAAGTAACCAAAACAAATAACAAATGGGACGGTTATGTCCGAAACTGAAAATCCAACCATGGTATATAAAATATTATTGAGAAATACACGTCACGGGACCAAACTAATACGCGACACGAACCCGGTTGAATTTGGTTAGTCACCACTAGGACATGACACATGTCCTCCCTTCTTTACAACTAGGGCCGTTCAAATCGCTCGTTGCTCGTGGATCGCTCGCCACTCGTTCGGAAAACGCTCGAAAAATGCTTGCTCGATCGTCCGCTCGGTTGTAAGTGAGCCGATCGGCTCGGTTCGATTTGTAAACGAGCCAAGCACGAGCAAAGGTCCGCTCGGCTCGGCTCGGCTCGAATAAATTAATATTTGTCTATTATATATATAATTATATATATACGCACAAATTATAGTAATATTTATAGCTTTATACGTAACATTTGACCCAATATATGCAAATAAAATACGACTAGTCCGCTTTATCAAATAAATATTTAACACAAGATTTAGTAGTAAAACTGTTAACCGTAAGTCGTAACGTGACAGCCTTAACTTCTTTATGTTATTAGTCGTCCGTCCCTAGTCCTCGCTTGATATCACCCAACACCACAATGCGACAATTGTTCTATGTAATATGCTCATTGCCTCAACCCAAGCCTCATTCTTGAACACTCGGACCTCAATATTAGTGTCCTCATCGGACAACTCCAACTTAGTTGTCACTCGACAACGAAACATTGAAGATAACATCCCAATTTCATGGTTGTCTGAATTAATCTCCGCTCGTTTCTCGCTCGACGCTCGCTCGAAAAAATTTGCGCTCGAAAAATGCTCGTTCGCTTTCAGCTCGGTTGTAAACGAGCCGCTCAGCTCAGTTTGGTTTGAAAATGAGCCAAGTATGAGCAAAGGTCCGTTCAGTTCGGCTCCGTTCGTGAACAGCCCTATTTACAACCGTCAATCTTTGAGACCTTCCACCTATCTTTCTATTAAACACTACTCCACCTATTGTTCTTAATAATAATAATAATAATAATAATCAGATGAAGGTGTAATTATTCGAGCGACGGTTGTAGTGGTAGTTATAAGAAATGTCAGCGGCGGGCTATGGTGTTGGTACGGTGGAAACAGTGGTGTTCAAGTATATATTAGATGATGATGATGATGGTGATGTCAAGGTTCGGGTCAAGAGGCGAGTCAAACCTTGGTCATTTAGAAGTCAACTCTCGGTCAACAAAGGTTGACCGAGTCAACTGGACTAGTCAACCCGGTCAGCATAAACCGTGTCTTGAACTTGAGGTATAACCGCACCCGAATTATTACATACTATAGTATATAAACTTATGCGTGTGGGACTTGAGCGTTATGAATACACAAGTATAACATAATAAAACCATATGGATTCGGACACTTGGGACTAAATATATGAACCGGACATTAGTTACTACCTTACCTTAAACATAACATTTGGACTTGGATATTAGACCGATGGTTCGGACATAGTTATAGAACCGACATGGACTAGATGCGAACCATGAACATTGGACGCCTTAGACTAGATGCTTTGGACACATGAACATAAACGCAACAACACTTAGAGCCTTAAACATTATTACTAATAACTCGGACCATTGGACATTGACCTGAACATTTGGCACATAGGATAGGGGCTTGACTACTAAGATTCGGATAAATAAGATGAAAGGATACGTAGATAGTATAAACCGTTTTTAACAACTTATACAAATGACTATATAGTGTTAGATTATAAACTAGACTAATGCTACAAGTGCACAACTTGTAACTTGAACCTATGTATACCACACTTGGACCATGAACATATACAGTATATAAATAATGGGCACGATGAAGCCAATGGGCAAGAAATGATATTATAAAGACATGTAAATAATTAGTAAACATTAAACAACTGGAACCAGAGGATTTGATACGAAAGACTAGAAACGCCATAGTAAAATATTATAATTTATAATCAAAATGAAAGATTTAGAAATATACAACCACGTATATTTGAACCACAGTTAGACTGAACATTTCTTATATACTATGAACTACACCATCATAGGAATATATGCTCGAGCTCGTCCCCACGCGTGACTTTTATTATGATGCCCGAACACTAATAATACATGTAACCATAGGGTCCGCCAAGGAGAATACCAAATGCCCCGTTTGACATATGCTTTACAAGTGAGTTTCGTGAACTCCCCTCTTTTTACTTTTAACTGTTTTGGGGTGACGCATGCTTCCATTTATTTGATAACTTATGGTGTTAGTTTTATAAGCGTGTTTACTTGTTTGCGTGGTTTACCATACCATACCATACCAGGCACTCATTAACTCTAGGATAGATCCGACTTAATATATGGGTAGTACTATTTGGGGAATCCCTCACGCACAGTGGTCCGACCTTACACGGAAACCCCCACTGAGACTGACGGGTCGTTGCGACATATATTTTGCCATGGGAACCTATGTTGCAGAGCATAGGATGGAACTTATAACAATAACGGGTATAGTTTCTACTGTAACATCTAGGCATGGTTAGGCATGACGCTAGATGCAGGATTGAGTGGCCAACTTTTATTATTGTAACACCATAACATGTTAACTTGTCTGAATACTTAAAACATTTATGAAATTACTTTCGGGCGCCTACTAAACTAAACACACGAACTCACCAACATTATTGTTGACCTAAAACTATTTTAAGCATGTGTTCAAGTAACTGTTCCGGATTGAAAAGGAATGTACAGCTACGATACGGAGTCACACCGACGGACGAACCGGAAGACGAACGAGGAACCATAGATACTATCCAAACCTTGTAGGATTGGGGATTAGATGTTGAAGAAACACGAATCCTGAATTACCGAACAGGCGCTAATCCAGTATGTGATCCTACGGTATTTTACAAAGAGAGTGTGTTTGGAAAATACGTGAGGGTCTAAGGACAAGACCAGGGGGTTTAGGAGACTACCGATTAGAAGAGCCGAGCCTCTAAAAGTTAGTATAATAAACAAGGGGTTGAAGAAGACACGAAGGAGTTCGTATTCTTCTTGAGTGAAAGTGTGAGAGATTTTAGATGCCAATAAAAGGAGAAGGGGCTCCTCCTTTTATAGTACCTAGCTCTCGTACTTTCTCAGCCCATCCTCTACCTTTAATGGGCCCCGGCCCAGGTAGAGGCGTCTCCATAATCCGGCCCAAGTCCTTAAGCCCATTTGGTGCAAGTGGGTTTGGATAAAAAGGAGAAAGTAAAAAGCTAAGGGGGGATGTTACCGTCCTGACGGTTGATACACGTGGCGCCCCTTGAGTGGACGCTGGTGGTCGGCGGACACGTGGCGTCCGCCTATTGGTAGGCCGAGGGCGGTGAGTAATCATACCTTTCTTGGACTTCGAGACGGGTTGCGTGAGCGCGCTGAAAAGGGGAAGGAGAAGGCTGGGGGGCGGGTAGTTCGGGGACGGCCCATGAGCCTCCTCAGTAGTTTGTTTATGTTTTTCTTTTCCGTCTTGTAAATCTGACCTTTCGCTGGTAATGCAATATGATGATTTGATTTTGCATTTGTCCATCTTATGTATTTTCGTGCGATAGGTTGCTGTGTGTATGAAGAGTAGATTAGCTTCATAGGTTGCAAGTAACCGTAGCGTCCATTGAGTAGGGTAAATTAACTACGCATCTTTAGGGCGAAAGGTTTGTTTTTTCTAAGTTATGAAGGGTAAATTAACTTCATAAGTTAGAAATGTGACAAATCTTTGACGTTAAGGCTTATGAAGAATGAATTAGCTTCATAAGTTTAGAGGTAAAGTAATTAGTTTTTGCGCTTGTAGACAGGGTGTAGGGTGGTGTAGTTGAAAAATGAAATGTTTATAAGTAGCATGGGCACAGCTGCGCTACATTCCATGATCTAGGTATGGGTGTGCCGTCGAGTCTTTCTAGCGTGTATGCCCCTTTGCCTAGTACTTGTTGGATTTTGTATGGACCTTCCCAGTTGGGTGCAAGCTTTCCTGGGCGCTCGGAGTGAGATGCGTAGTTGTCTCGTAGGACGTAATCTCCAATGTCGAATGCGCAGGCTTTGACTTTGGAGTTGTAATATCGCTCCAATTGTTTTTTGTAGTTTGCCTCGCGTATAGCGACGATGTCACGCCTTTCCTCTAAGAGATCCAAGTTGAGGCGCAGTTCTCTGTCATTTTCAGTGTGCGCGGTGTTGAGGACCCTTGGTGATGGGAATGTTACTTCTGCGGGTATTACGGCCTCGGAACCATAAGTTAGGCTAAAAGGGGTTTCGCCGGTGCTGGTCTTGGTGAGGGTGCGATGTGCCCATAGCACATGTGGGAGTTCATCCACCCAACCTGTTCGTTTTGACCCGAGGCGAGTCTTTATGCCTTCAACTAGTGACCTGTTGATGCGTTCTACTTGGCCGTTGCCTTGGGGGTGGGCGACGGATGTGAATATCTGGCTGACGCCTAGTTGTGTTAGCCAGGTTTGAAGCTTTTTGTCTATGAACTGTGTTCCGTTTTCTGTGACAATTTCCATGGGTAGGCCGAAGCGGCAGATGATGAATTCCCAAATGAATTTTTTGGTCTGTTCGGTGCTGATCGAGGCAAGTGGCTTGGCCTCTACCCATTTTGTGAAGTAGTCGACGGCGATGATGAGGTATTGTATGTTTCTAGGGGCCATTGGGAATGAGCCGACTAGATCGATAGCCCATTTCTGGAATGGCCAGGCGGCAGTGATTGGGACCAGGTCGTTCTTTGGGCGCATGGTGTTTGGTGCGTGTTGCAGGCAGTTGAAGCAAGTGCGCAGGATCTTGACGGCGTCTTGATGCATCCCCGACCAGTAGTAGCCAGCGTTCATGATTTTGGCGACGACCATTCTTGGGCCCGCGTGGATTCCGCATATGCCTTCGTGGATCTCCTTTATAAGGGAGGTGGCTGTCGCGGTATCCACGCACTTCAGGAACGGGCCAAGATAGGAGCGTCGGTATAAGACTCCATTCATGAGCTGATAATGCTGGGATTTGTATTCGAGTTTTCGGGCTTCTGCTTTTTGAAGTGGTAGGGTGCCCGTTGCCAGGTATGCTTGAATCGGGGTCATCCATGACCCGGCGCCCGTCTGTGTGATATTAACCTGTCTAAGTGGTACTGAAGGTTGAGCTAGAGTTTCGATGCGTACCTCTTTGGCCATGTGCGGCCAAGCCGTGGAGGCCATCTTGCTAAGTGCGTCAGCTTCTTTGTTGCCACTTCGGTTAATGTGAAGGATTGTGCAGGTTGTAAATTTTTTAGTAAGGAGCTTGGCCTGGTCGACGTATTGGGCCATGACCGGGTTCTTGGCGTCGTAGACGCCGTTCATGTGACCTGCTATGAGCATAGAGTCGACATGGGAGTTGAGGTGTCTTGCGCCCATTTTGTCGGCGAGGCGTAGTCCTGCCAAGAGTGCCTCGTACTCTGCTTCGTTGTTTGTGCTTGGGAACTCAAGACGGACGGCGTATGTGAATTCTGTTTGTGCTTGGGAACTCAAGACGGACGGCCTGCGCCCTGGTCGTTGGAGGCTCCGTCCGTGTATAACGACCATGTTACTCGGTCGTCTGGGATGGGTTTGGGG
Organism: Ambrosia trifida; assembly: GCA_028751855.1. NCBI lineage: Eukaryota > Viridiplantae > Streptophyta > Magnoliopsida > Asterales > Asteraceae > Ambrosia > Ambrosia trifida. The sequence goes on from CM054124.1 coordinate 168,665,810, forward strand.
TTTTGCTCATCTTTGCAGTCTTGGATTTTATCTATTGGAATTTCTGCGATGAAGTCTGCAAGGACCTGTCCTTTGATTGCGGGTCTTGGTTTTTAGATGATGGTATGTGCGCCTAGCTCGATTGCCCATTTCGCCAGGTGGCCTGAGAGTTCCGGTTTGGAGAGTACGGTGTTGATTCTATAATCTGTTAGGACGTTGATTGGGTGTCCTTGGAAGTATCGCCTTAGTCGTTGTGATGCATGCACTAGTGCGAGAATGAGTTTTTCCATCGTTGAGTATCTGGTTTCCGCGTCTGCCAGGGTGCGGCTGATGTAGTAGATTGGTGTTTGTACTTTTTTGCGTTCTACCAGTAGTACCGCGCCTATTCCTGTTTCTGATGCAGATAGGTACAGTGTAAGTGGTTCCTCTGGCAGGGGTGCTGTTAGAGTTGGCAGGTAAGTTAAACATTGCTTCATTTCACGAAAGGCTACTTCCGCTTCTGTGTTTTCTTTAGTACATTTCGTAGGGTGTGGACAAAAGGAAAAGACTTGGAGGCGTAGTTTGATAAGAATCGGTTAAGAGCAACTAGGCGTCCCATCAATGTCTGTACGTCCTTTATTGAATTTGGTGATGGCATGCGCTGGATAGCTTGGACTTTTTCCAGGTTTGGCTTGAAGCCGCCGTTGGTGACAATGACGCCTAGAAATTTTCCTTCTTCAGCTCCGAAGGAGCATTTTCCCGGGTTGAGCTTCATTTTGATATCGCGCAACTGTTCGAAGGTGCGCTGGATGTCTATTAGCATGGTGTCTTCTTGAGTGCTTTTGATTACCAAGTCATCGACGTAGACTTCAAGGTTGACGCTGATATGGTTGATGAAGGCATGGTCCATGAGGCGTTGGTAAGTTACGCCAGCGTTCTTGAGTCCGAAAGGCATTTTGGTGTAGCAGTATACCCCTCTATCTGTTCTGAATGTCGTTCGGTCTTCGTCTTCGTAGGCCATTTGTATTTGATGATATCCTTGATATGCGTCAAGGAAGCATTTGTATTTAAATGGCGCTAGTGAGTTGTCACACCCCAACCGATGGCGGAATCATCGAGGTGAGACTTAGTGGTAGATTGTTCAAAGACTTCATGACACTAGAATTCGTGACAATATGATTTAAAGATAAAATTTCATTAATAGCATAATTATCGTCTAAAAAGATAACAAAATACAAATTGTTACATAAAATGAAAAGTACAACATCAAAATATAGAATTTAAACTAGCGTGTGTTTCTAGTCCAATCCTAAGTAGATTTCTTGAATAAACCTGCATTAAACATTTCCTGCAACATGTATAAAATATCCGTCAACACATAAAGCATTGGTGAGCATACTAGTTTTAGTTTACATACATAGTTTTTTAGAATGGTTTACTCAAATCTCATACTATAGCATTGCACATACCTATCATACAAAAGACATAACTCAAACCCGCGAGTACCACAGCGTATACCTAGCATATTCATGCTAGGCCGTTTAAATCTTAACAATGACCCATAAAAGGGGCGGTGTGCTAGTCCTATAGCGCTATACATGTTAAGTGGGCTAATAATAGTTAATGATTTATGTCTAAGTATCTAAGAATCATAAGCATGGCAATTAGCATATAAGTATGTTTAATAGATTGAGCATGTGTGTTTATGAAAGCATTAGTGTGTTTTGCATATGATACATGTTTACACCCCAAAAGTGATGAAGAGTAAAAAGGGGACAAGTATGAACTCACCTTTGGGTGCGTTTAGTAAGGTTCCAAAGACGGGTCTTGGGAGATTAGTTCTTTAGCCTTGGTTAACTAGAATTAGAGAATAAAGAGTCTTAGGTTCGAGTTTAGATTATAGATTCAAGAGAGTCAAGCAAGCCTTTTAGGCAAACCAAGCACAAATTGCCTTTAGGGCAATCCGGATGGTCATGAGATTAAGTTAGACCAAGCACAAAATCATCATAGATGATTCGGATGGTATAAGGTTAGAAATGTGAATCCATTGGATAGGTTCATGTCATAACCATTTCGTTTATGGAATAAACGTGGGTTTTGGACACGGGATTTCCCCTTTCTAGTGTGGATAAATTTGTAGCACAAGAAGGGTCAAGAGAGTTGGTAAGGTAGGGTGTAACCACAAACCTTCCAAATATTATTAGATTAGTAGAGTTTTGGAAGTATATATTTTAGTATTTACATAATATAACTAGAAGATGAACCACCTTTGAGACCTCATTTTGGTGTCCTACTCATATTTATTTACCATAGCAAACAAGAGTAAGGTCCTAGAGGTTTTCCCAAGGGGTTAGAAGAAGAGGGAAGATGGAGAAAATGAAAGAAAAGTGAAGATTAAAGCTTTGCAACTCACTAATTTTGAGCAGAAAATTTGCTTGATATACTTGAAGATTAGAGAGATTTGGGAGTGATTTGGAGTGAGTAAAGGATTAAAGAGTGTAGGGAAGGGGAGGTGTATTTATAGGTGGGGTAAGTTAATTGGGTATTAAATAGAGTTAATGGGGGTGGTTAGGAAGAGATTAGTTAGTTGATAGGAGTTTAATTATTATACTTGTTGTATTATGCTGTTTGTCGACGACATCAAATCAAAAAGAAAAAAAAAGGACAGCGAACAACATCAATTTGATGTTGTGTGTTGTCTTGTTGAGATAGAAGCTTAATCACGTTTTCATTTTTTTTTGTTTAATTATTTTTATTTTTTAACTAAAAGTATTAGTATAAAAATATATATGTTTTATTTTAAAAAAATAAAGTATATATTATGATCTTAACTAAATGAGTTTTTGTTATACGCCTAAATTGAATAGGATAATAACGACTCGTCATGAATAGGTAGGAGTAACATAAAGGAAGCGAATAAAGGCGAACTTGAAATTTATTAAATATATAATTTAAAATACATGTAAAAGTAAAAATCACGCGATGTTACATGAGTCTACCTTCAAGTCAATTTCTGGTAGGGGTAGTGATCTTTAGGACATGCTTTGTTGAGGTCCTTATAGTCGACACACATGTGCCAAGATCCGTTCTTATTGAGGACCATGACAGGGTTAGCCACCCAGGTTTGGTGGTTGCATTTTCTGATGATGCCCGCTTCGAGTAGGTCATCGACTTGTTCGTTCATGGCTTTGACTCTGTCGGGGCCCAGTGGCTGTTTTTTTTGGGCCACCGGGCGTGCATCTTTGTATGTGTTGAGGCGATGCTCGGCTATGTGTCTTGGGACGCCGACCATGTCTGATGATTGCCAGGCGAAGATGTCTTTGTTTGCCACCAATAGTTGCTTTAAGTGTAATCTTACTTGGGGGGACTGGGTCCGCCCTAAAGTAATGGTTTGTTCGGGGAAAGCCGGGTTGAGAACCCATTTTTCTTCCTTCGGCGAGGCTGGCGCTAGCTGCGCTGAGTCGTCGATCGGGTCGGTTATCATGAGGCATTCTTGGTTGCCTTGAATTTATGCGATCCCCGTAGGTGTTGGAAACCTATGGTTTGGTGCAAAGTTAATGCGGTGGAGTTGAAGTTTGCCAGACCTTGTCTGCCCAACAGTATGTCGTATGAGGAGATGGCTGGGATGACGTGAAAGGTGCAAACTTCTGAGTGGGTGTGTGTGCCGTCATCAAGTGTGACTGTAAAGTCAAACTTACCGATGGGGTGTATTACCTCGTTGAAGAAACCAGCGATGGGTGCATCTGGTTGCAAGCGTGCTTTGTCTTCCTCGTCGAGTTGATCGAAGCAGTGTTGGTACATGATGTCGAAGCTGCTGCTGCCATCGCACATCATCTTGTAAGTTCGGTAATGCCCGAACAGTGCTGTGATGGTGAGTGGGGTTGTTGATTATGCGCCCCCTGGTATTGGGGGGAGGATGACTTGAGCCTCCCTCCAGTTTCTGACTGTTGCGATTTCTGATTGTTGCGATGTGGTCGCTATGTCTGGGAGGTTTGTTTTCCGCTTGGTGTTGCGCGTCATGTTGCACTGTCTGTTGTACGCGCCGCGGATGTGGTGTGTTTTGATGTCTTTGATGGCCTTGACGGGCTCGTCTTCCGGCGTGCACCGGCGCGGACATTCTTGACCAGGTTGGCCAATTTCCCAGAGCGTAGGGCCGCCTCGATCTCCATTTTGAGGCTGTAGCAGTTGTCAGTTTCGTGGCCCACATCTTTGTGGAAATCGCAGAATCTGGTGGTGTCAACGTTTTTTCATTTTGTTCCCATGGGTTTTGGGATCTTGAAGGTTACCTCTCCAGTTGAGAGGACCTGTGACAGCACCTGGGATGGTGTTTTCATGAGGGGGGTTTAGTCTTGACTCCGGCGGCCGCCGCTGCGCTGGTCGCGTGTTTGTTTGTTACCGATAATGTTTCGGGCGTCGCCGAAGTTTGAATATCGGCCTTCGTCGGTGGAACCTGAAATACGGTTCCAGACAGATGCTTGGTTGTTGCCGCGGCTGCGGCTTTTGCTGGAGCTCCCTCGTTGATTTTGGCGCATTGTTTTTTGGTTGCCGGCATATAGCTTGGAGATGCGAACAACCTCTTCCCAGGAATCTGGGACGCCATCTTTCCCTTGAAGGGTGTGTTGTAGGCCGTCGTCATTGACGTTGGCCAGGAAGGAGGTCCGGGTTGCTTCGTCCCCCGTTCTTTACTGTAGTGCTTCTTTGTTGAACCGTACGATGAAGTCCTCGAGCGGTTCAGTGTCCCTGCGTTTGCACAGGGAGATCTGGCTTCTGTCGCGCTTGTGGCGACGTTGTTAGCTAAAATGGAGTGAAAATTTTTCGATCAGCTGCTCGTAGTTGTCGATGCTCCCAATGGGGAGAGTATCAAACCAGACCCTGGCGGCTCCGGTAAGTGTCTGGGCAAACATGTGACACCAGACAGGTATGGTCCATCCGATGACGGCCCCTGCCTGATTGAAGATTCCGAGGTGGTCGTCCGGATTGGTGAGACCGTCATATATTCTGACGTTGGTCGGCAGGCGTTGTCGTGGCGGGATTGGTGCTTGGGATATACGCCTGGTGAATTTGGACTTGTCCGCAAAGGCCGTTGGCCTGTAGGGGAGTGATAAGTTTGTGGTGGCGTCGTCATTATATCTGTTTAGTCGTTCCCGCCTGTAGTTTGGACTATGGCGATAGTCCCTGGAGGCGTCGTCCTCCCACGAACTTTCGTCATAGTCCTCTTCGTCGAACCGGTTGCGCTCTGCACGGGCCTGGTCCGCAGGGGGTTGCCCTGGACATTCCCTGTAACACCCCAACCGATGGCGGAAACATCGGGATGTCATGTATTGATGATTGTTCAGTAGCTCATGGTGAATAATAAATTTCATTAAATGATTTAAATAAATTACATACAATTGTTCTACAAGAATTCGTACATCAAAATGAATAATACTATGCACACATCTTCAAGCATTAACTCAAATCTTCAAGCAAGTAGAACCTGAAACATGTTAAGTTTGAAAATATTTTGGGTCAACAAAAGTTGGTGAGAATACATAGGTTTTTGAATATAATTGATAACAATAGTTTGTACAACAATCACAGTTGTATAATGATAGAGTATGAGTCCGACATGTAACAATGCGTCTTTGTACAATCAAACCTTGTGTCGACTGAGGACTAACTTGCAATTAGTTAAATGTTGTTACTTTTATCGATCATCCCTGAATTTATGCGGGGGGATGGGTTTGTCAGACCTATAGCGCTATAATTTAAACAGGCGGCTTGATCAATGTTAATGATTGTACTGTGTTTTTTTGTTACAGTCAAATGATAGAATGAGTAAATGATAGTGTAATTGAATCACAAGTTTCAACAATGTAAGAATGAGTAAATGATAGTGTATAAAATGTTTAAACATGTTTCACCCCAAAATGTAAAAAAAAGAAAAAAGGGGCTATGTAAACTCACCTTAGCAAAATGTTATGTCTCGTGAAAAATAGAATATTGTGTTGCCCAACAATGCCAAGTATTACCCTATAATTAAGGTAATAAATATGTCTAAGTCTTTATAGTCCTCAAATATATATTCTAGGGCCTCGAATTGAGGATAAGTGCTCGTTTGATTAATAAATAAAATGCTTAATAAATAAGAGAAATTTGATAAATAAATAAACAAAAGTCTTTTTATAAAAGTTAAATTAAAGATGGTCACAATAATAAGTTTTAAGTATGAAAATAATTTTATAAAATTATTTTCTTTAAATAGAATATTAAATCTATTTATTTCAAATTGTCAAATTATAACTTTAATATTTAAAAATATTAAATTTAAATAATTATTAAATTAAAAATTGTATTTCTGTTCCAAATAAATAGAAATAATTTATATAAAATTTTGGTGCAAAAATATTGAAAAATGAATTTATTATGATTTATTTATGATTAAAACTAACAAAAATTGATTAAAAATATTAAATAAACGATTTTTTAGGAATAAAAATCATTTCAGAAAAGTTTAATGTTATAAAAACTCAGAATAATTTTTGTGGAAATTTATATAATTGTTTTGATATTTTTATAAAATTTTATAAATAAAATAGATTAAACTTGAATTATTTATTATATATATTAAATAAATGAATTTTGGAAAACTAAAAATTGTATGTTAAACTTTTCTACTAGAATAACATATAATAATTTTTGTAGAATTTATAAAGTTGTTTTAGTATTTTAAAACTAATTTTAAAATACAAGTAATTATATATATAAAGCTTGATTGTAAAAAAAATATACTTTGAAGATGCTGGGAATCGAACCCGCGTGGGCCGGCTCAAAAGCCCCAGACACAACCACTTGATCTAGATCAGTGGTTGTGTTGGGTTTGTGTTTGTTAAAAATAAATAACCTATTTCAGTAACATGTTCTTCCCCAAATCAATTGTGTTCGAGCCCTAGATTCGCAATTGTTTGATTCACACAGCAATAACCCAATTAATCAGAGGGTTATTGTTGTGTGAATGCCTATGAACAAAACCCACAAGAAAAATGTAACTTACAATTACAACTTCGCGTTTGAATGTTCGGTCAACTGAGAAGTCAAACACGAACCCAATTGCTTCGTATAATGATTTAGAACAGAATTTAGAGATAAGGAGAGATGTTTCGGCAAATTCTGAGTAGGATGGTGGGTACAATTTATAGTGTCGTGATTAAAATGGAAGGCTCTAAGGTTTGACCTCGTGACTGGTCAAACGCGTCAATCATGCTCGAAATCGAGCTGAAAACACGGGTTTTAAGGGCTGTTATAACGCGTTTATTATGGTTGGTCAAATGACAACAATCAATCACGAGATTCCTTCCAAAATAGTGTTAATAAAGTGGTCAATTGTATTGGTTGACTGTGTTTCTTCACATAGTTCTGTTCGACAACAGTGGGAGAAAAAGGAAAACAAGTTTTGGGCCTTTAAGAAGCTTTTAAAAATAAATGGATCCTAGATTCTACACAAAGCACCATGTGGTGCAGTGGTGGTGTTGTTTGTTGACATCAGACCGGCTGGGGACTCAGGTTCGATCCCCGGCCCGTCCATTATTTTTTTTAAAGCAGAGATGAGGGGAAGGGGGTGTGGGCTCAGTTTCTTGGGCTGGGTCAGTGTTAGGCCAGGGTTTTGGTGGGCTGCAGATAGGCTTAGGGGTGTTGGGCTTATGTGGGTTGTGTTTGGCTCATCTCTTCTATAACACCCCATATTATTATTATTATTATTATTATTATTATTATTATTATTATTATTATTATTATTTTTATTGTTATTATATATATATATATATATATATTAGAAGTATATAAAGTGGTAAAAAAATAAATAATTAAATAACTAAATAATTAAAGGAATACATATATGTGTATACATCATAATACAAGTATATAGTGGGTGAAGTGGTGATTTGATTAACTCAACACTTGGGGAAAAATGTGCGATGTTACAGTCTCCCTTACTTTTGGAAACTTTGTCCCGAAGTTTATTGAAAACATAGGGTCGAAGGCGATTAGGTAGAAATGAAAATGATTGCGATTTGGAAAAATTTGGGTTATAGCATGACATGAATAGAATAATCTGTTAAGAGGCGTGTTATGTGTGAGTTGATTTACTAAATGAACTACTAGAGTTACATTTGGTTATTTCCCAAAACCTTGATAGAATTTCACACTACCTTAACGTACCTGTAAATTCATGATTACTTTCCGGACCGCAATCAACAATTTACCTTACATTAAAGTTTTGCGTCCTTCTATGACTCCACCGATTGTTGAGTAGGTTCGATAGCCTCCACCAGTCGTGGAGCAGGTTGTAGGGCCTCTCCCGACTGTTGAAAAGGCATAATGACCTCTACCAATCGTTGAGTAGGTTCGATAGCCTCTACCAGTCGTGGAGCAGGTTGTAGGGCCTCTCCCGACTGTTGAAAAGTCATGATGGCCTCTATTAAGTGCAACATTTATTATACACATAGATTGCAAATTGATAACATGTTTATGCAAGCAAGTTTATAAGTATAACGAGCATAGTATATGAGTTATAGTTGTATTAGTTCACATTCAAACAATCATGCATTCAAGTGTTATGATTATACCATGTAAATAACTCTCAGACAAAAATTTCAATACTTGAATTTATTACTTGAATCAAATAGCGACAATACATGGAATAAGAAGCAAACAACATTCAAATGGTGGGACTATCTATTAAGTAGCTGGAGAGTCTTGATCTCGGTTTAGTTTAGGGCATCGATTACGGAAATGATTTGGGTCTCCACATTCATAACATTGACCATAGTTGTATCGATTAGGATTAGCGGCCCGAGCAGGGTTGGTTGGTTGGTTGGTATTAGGGTTTGGGGTCTCACGACACGTGTTAACCAGATGGCCATACTTTCCACAATTGGTGCACAAGCGACACGCTGAAGCAGTGGGATGATGTCGTTTGCATGTGTTACACAATGGATAATTTCCTATATAGGGTTTCTTGTTAGAAGCTTGTGTAGTGAGGTTGGCATCAGGATCCCTGGCCTTACGCTTCTGGTTCTCAGTAGTTACCGCGGCTACAATACTTGCTTTCTCGCTTTTCCGAACTAAGGTACCGTTCTTTACGTGATTGTCAGTTAAGGTAGCTGCTAGACATTTGGCCTCTTCGAGGGTAGCAGGGTTCCTTCCCCATACCGTGTCCTGAATCTGCATGGGTAAACCACCGATATACTTCTCAATGGCTATAGGTAGCGGAGTGACCTTATGGGGCAATAATAGACTGAGCTCATGGAAGCGGGTATTATAAGCAAGGTTTTCCCCACTATCCTGAGCAAGGGTGTGGAACTCGTCCTCTAATTTCTTGACCTCGTTACGTGGGCAAAATTCATCTTTCATTATCTCCTTGACTTGATCCCAGGTCATAGTAAGTGCAACTTCAGCTCCTCGAGTGCGCTTTTCCTCATTCCACCAAGTGAGTGCTCGTTTGTGAAGAACACTCATAGCTTAACGGATCTTAAAGTTATCGGGACACTCACTGTTAATGAAGGTATTCTCAATACCCTCGAACCATTGTAGAAGACCCGTAGCTCCTTCATCTCCACTGAACTTAGGGGGATTACAGGTATTAAAGTGTTTAAGAGTGCAAGCTGGGAGACCATTCTCGTTTCCATTCCCGTTCCCATTGTGGTTTCCATTGCCGTTTCCGTTTCCATTACCGTTTCCGTTGCCGTTCATCTGGATGACTTGAGCCAGTAAGTTAGGAACCAGAGTCGCGATCTGTTGTGCCATTTGTTGGGAAATGATCGCAGCCAGTTGGGCATCAACACTATTGTTGTTGTTGTTGTTGTTGTGGTTGGTGTTGTGGTTGTTGCTACTTTCCTCTTGGTTTCCACCACTGTTATTGCGAGTGCTGCGACGTGGAGGCATGATCTGTAGGAGACACAATGAAATGAATGAGGTTATATAAGGAATGTAATCATTTATTCATTAATTAAAACGAATAAACGAAAACGTTGACTTATCAAAGATTCTAGGTTCTAATGACATAATGAAGACATGCTTTAGCCTATAGGTGAACACTCATCCCGAGAATTCCCAGGTAGGCATCCGGGTCCCTCGTCTGATTGGGATATATGCGCAATGCCAGCCTAGACAGAAGACTCAGAATACAGGCATTCACCCTTCCAGATTGCACGTGTTCGTTATTAAAATCTAGAACTTCGACGAGATCTCAAGGTGGTTCAGGCTAAACCTGAGGATTTTGTCCTATTAGTCTAAGAGTAGGTCCAATGATGGAGAGCAACCTTCTTGTAAGGATGAAAGTAGGGATGAGCAGTAGCAGGGAGATAGAGAATAGCAAGTAAAAGAAGCAAATACTGGTTATAATCCTATGGTTATAGTCTAGATTTTTTTTTCTAATAACCTAATTCCCTATAACCATGGCTCTGATACCAATCTGTAACACCCCAACTGATGGCGGAAACATCGGGATGTCATGTATTGATGATTGTTCAGTAGCTCATAGTGAATAATAAATTTCATTAAATGATTTAAATAAATTACATACAATTGTTCTACAAGAATTCGTACATCAAAATGAATAATACTATGCACACATTTTCAAGCATTAACTCAAATCTTCAAGCAAGTAGAACTTGAAACATGTTAAGTTTGAAAATATTTTGGGTCAACAAAAGTTGGTGAGAATACATACGTTTTTGAATATAATTGATAACAATAGTTTGTACAACAATCACAGTTGTATAATGATAGAGTATGAGTCCGACATGTAACAATGCGTCTTTGTACAATCAAACCTTGTGTCGACTGAGGACTAACTCGCAAGTTAGTTAAATGTTGTTACTGCTATCGATCATCCCTGAATTTATGCGGGGGGATGGGTTTGTCAGACCTATAACGCTATAATCTAAACAGGCGGCTTGATCAATGTTAATGATTGTACTGTGTCTTTTTGTTACAGTCAAATGATAGAATGAGTAAATGATAGTGTATAAAATGTTTAAACATGTTTCACCCCAAAATGTAAAAAAAGAAAAAGGGGCTATGTAAACTCACCTTAGCAAAATGTTATGTCTCGTGAAAAATAGAATATTGTGTTGCCCAACAATGCCAAGTATTACCCTATAATTAAGGTAATAAATATGTCTAAGTCTTTATAGTCTACAAATATATATTCTAGGGCCTCGAATTGAGGATAAGTGCTCGTTTGATTAATAAATAAAATGTTTAATAAATAATAGAAATTTGATAAATAAATAAACAAAAGTCTTTTTGTAAAAGTTAAATTAAAGATGGTCACAATAATAAGTTTTAAGTATGAAAATAATTTTTATAAAATTATTTTCTTTAAATAGAATATTAAATCTATTTATTTCAAATTGTCAAATTATAACTTTAATATTTAAAAATATTAAAATTAAATAATTATTAAATTAAAAATTTTATTTCTGTTCCAAATAAATAGAAATAATTTATATAAAATTTTGGTGCAAAAATATTGAAAAATGAATTTATTATGATTTATTTATGATTAAAACTAACAAAAATTGATTAAAAATATTAAATAAACGATTTTTCAGGAATAAAAATCATTTCAGAAAAGTTTAATGTTATAAAAACTCAGAATAATTTTTGTGGAAATTTATATAATTGTTTTGATATTTTTATAGAATTTTATAAATAAAATAGATTAAACTTGAATTATTTATTATATATATTAAATAAATGAATTTTGGAAAACTAAAAATTGTATGTTAAACTTTTCTACTAGAATAACATAAAATAATTTTTGTAGAATTTATAAAATTGTTTTAGTATTTTAAAACTAATTTTAAAATACAAGTAATTATATATATAAAGCTTGATTCTAAAAAAAATATACTTTGAAGATGCTGGGAATCGAACCCGCGTGGGCCGGCTCAAAAGCCCCAGACACAACCACTTGATCTAGATCAGTGGTTGTGTTGGGTTTGTGTTTGTTAAAAATAAATAACCTATTTCAGTAACATGTTCTTCCCCAAATCAATTGTGTTCGAGCCCTAGATTCGCAATTGTTTGATTCACACAGCAATAACCCAATTAATCAGAGGGTTATTGTTGTGTGAATGCCTATGAACAAAACCCACAAGAAAAATGTAACTTACAATTACAAATTCGCGTTTGAATGTTCGGTCAATTGAGAAGTCAAACACGAACCCAATTGCTTCGTATAATGATTTAGAACAGAATTTAGAGATAAGGAGAGATGTTTCGGCAAATTCTGAGTAGGATGGTGGGTACAATTTATAGTGTCGTGATTAAAATGGAAGGATCAAAGGTTTGACCTCGTGACTGGTCAAACGCGTCAATCATGCTCGAAATCGAGCTGAAAACACGGGTTTTAGGGCTGTTATAACGCGTTTATTATGGTTGGTCACATGACAACAATCAATCACGAGATTCCTTCCAAAATAGTCTTAATAAAGTGGTCAATTGTATTGGTTGACTGTGTTTCTTCACACAGTTCTGTTCGACAGCAGTGGGAGAAAAAGGAAAACAAGTTTTGGGCCTTTAAGAAGCTTTTAAAAATAAATGGATCCTAGATTCTACACAAAGCACCATGTGGTGCAGTGGTGGTGTTGTTTGTTGACATCAGACCGGCTGGGGACTCAGGTTCGATCCCCGGCCCGTCCATTATTTTTTTTTAAAGCAGAGATGAGGGGAAGGGGTGTGGGCTCAGTTTCTTGGGCTGGGTCAGTGTTGGGCCAGGGTTTTGGTGGGCTGCAGATAGGCTTAGGGGTGTTGGGCTTATGTGGGTTGTGTTTGGCTCATCTCTTCTATAACACCCCATATTATTATTATTATTATTTTTATTGTTATTATTATATATATATATATATATTAGAAGTATATAAAGTGGTAAAAAAAACAAATAATTAAATAACTAAATAATTAAAAGAATACATATATGTGTATACATCATAATACAAGTATATAGTGGGTGAAGTGGTGATTTGATTAACTCAACACTTGGGGAAAAATGCGCGTTGTTACATTCCCCGTGACGGGCGGCAGTTGTGATTCGTGTAGGTTCTTTGGAGGAGGAACCCATGATCGTCTTTCCGGTGAGTCGGCGTCGCTCCAGCTGTGCGTCCAGAATTTGTTTTTGGCGTTCGTACCAGTCATTATTCAGGGCGTCGATCTCCTCCTTAGTTGGAGGGGCTGGATCGACGAACTGGGATGCTAGGTTTCTGGGGGTGATGACCGGGTGTTTCTGATTGTTGTCATGGTCCCCCGATGTTTGTTGAGATCCTGGGGTGGCGTCAGTGATGTCTTCGACGGCCCCCGATGGAGTGAATGCTCTTGGAGGTGAAGTGGTCATTTTTTCCAATATGGATTGGTGGGTATATCTGTTAAAACTGTTTTGTTTAGAGTATATGTGGTAAGGCCACGGATGGCGCCAATGAAGAAACACGAATCCTGAATTACCGAACAGGCGCTAATCCAGTATGTGATCCTACGGTATTTTACAAAGAGAGTGTGTTTGGAAAATACGTGAGGGTCTAAGGACAAGACCAGGGGGGTTAGGAGACTACCGATTAGAAGAGCCGAGCCTCTAAAAGTTAGTATAATAAACAAGGGGTTGAAGAAGACACGAAGGAGTTCGTATTCTTCTTGAGTGAAAGTGTGAGAGATTTTAGATGCTGAAGGGATAGGGAGCCTAATCTGAAGGGCGTCCCTATCCCCGTACAACAGCAACCCCACGCCAGATCATGGCGCGGGAACACACTCGCGCGGAGACAAGCAATCAACATGTCTCGCGCGCAAGAGCATACAATAAGCAACATACGACACCTGATACGCGCGTGTCACCACGCGCGGAATCATTCCTTGGCACCTCTCATATGAAGTACAAAGAACGGCAGAAGGAAGATTCATAAAGATCCATGTCAGAGTACACACCAGCAGGAGAAGGACATGTGGCAGATGGTACAAAGGGCGAACGGCTGCACTGTGCATGCTGTCGTGAATAGTGACCAGCAGGCATTACCTCGCCAACTGTCAGACGTCACATCAGACAGCATGGATAGCCTGAACACTGCAGCAAGTACGACGTTACTGTGCACCACCAGAAATCCGCCACGTGTCCGGCTACAACAACGACCACACTATAGCATGACGTCATCAACAGTAATCTGCCTTTTCCCGCCATTCTCAGAAGAACCATGGGCTTGGGCCTCGGCTGGGCCCAAAGCAATGGTGTCGTCCGTGGGCCATCCCATGCAGCCCACTGTGGTGCCTATAAATAAGATTACATGCAACCCTTGTAGATTCATTCAGAAATAACTCTCTCTACTATACTCACTCATTGTTACCTCTCTTGTTATCAATAATATTCCGGTGTACTTACAGTGGACGTAGGTCATTAACGACCAAACCACTTAACTCTCGTGTTCTCACACACTTCACATACACACTCATTTGCATTAACACTCATACGGGTTACCATTACGGTTTGGGTAAAGGATTAATCTGACAGCAACGTAGGTATTAACCCCCCGGTGATTAGCCTTAATCTCCAGTATACTTATTGTTTCTTCATTGGCGCCATCCAACGGTTAGAACAGCTTTTTTCACCCATCTTTTAACCCACCCATGGCTGAACCCAACCCCAACACCTCCGGCGTGCACCGAGCCGGAGAAGATGACCTCCAACAGCCGGAGGACCAAACCACACCCAACACCGTCGTCAAACAAACGACTTCACGACTTGACAGGTCAGCGGTTGAGATCCGTGACGTCGAGTCAGACGACGACAGCCAAGATCTCGCTGAGGAGGACCCGGACCAATGGCTCCTCCGTCAGAACGCCAAAAGTGCTGCAATCTACCAACGGAAGCTTCTGTAACAAGCTAAGAAGAAGGGCAAGACCCTTGCTTTTGACACACCGTCAAAAGCAAAGTACAAAAAGAAAGACACGGCCGATCATGGTGATGGTCGTAGCGGGGAGCTCGGCGGAAACGTTAGAGCTCGGGGCTACGCCAAACCACGTGACGAGCCAGATGGCTATGAATCATCAAGTAGCGACTCAGGCTACAAAGGAAAGAAACACGCTCACACGTCGCGAGACAGTGAGATGGACGATGACCTGGTCAAACCATTCCGACCAAAGGCTTTTGCCGAGAAGTCCAAGTTTGTCACCCGCATAGCGGCTGCCAAAATCCCAAGAAAGGCCAAACTCCCAAGCAGCATCGGTAGATACGATGGCCTGCGTGATCCAGATGACCATGTGCACGACTTTGAGTGCGCAGGTATGTCTGTGGACTGGCCTGTCCAAGTATGGTGCCACCTTTTTGCTCAAACCCTTACGGGTGCCGCCAGGGTATGGTTCGACAGCCTCCCAGCAGGAAGCGTAAAAGATTTCGACGACCTAACAGACAAGTTCGGCAGCCACTTCTCGCACTTGCGTAAACACAAGAAAGACAAAGCGGACATTTTGCTATGTCGGCGGTATGACCGAGAAACAATTGAGGACTACATCGTGCGGTTCAACAAAGAAGCCTTGCAAATAGGCTGCGGAGAGGAGCTTACACGGGCTGTGTTCATCCACAATGTGCGCAGTCCAGACCTCATGAAATGCCTGACTGGCAAGGATGGTATCCCAGAATCTTGGGATGAGCTCATCCGCTCAGCAAAAATATACGCGTCCTCCGAAAAATCTTTCAATCAGCAGCATGGTTTCCAACCACATCATAATAATAATAATACTAAGCATAAAAACAAATCCGTTTGGAACCGCATCACGGGCACCACCGACGAAGGGAAGTATTCATCCGCCGGTGATGCCCGCCAAATCATCAGCTCCAAACAGACGCGGGACCAACGTGGACACTCCAAGAAAAACTACGATTGGACCCCGCTAACAAAAACACCATCCCAAGTTCTGAAAACCGAGCAGGTCATCCTGAAGGAGCCCAACCCTCTAGGGAAACGGCGAAACGTGGACCGTAGCAAGTTCTGTGAATTTCACAACGACTACGGTCACCTCACGGACAACTACTACAGTCTAAAGATGGAGATTGAAGCTGCGCTGAAATCAGGCCAGCTGGGCCACTTGGTCAAGAACGTCCACCGGGCTGGCAAAGGCCACGCTAATGAGGAAACCCAGGGCGAAGGATCACGGAAAAAAATCCGAGACCTCAATACTCACACAGCTACGCTAATTCCCCGTCACCAATGCAACATGACAAGGCGGGGGGAACAACACCCAACAGGGAAAGCGTACCCGGGTGCAACCTTTGAACGACTCTTGGAAAGAGGCTGACATCCTCATGCCAAGGGGCTCCTCCTTTTATAGTACCTAGCTCTCGTACTTTCTCAGCCCATCCTCTACCTCTAATGGGCCCCGGCCCAGGTAGAGGCGTCTCCATAATCCGGCCCAAGTCCTTAAGCCCATTTGGTGCAAGTGGGTTTGGATAAAAAGGATAAAGTAAAAAGCTAAGGGGGGATGTTACCGTCCTGACGGTTGATACACGTGGCACCCCTTGAGTGGACGCTGGTGGTCGGCGGACACGTGGCGTCCGCCTATTGGTAGGCCAAGGGCAGTGAGTAATCATACCTTTCTTGGACTTCGAGACGGGTTGAGAAAGTCTGCTTTGTTAGGAAGATATCTTGGCTGAGAGGCCGCCACATCATCGTCCTTTCTGTTTTCGTCAGACTGGGAGCAGTCTCTGATTGGAGAGGAACTCTGACGGGCCGCCTGCTGTGTCAGAGATATTTCGCCTGGGGCAGGGGTGAGTCCCAATGCTGCCCCAAAAGGCATCTTCCAGTTGTGTTGGCGAAGCTTTCTTTGGCTTGCTGAGGAAGCTTTGGAGTATGCTGCGTCCGCCGACGTAAAACGGGGCGGACAATGTTGCGCCTGGCGTCGGTTGGACGCCAGGGTGTACCGCTGACGTAAAACGGGCGGGTAGTGCTGTATCTGGCGTCCGTTGGATGCCAGTTGCATCGCTGACGTAGAACGGGCGGTTGGACGCCGGACGTTCCGCTGCCGTAAAACGGGCGGATGGACGCTAAACGATCCGCTGACGTAAAACGGGCGGATGGGCATCAGGCGATGCCGGTTCTAGTTGGGTGATGGTATGATATTTATAATGCTTCAATACCATATCCCTTCAGATGTATATTATTTAAAGTTGAGTTGTATACAAATATTATATAAACTTAGTTATTATATGTTGCTTCCGCTGTTTGCTTTGTCACACACCGACTTTTCCCCCGTCGGTTGTGACGTTTGGTAGCTTCGCCACACAGCGGAAAGTTGCATCTAAGACTCTTATTTCCTGAACGCCATTTCTAACCCTCTAGGATCCCCGATCCCAATGAGGATTATGATTTCCAACTATGAACGTATTTCTGTTTTAAAAGAAAATATATTTATAAAACAGATTTTTAAGTCTTCTAAATTAATAAATGATTTATCATATTTAAATAAGCATAAATATAACTATAATACAAGATATGACTAAAAAAATGATATTTTTATGAAAATAGTTGTATTCTGATGAGAAATGTCCAAAATAAAATTATCATAATTTTTCTCTATTTTTTTTATTTAAAACTGATTTAATGAATTTAAATCATATTTAGCTGATTAAAAATAGGAAAATCAATAAAAAATAAATATTTTCTGGACCAATAATTTAGAATTACGTTTCTAATGATTACAAACAATTTCCCAAATATTTTGGGGTTAAAATAATTTGAAATTAATTTTTAATTAGTTAATTACGATTAAAACAATTTAAATCAATAAAAATATGAAAATAAATACATTTCCAGAAACTAAAAATGTGAAAATTTAGTTTATAGTATCAAGATGTTGCTCCTAAATTTTTATAATTTTTGAACAAAAATTGAATTTGTTATGAATATTTTAAGTTTCCATATATATATATATATATGTCTATAGAATAGTAAAAAAATGAATGATCAAATCCGAGGTTCATGGGATTCGAACCCGGATCTAGCAGCTGTCAAAGCATTCGAAACACCACTCCATTAAAGGCTCTATATGATGAATAAACTGAAAATAAACTATATTTAACATTTAACCAAAAGTTCATTTTCTTCCCCAAATATAGACTATGAACCTTAACCCTAACTCTAAACCAATTGATCTGAATACGACCAAGATAGCAACCGTAACCAGGGGGCTATTAATTAGGGATAACCATATAACAAAACGACATCAAAACTAAGGACTTACAAACACGATTTGATCCGAGATAGAAGGTTTCTCAGTCGCGACCTTAGAGTCGTTTTACCAAGCATTCTGGACATGAATTTAGTGAATTTGATGTGGGTTTGAAATGCTCTAAAGGTTAGGAAGGTTATGGACTGATTAACTTAGACTATGGGGTGTGGAACCCTTCCACAGTCCCTCCCCCTTGTTGACATCAGCGTCACGTCATCTTCCCCCTTCTCTTCTCCCTTTTAGGGGAAACGGTTCCCCTTCCCCCTTCCTTTTCATATTAATTTTCTTTTTTATTTATTTATACATTTTATATTTCATTAATTTTTTTTCATTAAAATTTAAAAACAAATTACATGGAAATTAAAAAAAATCGAAAAATACATAAAAAAAC
Organism: Ambrosia trifida; assembly: GCA_028751855.1. Taxonomy (NCBI): domain Eukaryota; kingdom Viridiplantae; phylum Streptophyta; class Magnoliopsida; order Asterales; family Asteraceae; genus Ambrosia; species Ambrosia trifida. The sequence continues at coordinate 168,684,405 of CM054124.1, forward strand.
CGAAAAAAAAACTAAAAATTGAAGCTCCTCCAAGCCACCTTTTGGTAATTTTGTCTTTTATTTTCGCCGCCACCGCACACTCCAATTCCGAAAGGCCCTCGAAATTTTCTTTCATCAATGCGAATTCGGTTGTTTCCTGTTTCGACATTTCCATTTCGAGGCGTTTCCTTTCCGACTCTAGCCTCGCCAAATCTCTCGCCGCGGCGTCTTCCTTCTCCTTCTTTTCCATCTCTAGCCTCGCCAAATCCCGCGCCGCTGCTTCTTCCTTCTCCTTCTTTCTTTCCAAGTACCTCTCTGATTGCTCTTGTTTAAAGTCGCTAAAGTTTTTTAACAACTCTTGAATTTCCTCCACCGCCTTATCTTTCGACGCGAAACCGGTATCAACACCCTTTCCTTTTGAGCTCGAAGCCGCTTTCTTGGCGCGGTCCCTTCCAATCGGCCTCTCGGTCTCAGTTGGTGGCGCCTCGTCTTCAAACTTCGGGTCGTCATTTATATTAATAGTACAACGAGCATCCGACCCACCACCACTGTAACTCCCCGATGCGCTCGTTTTTGTCCTCTTCGCTTGTTCCACCTCATTAAGCACCACTTTAAACTTTTCACACTTGGAAAAAAATCTCATACGCTTTTCATATACGCAAACGTCCCGTGCTTTTCGATGTATCTTTAAACAGCCAACTTCAAGACGTTCTCATCACTTTGTCCCGAGGTACGATTTTTCCAAGCAGTTTGATAGAAACCCGGAAAAAGTTGGCATTTTCCCATCATCTCCCGAAACCTTGGTACTAACGGAGTGAACCCAACGTTATTCTTCACATTGTAACAATTTGAAGAATTCCTTAACAACTTGGTTCCAAAAACCATCCCTTTTCCAAATCGTAGCTACAAGTATTTAAAAAAACAGTTAGTAATCGAAAATATTTTAAAAAATAAACATAATCGAAAATATTTAAAAAAAAATATATACAAAACAGAAAATGTATAAAAAAATCCAACCGAAAATATTTAAAAAAAATGTGAACCGAAAGCTTTAAAAAAAATAAAATTTTTACCTAGTATTGGGTCAGTAGAAATGATAACCCAAGCTTGTGCTAACGCCACAACTCATAGGGAGTCCAAGGAGTTGGGTCCGCCTTCGTACCAGTTCCTTCATCTTGGCCCCGTTTTTTCCCTTTTCTTGCGCCTTTTTTTCTAGGTGCCGATGCGGTTTCGGGGGGTGGCACTTGGGTTTCGGCCACGTGATCGTCGTGTGAGGCCAAAGAAACGAAATCGTGCTCGTGTTGTGGTTGTGTTTCGGGTATTGGTTGCCATTGATGTTGTTGCATTTGTTGTTGATGCATTTGCCATGGATTCAAAGGGGTGTTAAACGCGCCAAAGGAGAGTGGTTGTGAAGCGGGAGTACCAGGTGTCGATGGAAATCCGAACGAGGCTTGGTTTGAGGGGTTAGCGGGTGTGTTAGGGAAGAAAGGACGTCTTGGATCCATGAAAGTTTATTAAATAAGTTGGAAGTTTATAAAATGTGAAGGTTTTGAATATTGGTGTGGGGTAAAGAATGAAGGAAATGTTAAATATATAAAGGAAAAAGTTATTTTTTTTAAATATAGCCGTTGGTTTAAACGGTCAAAATAAAACGACTATTTTTGCCTTGGTAGTTGGGACGGGGGGTCGAGGGAATTCCACCAAGAGCGCCGAGTTTTGGTGGGGGGGGGGGGGGTGTACACTCTCGGCAAAAGTGTCCACATCACCAAACCGATGCTCCTCACCGTACCACACCCCGTAGTCTTATATGATTGATAAGAAAATAGATGTTTTAAAGATTTTAAGATTTCCGGTCGGTTACAAACGTGCCAGTGATTAAAACTTGATTAAACCGTGTTAAATGCATATTATTAGTGTTGAAACAAGTCAATCATTGATGGAGAGAACATTTACAAGCATCAAAACGATGAAATACACATTGAAAATTGATTTTTACATTAGCCGGAATGCCGATGAAGCCTAGCTCAATTGGTGAAAATTGGGGGAGCTAGAGTGGAGGTCATGTGGAGGTTGAGGGTTCGATTCTTGTCGGAGCCATATTTACCATATGTGGGGGTTCCACCTGGGGAGATCCCCAATCCAGGTGGAATGGATAATCAGTACAGGCTGGCCCAGAGTGTTAGCCGTAGCTCCACCGGTTGCACTACTTGCCGTTCTAAAATAATAATAATAATAATAATAATAATAAAATAAAACAAAATAAATAAATAAAAAACATTAGCTGGAATCCGGCCAGAAAATGGCCGTAGTTTGGCCAGAAAAACGATTAGAGATAGAGGGAATTCTGATTTAAAAGTTTGGGTACTTTGGCAGGTTTGGTCCTTCAACTTTGTATAACTTTAAACTTCTAAACATTTTCTAACTCTATATACTATTTTTTTAGCTTCAATGTTCTAAAATATCAAATACGATTTTTCTTAAACTTTAAATGTTTAGAAGTGACATATGCACGAATCTTTATAAATATGTTTTGATAAAGTTTCTTTTAAGAAAAACCCTACAATATTGTATTCATATAATCAAATGGCAAGAAAAAAAAAAGTGAGGACCAAATTTGTAAATTCATAAATATGAAAAGGGCTAAGATTGTAAATATGATATAATATAAGGGACGAATGTCACAACTTCCTAATTTGAAGGGTTCTTTTTAACGATTTTAAAAAATAAAATAAAAGATAAAAGATAAAATCAATGGATTCGGCATTCACAGAAAACATAATAATTTTTTACACTTTAGTCAAAGATAAACAACATTTCCTAATTTAAGGGGGTGGGAAAATCATGAGTTTTAAAGTTTAAACCATATTCTAACCTACTAAAGTTAATCCTATAAATACATAGTAATGCATAGCTACTTCACTTGCTAAAATACTTAGGCATGGATCTAAATCTGAATTTTAATGTTGAAGCTTCTAAGGTTGGTTATTTGTTAGTTTATGGTTATCATTCGTCCAATTTTACTAATTATACCTTTTTAATATATATATATATATATATATATATATATATATATATGCTAAGTATACACAAGAAACCTTCTAAAATGAAGAAACTCCTAGAAACCCATCTTGTGGCCCTCATTCTTCCACATCACCTCATTATCAAATATATTATTTTATGTTTTGAGGGTATTTTAGTCATTTTAACTTCCCCCATTTTAAAATTTGAATCTTCTCTTTCTCCCACCCTATATAATCTAGATCTCTCTCTTTCTCTCACACATATTATCTCCCTGTTTTCTCAGATTTTTTTCCACCACCACTAAACACCACCCCTAAACACCACCATCATCATCAACATCGCCCACCACCACCATCATCAAAACCGACAATCGGTTTGGATCCAAACCTCCCGAGGAATATCAACAGTCTGCCACCATATTCAAATCTTGATCTCTTCTCTTCTCTTCTCTTCTTCATCATCTAAACCAACCAGGTCAAACTCCTGTCATTGTAACTTAAATCCCCTGATCCCTCCATTCTTCTTACCTTTAACATCAACAAGAACTACCCATTTGATTCATGGCAACCGGGAAAAAATATAAACACAAAGAGTTACCTCCGTCATGTGGAGTCAATGAAGACCCTACCCCCTGGTGCTGGTAAGATACCTGAGTTGAAGGCTGTTATTCTTGGTGAGTCTCTTGCCTCTGAAGAGAATGATCTTGTCTTTCCTAGTCAGGCTTTTTTCCAACCAGGCTCTTCTTTCTTCTCCTCAAAAGGTATCTTTTTTTTTTATTATTATTATTATTATTATTATTAATCTTTGATAGATCTTTTGGTTATATGTTGTTTTTTTTTTTATTTTTTTAATGTTTTGGGTTTGAAAGTTTTGTTGAGTTTATGAATCTTGAAGTGTAAAGTTTGTTGATTTTGGTTTGGAGTGTTGGTTTGTAAAGGTGTATGACAATGAGGGAATATTTTGACCTAAAATAAAAGATAAACTTTAAAATAAAAGATAAAGTTTAATCTTTTATTTTGATAGTTTTGATTTGAATTTACATAATACCAAGTGAATACTAAATCATTAGGGTCAGTTATGCATTTTTGTAAACTGGCATTGCAATCTTTTCATAAGCATCATGCGGCGATATCGGACACATTTTGATGAATGTTTATAGATCCTTTGGTTTTATGTTCGTAGTATCTTTGTGTTTAGTTAGGGTGTTTTTATCGTCTATATTTTCGTATAATCTTTGTGTTTAGTTAGGCTGTTACGTGTGTAGCATATCTGTTTTTTGCAGTCAAATTCTGTTTTCTATGTTTTCTAGCATATCAGATTCTGCTCTATGTTTACTGCAGACTACAAAAGTTTTTGCTGTGTTTTCCTGTTACACATGTAACACTCGTGTGTTTTTGCACCATGTCTGTCTATTTTTTTTCCGAATGTATGAGTTTTTTTTATGTTACCTATGTGTTTTTACAGAAAATGTTTGTTTTTGTGTTTTCTCATATAGTCTTATCTATAACTAAAGACAGAAAATGTGTTGTTATTTGTTTTCAGAATGACTTTTCGGAATGTTGTTATTTTGTGTTTTCTCTGTGTTTAGTTAGGGTGTTTTCAGAATGACTTTTCGGAATGTTGTTTTTTTTTTCGAATGTATGAGTTTTTTTAGTTAGGGTGTTTTATGTTCGTATAATCTTTGTGTTTAGTTAGGCTGTTACGTGTGTAGCATATCTGTTTTTTGCAGTCAAATTCTGTTTTCTATGTTTTCTAGCATATCAGATTCTGCTCTATGTTTACTGCAGACTACAAAAGTTTTTGCTGTGTTTTCCTGTTACACATGTAACACTCGTGTGTTTTTGCACCATGTCTGTCTAGTTTTTTTTTGTTTTCTCATGTATGAGTTTTTTTTAATGTTACCTATGTCTTTTTTACAGAAAATGTCTGTTTTTGTGTTTTCTCATATAGTCTTATCTATAACTAAAGACAGAAAATGTGTTGTTATTTGTTTTAAGAATGACTTTTCAGAATGTTTGTTATTTGTGTTTTCTCTGTGTTTAGTTAGGGTGTTTTTTCTCGTCTATATGGTCGTATCATCTTTGTGAATTTAATTAGGGTGTTTTTTTCTGTGTTAAGGTAGGATGTTACGTGTGTAGCGTATCTGTTTTGCAGTCAAAGGTTGCTTGTAATTCAGTAAAAAATGTATGCTGGGTGCAGACTACAAAAGTTTGTCTGTGTTTCCAGAAAAAATCCTGTTACACATGTAACACTCGTGTTTTTTTGCACCTTATCAGGAATGTAATATTGCATATTATAGAGGAAGAATTTGGAAAAAAATTCTTGAATGGAATGTCATTGATCATGGGATGAAATCTATGTTTGCGTATGTTTCGTATGTAACAGCACCACTAAGTTGGTATACATTAGTTTCTGTTTTTTTTACTATATACAAAGTTTTGATTTTTTCATGTAAATTGATGAATTTTGTTTTATTTTTGCAGGTGAGCATATTTTTTTGCATTAAAGATGAAGATGATTATCAAGAATGAAGTGTA